>CAXHWN010002535.1:0-197500 GCA_964020975.1 Hermodice carunculata
CCCTCATACCTATCAATTTTAATCAGTCGTCATCCAATGTGTATTTTGCTTCCAATGGACCTGTAATAACATACAAGTGTAGAGTGTAGACATTGAAAAAAGGCCTGTGAAATCGCACATGTGGCAGTGACTTGGCATTTTTCAGGTTTTCTTCTTTTCTTTTTTTTTTCTCTTTTTTTTTGTTGACACGGAACGATAACTGATGACAAACGTATGGCAAGCTTACTAAAGGATGTAAATTTTAGCTGCAAGTCTCTCTCTCTCTCTCTCTCTCTCTCTCTCTCTCTCTCTCTCTCTCTCTCTCTCTCTCTCTCTCTCTCTCTCCTCTCCCTCTCTCTCTCTCCCTCTCAATCACTCACTCACTCACTCACTCACTCAATAAAAGAGGACTTATCCAAAGCTTGAAAATGTCCCCATCAGTGATGAGCCTGTCCTCATTTTTTTTTTTTTTTTTTTTTTTTTTAGTTCTTTTTCCCTCTCTTCACAATCATCGAAAATAAAAGTCTGAAAATATTGCAATCGAATTGAAACAATTGACTCAAATTCTTTGGCTAAGATGAACAATGTTTACCAAAATGTCATGAGACCATGCGAACTTTGTTTATTTTATCCCTAGCAGAAGCAACATTTGGGTTCAATATCATGCCTATGCGATGTGCAGAACCATAATGACGTAGGTTCCAGCAAAAAGGTGCTGGATATAAAATGATGCAAGCTTTCACAAACTTTTATCAGTCCAGCATTGAAGGCCGCGTCGAAGAGATTAAAGCTAGAGGTACAGACGATTTTCTCCCGCAAACCACCTTTCTTCTTTTGATAATAAAAGTCCCAAGTTGGCACAACATGGGTGGGGGTTCCATTATTTTGGGGACACGGAGCGGTACATTGAATTTGTGCCCCCCCCCCCCATGTGTTGAGTCTATCAAACCAACTAAAGAGAACTAAGCTTTTAAGTGCAAATATTGACATTCAATATGCCACATCAAGCCCGAAAAAAACATGTGAAAAGTTATTTGTAAACACTGCATTAGCTCCTCTCCACCTGAATACATAATACGTAATTTCTCTGTGTTGTACAGCAAGTAAAACATTAAATGATAAGATTTTTTGAGCTTTTTCTCTTGCTTTTACATTATAAAAGCAAGAGAAAAAGTTCAAAAAATCTTATCATTTGTATTTCAATCCTTGTTCGAAAGATGTCTTTGAAATCATACATAAGTAAAACATTGTCTGACATCCAATTTTGCCCTGTCAACAGCAGCCGCCCCTCCGTTAGATTCCTGTTCATTTTGGCTGGCTCCGTAAGAGGGGAACGTTAGGCCCTAACCTCAAAATATACACCTAATCTCAAAATACAATCTGTGTACAGTCTGTTAAGGTCGGCACCAAGACCAAACTTTTGATCGCTTACCCTCACACCTGAGACAAAAAGAGTAATTATTTACCCGTACACCTGAGATGAACAACGTTAAAGTTTAACAAGACGTACATAATTGACAGCACCTTCTTATTCACACAAAATTCAGAGAAGTCCACTTTCAGTATGTGTTCATGCTTAGCCGGTTGCAAATCTCAACTGGATATTAAAAGGGGAAATATGAAGGGATATCAGAGTACAAACTCGCTGTGGGTCTATTTTCTAAAGAAAAGACATCTGTAGAGTCCAACTTGAACCAGTGCTTATGTTGCTTATGCGTCATTTAATGGGGATAACAAGTGAAGTCATGTTGCTGCATGTCCCGTACATGACATAGGCATGATATTCAACCCAGATGTTGCTTGGATGAAGTATATATAATGCAGATTGCCTGGGAACGAAAAGCAAATACTGTGTGGTAACAACGTATATTGCATCGGAACGAAATATATTGAGTTTTGATAAAACACATCAATGTTTCGTTCCCTAGCAACATGTTTCGTTCCCACACAATGCATTGCGCGGTCCCCACTCTCTATATTGCTTGAGAACGATCCTTTTTTTTTTTTCTATTTTCATCACATGTCCCTTATGGAGCTGCGCACATACCTAAAAGTGTGATGAAAAACTATATACTAGTGCCGACCGGCTGTTAATGAATTGGGGGTAGAAGCGTCGACATGAAACAGCATTTTTCTACATTCTTTTTCATGTGTTACGATCTGGAAGACTTAAATGATTTACAGGCAACAGATTTTGATATCACTTACATGATTTCCGATGATTTTTTTATCATCATCATCATGATCATCATTATCGTGCGTCAGTTGTCGCGCAAATGAGGGGCATATACTCAAAAAACAAAGTAATAAATATATATATATATATATATATATATATATATATATATATAAATATATATATATATATATATATATATATATATATATATATATATATATATATATATATATATATATATATATATATATACAAACAAATAAATGATGAAATTCCAAGCCGAGATTTCAAATACTAGTAGTAGTAATTACATAATTTGAAGCATATTCATATTTTCTGACTCCCACTTTTTTTCTGCATATACAAAGACGTTGTTGCTGTAATTTTAAGTGATATCTCCACATTTATGGGCTGAAATCGGTTGGATCATGATGATGATGATAGGCCTACTGGTAATGAAATGAAACAGGGGTAATTAGTATTTTTGTCTGATGCTAATTGCCAGAATAAGTCTCATTAAAGTGTGTGTGTCAACACACACTTTTTTGTTTTTTTCTGAAATTCTTTCTTTTCTTTCTTTCTTTCTTTCTTTTATTAAAGTGTGTGTGTCAACACACACTTTTTTCTGTTTTTCCTCGAGTTCTTTATTTCTTTCTTTCTTTCTTCTTTCTTCTTTACCAGCAAATTTGTCCGACACTTTTCTCGGACACTATTATACATAGAAACTCCAAATTTAGTATGATTGTACATCCATACAAGAAGTTTGACCGTTTTATACAGAGGAATGAAGATGTTTAAAATCATGCAAATTAGGGGCATTTGAAATTTTAAATCTTGAATATCTTCAAAAGTATAATGGATACAGATGTCATTCCAACTTCTACTTGAGGGTTAAGGAACATTGCACATCTAATGAATTTAAAACAAAAGTTGTAGCAATTCAAATTATGCTAATTAGCAGCACTTGAGATTTTAAAACTTGAATATCGTCAAAACTATTATAGATAGAGATGTGATTTCCACTTCTACTCGGGGGTTATTAACCATTGCGCATCTAATGAATCTAAAACAAAAGTTGTAGCAATTTAAATTATGCTAATTTGCAGCATTTGAAATTTTAAAACTTGAATGTCTTCAACACTATAATAGATAGAGATGTCATTCCAACTTCTATTAGGGGATTGTTGACCACAGCCCACCTAACGAATTAAAAATAAAAGTTGTAGCAATTTAAATTATGCTAAATAGCACCATTAGAAATTTTAAATCTTGAATAACTTCAAAGCTGCAATAGATAGATATGCCATTTCAACTTCTACTTGGGGGTCATTGACCATTACGCATGTATTGAATCTTAAACAAAAGTTGTGGCAATTCAAATTATGCTAATTAGCAGCATTTGAAATTTTAAGACTTAAATGTCTTCAACATTATAATAGATAGAGATGACATTCCAACTTCTATTAGGGGGTTGTTGACCACAGCCCACCTAGCGAATTAAAAATAAAAGTTGTAGCAATTTAAATTATGCTAAATAGCACCATTAGAAATTTTAAATCTTGAATAACTTCAAAGCTATAATAAATTGAGATGCCATTCCAACTTCTACTCCTGTGTTATGGAATAGTTGTACATTGCCATACCAATATGCTTTGAAGGCACACACACCGATTTGCTACACAGCAAATCATCTTTCCTAGTTTCTTTCTTCTTTTTTCTTTACCAGCAAATTTGTCCGACACTTTTCACGAACACTATTATACATACAAACTCCAAACTTGGCATGATTGTACCTCCATACAAGGAGTTTGACCGTTTTATACAAAGGAATGAAGATCTTTAAAATTATGCAAATTAGGGGCATTTGATATTTTAAATCTTGGATATCTTCAAAAGTATAATAGATAGAGATGTCACTCCAACTTCTACTAGGGTGTTATTGACCATTGCGCATCTAAGAATTTAAAACAAATGTTGTAGCAATTTCAATTATGCTAATTAGCAGCATTTGAAATTTTCAAACTTGAATATCTTCAAAACTATTACAGATAGAGATGCCATTTTAACTTCTACTAGGGGGTTATTGACCATTGCGCATGTAATAAATCTAAAGCAAAAGTTGTAGCAATTCAAATTATGCTAATTAGCAGCATTTAAAAATTTTAAACTTGAATATCTTTAAAACTGTTATAGATAGAGATGTCATTTCAACTTCTACGAGGGGGTTGTTGACCATTGCGTATCTAATGAATCTAAAACAAAAGTTGTAGCAATTTAAATTATGCTAATTAGCAGTATTCGAAATTTTCAATCTTGAATATCTTCAACACTATAATAGATAGAGATGTCATTTCAACTTCTACTAGGGGGTTGTTGACCATTGCACACCTAATGGATTAAAAATAAAAGTTGTAGTAATTTAAATTATGCTAAATAGCAGTATTAGAAATTTTAAATCTTGAATAACTTCAAAGCTATCCTGTGTTATGGAATAGTTGTACATTATCATACCAATATGCTTTGAAGACACACACACACTGATTTGCTATGCAGCAAATCTTCTTTCCTAGTTTCTAATGTGTTTGCAAGGAACGAAACCCTGTATGTTTTACCAGGGATATGGAAGTCCATAAGTCTGCATGTTTTCACTATGTTATATTGTTTTGCACACAGCGCCTCAGAAGCCTGTGACTAAAATGCGTGCATAGGTCCGTAAAGAGTACACTGCAGTACCATATAGACATACTTATTCTGACGAACATGCTTTTAAAATTTGCACAATGTCATTCACAGCTCCTGCAGTAGATACAAGGGTCGCCATATGGTGCCATATGGCGAACCCAATGGATCACTTGTTGCTCACGTAGCTATACCAGCGTATTGTTCGTCACGATACAGTGTGTCAAGTGAAACCAGATCTACCACAGGCGTTGATCTGGTGCATTGCTTGTCCTCTTGACCTGAGTGGCCCCCTTCGTGATGACGTCCCTCTGGAGGACTTTGAACTGCTGGCAAGCAGAAAGGGAACGCAATGACAAACGCAAAGGGGGGGGAGAGAGAGAGAGAGAGAGAGAGAGAGAGAGAGAGATGAGAGAGAGAGAGAGAGAGAGAGAGAGAGAGAGAGAGAGAGAGAGAGAGAGAGAGAGAGAGAGAGAGAGAGAGAGAGAGAGAGAGAGAGAGAGAGAGAGAGAGAGAGAGAGAGAGAGAGAGAGAGAGAGAGAGAGAGAGAGAGAGAGAGAGGCTGTTATGATGTATGAACAGCTTTATGTCCATACAATTACATAGGCGTGTATATTCGCGATATTCCCTTTAGATTTTTGGTCATGTCTGATTGGCAAAAAATAGTTGTCTGTTTTTGTGATGCATTTGGTTTCGTATATATTAGGTTGCTTGTGATGGGTGCCCCCTGCCACCCCGTCATATAACCAGGGTATAAGTGGATAACGTTTGTGGATACCACGTCATGCTGCCAACATATTTTCTTTAAGTCGGTGTCATTCTTTCGCAAGTCACATTATCTTTGCGGTGTCGACTAGCGAGCATGTTGTACCTGTCAGTGCCAAATATGGTTACCTTAGCATACAGATCTATAATTTTAGCAACTGGTGACAAATATGCTTGTATCTAATCAAGATTCCTGATTGTCCTTGAACCATTATGAAGGGGGGTAAGGGGGGTTTCAGTACGCTGGTACAGGTAATTAGTTTTTTAGAGTACGCAGTACGGAAAATAAAAATCTTTCAAAATTTTGGATAGTACGAAGTACGTAAAATAAGAGGGCTTCCAGTACGCCATTACAGTAAATAAAGATCCCCAGTACGGTAACACACCCCCCACCCCCCCCCCCCACCCCCATTATACCTGGATCAGTCTATGGTATGGATAGGGTAAGACACGATTAAAGGTCAGCTTTACTGAACAGGTACCACAAATTAGGAAATTGGTGTTTAGGGTGGTTAGAAATGATATCTAAAAAACAAAATGTTATTTTTTTTAAGATGCACAAGTGCATCACAATTGCTACATGAAAGCGCGGGAATTTTCTCCGATCATGGCCCGATGTGGTGTTAGTGACGCCACAAACACAACCCGCTGGCTGGGGTGAATGTGTAATAAGCCAGAGTATCCTCAGTTAGCCAGGAGTCAAAGCAGACACAGCAGAGTATAGTGATTCCCGAAAGTCTAAATTTCAATTTGGTGAATTAAAATGTATGTATCGTAATAAATCAATTCAGTATAAGAAAATTGGAAATCTTTATGCAAGGGGAGAAGGGTTACTTCCGTACATTTATAGTTGTTCAGAGTTCTATTGTATCTGTGTCTTTTTGCCCAGAACCACTTCCTAGTAGTCAATATCCTATTCCGCAGTTCGAACTCTTTACTCTCCATAAGCTAACCTGTCCCTGTCTAACCTGTATATATATGGAATTACTATTGTCTATATTGTACACGTTCCTCTGTAAAATTTCACATAGGCTGTATCAGCCCAAATAAATTAAAGGGTCTTCAGCGGGTAACTACTCAACATGTTTCGGAGCCTTTTACCCGTACACGTATATATATATAAAACTTTATTTGCATAAATATAACATAGAAAGATACGGCTGGAGTTCGGTGTATACAGACCTAAAAAGTTTTGCAAATGTGAATGTAAAATGAAGAGTTCGAACGCAGCATCTGAGGTTCTCTTCCTCACGCTACAGTTTCTAAATATGAGATACATATATCGATCAGACATGTGCGTGACCAAGTATAGGTCTGAGAGTTTCATTTGATTGACTTTCTTAATTAGGTATGCCGTGCATATTATTACTGCCCAGATTGCACCATGTCTGTAAAATGCCCTCATTATATTTAATCCAACAGTGTTGACCTTCTAAATTTCATCGGTAATTTTCTAAAAGACTTTTGTACTAATTATGCTCCATTACTGTTTTACAGGCGAGTCCAGTATTTGTCCGACTTGCATATGTTGTTCAGATAAACAATGGGGAACTCTCAAGTTTGGTGGCCTTTCCAAGGACACATTTACAAATTTCACGTGTAATTTATTCTGCACAGTTTTCTCACAAATGTTACAAGTTGTCTGACTTTTGACCTATGGGTAGGATAGAGCACAAAAGCTTCACTGCGGAAAAGAATAGAAGTGATAAGATAACTGAATAATTACATCGATAATGTTACATTGTTGTTGTTATACTGGATAACGATTTGTTTGCATGACCTTTTCGTTTATTAACGAAGTGTTAGGTGCAGAAGATCCAGTCCTGCATTTTGGTGGCTCCTAGCGTGCAAGATCGGATATCCCTTTCCGACCCTCAAGTGCGGATTCACGTGCTTGTTCTCCAACTAAAAAGAAAGATAAACCAGTGCTTCATCTGCAAAAAAAAAACCTGACAACGAGAAAGGTTTTTATTAATGGCTTTGTGCCAACACTTTCTTTCTTTCTTTACCAGCAAATTTGTCCGCCCTTTTTCTAGGAGACTATTATAGATAGAAACTTCAAACTTGGCACAATTATACTTCTATAGATTAAATATTACCGTTTTATAATGAGAGGCCGTGACTTTCAAATATATATAAAATACGGGCTAATTAAGGTTTTGAGTCTCCAATATTTTATATAATATAGCAGATGTGGTTCCGAGTGTACAGGAGTTCAACCATAGCAAGACAACGGTCATCTCAAATGTCTAGGTCATGTCAAGGTCAAAGGTCAATTTAAGGTCAAAATGTCATTTTAAAGGTCAAAGTTTATTTAAGGTAGAGGTCATCTCAACGTAAAAGGTCATTTCAATGTCAAAGGCCCCTGTCGATGGTGGCTGTCCAGTGGCCACGTTGTCAAGCTTGTTGCCACAGAAATTTACCATCAATCCATCGTGGTCACAGGCGCTCGTAGCGTTCAATCAGTCAAGCATATGTGCTAATATACGCGGGGGGGGGGGGGAGGGTGTGAACTTGAAACATCTGTACGCACAATGACCCACATAGGGCCTTATCTGCAATAAAGTATTGTGTTTTCATCTGTGCAGGCAATCATTCGTCCTAATGACATGGGGCAGGTGGCCCTAGACTACTGCGTCGTCACACTGAGCTTATACATGTATAAGCTCAGTGTGACGACGCAGTGGTCTAGGGCCACCTGCCCCATGTCATTAGGACGAATGATTGCCTGCACAGATGAAAACACAATACTTTATTGCAGATAAGGCCCAATGTGGGTCATTGTGCGTACAGATGTTTCAAGTTCACACCCTCCCCCCCCCCCCCCCGCGTATATTAGCACATATGCTTGACTGATTGAACGCTACGAGCGCCTGTGATCGTGGTTGTGTTCAAATTGCAAGTCACTCCAGTTTCAGAGATCTCTGAAAACTAATACAGATAGACACAAAGCTGAAAGATGGTTACATTTTTGTTGCGGCCTGCTGCAATTTTTCGTGTAATTTCTTGCTTCCAATGTCATTTTCATTTATTTTATTTTTTCTGCTTTGCAATTTTTGTAGTTTTTCATCTAATATTGTTACATTATTGTCACATAGTACAACGTATCAAAGATATTGCAAAATATATGAAAAAAAAGTAATTGTAGGCACACAAATTTGCTGTGAAGCAAATCTTTTCTAGTGTTTTATTTCTTTCTTGCCACCTGATATTTCATGCAAGAGCCTAATTTTGCTCCAGTTTTTTTTCACAGAAATCTCATGTTTTCTCTCATGTAGCTTTTCCAAATTCAGTTTGAATGTATAAGTCAAGAAGTTTCCTTTGTAGGCATAGAGACAGATTTGCTTTGAAGCAAATCTTTCTAGGTGCATCTGGTTTTCTGTTTTAAGTTCAGTGTAAGCAATAAGGCTTTGTTCATTCCATACTGCTATTTTGCTTTTATAAAAAGAAAGAAAAGAGGTACGCATAACTGTAGCTTATACCACGCACGAAACAAGACAGACACTAATTTACACGAAGTCAGCATTTGGGCCCAGAACGTCAGGTTGGAGTTCTTTCTTTATCCCTCTTTTTTGAGGGGGGGGGGTGTTTGTTTGTTTATTTGCTTGTGTTTTTTTTTGTTTTTTGTTTTTTTGTTTGTTTGTTCGTTTTGCTTTTTATTTTTTGTGGGCACAGCACATGGCTATAAACTCCACTTTCTCCTTCCTCTTCTTCTGATTGACCTTGATTCCTTTGATTTCGTTTTACTGATGTCAAAAATGACTTTTTTTTTTAATGTTGCTTTAGTTCAACGACCTGACCCCTTTATTAGCCTAGCTGAGCTTATAGGATTGATGCTGATGCATCGTTCGTTTGTCTACACTTCAAATTTTCGACTTCTTCTCACAAACCATTGGCCAGATTCGCTGCAAACTTGGCAGGTATATACCTTGAGTGGGCCTCTACCGAGTTTGTTAAAATGGTCATGTTTCAGTGATTTTTTGTTTGGCGGTTTTGTTCATGTGTATGTTTTTTGTTTTTTTTTAATCTTTAAAAATCTTCTTATCCGAGACCCAAAGTCAATCGCTTCGACATTTCATAGAGACACTTCTAGAGACACCTGGACCTGAATTTGTTCACCAGGTGGCGCTACACTTTTTTATTTTTTGACGAATATTTAAATGTTTTTGTTATTTTCGACTTTTATGCTTCTGGAGAACCGTGACTTAGATTCTTCTGAAACTTGGTGGAAATGTAGCTTGTGGAATGGTCAAACAAAGATGTTCAATGGACAATGACATTTCCCATCTCTGATTTTTAACGATTTTTTTCAATTTGGATACTTTTCGGTTGATGCATACATTCCCATTGAATACAAGGCAAGTCAATCGGAATTGCAATGACAAGTCATACTGTGTACCTTTTCTCCAAAACAGTCAACCAGATTCACTTTAAACTCGGTGGGGATGTACCTTGGGTAGGGGTTTACCAGTTTTATGCAAATAGCACCGTCCAGTGATTTTTTTTTTTCAAAACAGTAAAATCTTTTCCCGCAAAACCAGCAGTCGAATTGCTTTGAAATACGCCGTATGCATATTAATTTCCCGCCAAAAAGCACGGGTTGGACGCCAGGCGATCACGGGGGTCGTGCGGGTCACATCACTATCTCAGATAGGGCCATATGTTCATTTCTAACAAAATTAACGTTTTTTGTGAGAAATTAAGTTCACAAATGCCAAACTGGTATTCATCTAGTATTTCCCGAGCGCCCCCCCCACCCCACCCCACATATTTGTTCACAACATGGTGGTGTTGTCATTTTCTGATTTTAACAAATTTTAAACGTTCGGAAAAATCGTTAAGTCGATATGTTTATGTTAGAAATGGTGATGATGGTCGATGACAAAGGCTATCTTGATATCATTCTGAGGTTCACAAAACCACTTTATAGTCTGCGCATGTAAGGTCAGTTTAGCACAGGAATGCCATGGAAAAAAAGTTTTAGGTGTGTTTTATCGTACAAAACGTCTTATTACTAGCCAATGTATACACAATCAGCTCACAAATTTGCAGGCGAGGCGAGGCGAGGCGAGTACCCAACGCGGATAAGATTATTCATTAGCTTGTATCAGGGTATCCGAACAAGCACCTGGATCTAAATGATTTCTAAGAACATATTTTGCGGGACAAAGTTTCTTTCAGTACCAAAAACTTGGTGTATGTCCACCATATATGCAAATATCGTGCACAACAAAGGCTAAACTAAAGGGCATACAAATAGGCCCCAATGATAAAATTCACTTTCTTTTTAAAACATAGAATGAACAATAATATATTATGATCTTCTGTACGAAAACTTTATTCGTCGGGATCACTGGTGTACAGTATATCAGAAAAGTTTCGAATTGCCTCGTAAAAATATGTCCACCATCGGAGTACCAGCTAAATGAGCAGATGATTTTCTTACAAAAAGTTCACGTGAATTTGTTTAATCACGGTAACGTTATATCAATTTGAAATCAGGGCCTCGTTTTCGATCTCTCAATCCAAGATGGCCGCCAGCAATAGGTTTATGGGCTAAATTTTCAAATGGACGTAATTTCTTTTAAACATAAGATTTTTTGGATGATTAAATATATGTATATATATATATATATATATATATATATATATATATATATATATATATATATATATATATATATATACTAAATGAGCGTAATCTTTGTGTTTCACTTATTGTGTGTACTGATGTATACCTGTTATGTAAAAATGGAACAAACTATTGCAAAATACCCCTTGTACAATTTTTTTTCATTTTTGGTTTCATTTCGATTTTTTTTTTAGAATGTTCTACGCAAAGTTTTACACGTTTTTTCTCTTCGCTTCTTCCGATTTTTTGTACTAAATGTGTCAAAAAGACGAAAAAGGCCACTAAACGACCTATTCAGATCACTAAAGTGACCGTCAAGGTCATTGAACATGTTCAAATTTTGTCCACTGGTATGATCTATCAACATGCCAAATTTCATCAAATATAGATTTCTTTACCATAGGTATCATGCATTTCACCCAAATATGGCTATTCTAATGTCTACTTTTGGCTTCATTGGCCCCAGTGTGTATCTAAAACCAAAATAAATCATCTCCTTAATCTAGAAAAACTTTTATTATTTCAAGAAGAATGATGTCAGATTGATAACAGAATACGTCAGATTAAATGTAAGAATATCCTACACCTAAAACAACTAAAATCATCTTCTTAACGTGGTAAGACTTCTGTTATCTGATAAAGAATGGTGTCAGATTGAAAACAGAATATGTCTGATCAAAGAATCGGACATCATGGCGCTTTCGTCCATTTAATATCATATAGTGTTTTGTACACTACGGAAGGAAATACCCCTTTTGATTTGACATGTTAGTGGGTACATTTACTTCAAATCTTTACTTAAAATTTCAATTTCAGCTTTTCTAACACTATTCTGAAGTAGAATACATTCCTGACAAAATCAACTAATATGTTCCAAATAGTGATTTGTGGTGAACAAATCCATTGTCATATACAGAAATTAAGATTTTGTTTCCATGTAAAGTACTGAAGATGGAAGACACTTTCTCCCTTTACATATGGGCTAAAACGCTACAGAGGGACTAAAAAGCTTAATTGCAGCTTTGCAATGGCTCCTTCTAAACATATTAGGTGTGTTAATATATGTATAACACGGCCTCCAGGTTATCATTCAGCAAACAAATCCTGATATAGACATTTTTATTTCATCTTTAGACGGCTTAAAGCTCAAATTTCAGCTTGGTAAACAACATTTTCAGATTCAACATATTCGAATTATCAAAGTTAGCATGTTTGCCAACTTTTCCTCAAAAATGCCACCTTATGTTCATTTTCTGGAAATCGTGTCCTGTCCACAAAACATTTCTATGAAGCGCTGTCGTAATCGGGACATTGGAACTGCACTCTGTAACACGCATAAGAACACTGTGGACATTCATATTCATAGACATGCGGCTCTTTGACATGATGATGATGATGATGATGATGATGATGATGATGATGATGATGATGATGATGATGATGATGATGATGATGATGATGATGATGATGATCATGATGATTTAAAAATTCAACTTTTGGGAAATCTAATGCGAATCAATCTTGGCGGTCTCAAAAACGTTTTCCAGGTTTGCGTCACACTTTGCACGGATCGTCTCCAATCTTCTCAGCTGAACTCATGCTCGTTTGACAGCCTTCATGTTTCCAATTATTATTCCCAATATGATTCTAATCAAACTTTGAGATTTTCCTGCCACGGGCTTCGACTGTAACAAATTTGACGGCGCCGCCGTAATTTCCTGACCTTCAATGTATTTTGCAAATACTTGATAGTCTAGAGATGTGGATGTTAGCATGGTTATGTTGATGAAAATAAGTACATTTGTGTGTATTTTTTTTTCCAAAATCGTTGACGTTGGCCTTATCTAACTTGGTAGGGATTTACCGGGGGTGGGGGTGTAGGGGATACTCCTGTAACCTTGCAACAAGGGGAGACCCTGCAGGAAAGACCCCCAGTTTCTGGGGCACTTGTCACTGACAACGTCCCTCGCCCCCTGCTCAAACCATTGGTTCGAAAGCTACCCCCCCCCCCCTTTACTTGTCGCTCCCAAAGAAATCCATCTTTTGTAATCCATCTCAATTACGGCAATTTATCCCTTTTCGTATGTGCTTTTCTGCACCGTTTTCTACCGGACATCAGCCTCCGCAACAGGCAGCTTGTCAATACCAGCGCCAGAGACTCCATATTTTCACATTGACTTATCTCCTATTAGGTCTAGTTTTTACCTTTTCTGGAGCCTAGCCACCTTAAATTAGGGGATTGCCCCCCCCCCCCCCACCACCACCACCACTCCAAAGTATATATGTCACTCTTCAGTTCTTTTCTTTTGAGGGGGGGGGTGCAGCTTGAAAAGACATCAGTTCAGAAATTACTAGGGCATTTGCTTCCACAAGATATAGGGACGCACATATGCTCCTCTAATTTGTTCATGGACAACCTAAGCATGATTCGCAAGATCACGCAACAATAGTCTTATTACTTAATTTTCGGGTGATGACCCAGGAACCAGACTACTTGAACTGGGAACATTGAGCACGATTCTCCCTGAGAACTTTCAAATAATTAGTCTCAAATGCCACCTTTGATCCCCGCACTTTGAAATAATTTACATACCGTTTATAATATCACGCCCTGAATAAAAAAGTTGTGTCTGCACAATAGGTGGTGTTGGGAAAAAATACGAGGGAGTTCAAGTCATAGCCGCATGAAAAAGTGTCTTCCCCCTTCCTCCGCCCGTTACAGACATAATTGAACCGTATGAAAATCTAGTTGCACGCTCCCTTACAAAACGTACAGACAACTCAAAATCGATAAAGATGTACCAAAAGATTCTAAATATTCGTCAGTCTGTAATCAATATCTAAAATCTGCTGACACCAACACGCACAATATACGCCAATCATTTAGCTCGTCTCACTGCTAAGTGTTTGTTTTGTCTCCAAAAGTGAAATTATATTTAGCATGTCCTCTCGCTTGGTGCAAAATGTGAAGTCATTAAGTCCAAGTTACAAAAATCCTGTCCGAGCTGCATTCATAAGAGGCGGCTTTTCCGTACTGGCGTAGTGGGCTTTTTTCTTACCGAACTGAATGCCCTTTTATTTTCCGAGCATTGCACCAGTCATTAATTTTAAATTTTCTATTTTTTCGCACCTTGTACCACAACAAAATCATGACATGTATCAGCACCACAACCCCTTACTCTCTTCTTATTAGTTCTGTACAAGTTATCATTTTGGAAATGGATTATCAATATTGCGTACCTCATTCAGATCGGGCAGCATCCAGTTGTACTTTCGTCTGTTCAAATCAAATTTTTTTAAAAAGTCGATATATAGTCATTTACCTCTGCTTTAAAGACATTCAAAAGATAGCGGCTTGTTCTCAGTCGGGTGTGCGCTTCCACCAAAAACATGCCACGGAGCATACGGTACTCTTTCAGGAGTAAAATATAATGTCATTGTTATGTTTTCAAGCATAGAAAGTACAATATGAAGTTCATATATATATATATATATATATATATATATATATATATATATATATATATATATATATATATATATATATATATATTGAACAGTGAAGGGCACGATAACCGAAATGTCCAACAGATGGCAGTACTTTACTATCTGATCTCATTTTAATACTTGACCAAATCGAGTATGGTTTCAGGTCGCTGTGGCGTGCCATACATGAAGTCACTCCATTTGGCGAGTAATTAACGTTTTGAGCTTAATTTCTGGACCTTGGTCTAGACAGTCTGCATATTTTGGGGGAATCACAGCCACGAATTGCTATTTACTTCTTTGTTCTTCGTTTAAATTATAACAGCAAAAGAAGAAGAAAAAAAACGTCTCTTTGCAGAAGATGTTAGCAGTTTACCACGGCGTAGGCCCATAAAAAGTTTTCCCCTAACACTCCACTCACCCGCCCCCCTCCCATTCCTATCAATAGTTTTGGGTGCCTCACTTGAAAAATATGCCTAAATGCACTGCACACGGGGCCTTTGGCTTCAACAATGGGGCCTTATGAAATTAGAATTAGAATGCCCATTGTCAAATAGTTGATCTTTTATCAAAAAATAAAATTTACGATGGCATTATTATCCTTCTCAAGCCTTAAAACATGGTCACCTAAATGTAACCCAATCTTTGTTATCACAGAGTATCATCCTCTTTGCCATCAGTCTTACATCTGACGATTCCGTTGTCACCGAACACAAAAAAAAAATTTCAACGCGACCCTGGTATGCTTTCTGGCAACTGACCATACTATTTCAGAATGATCATACATGACAATTAAACTAAAACCTTGACAACTTAACAGTATGCTTTTCACATCAAGTTACCGTGTGGTGATAGGAGTTTGGGTAACACGATTCTCTTGTAACAGGCATGATGGAAAGTTTGTTTTTGTTCGGTGAAATGATACAATATTTTCATCCTGGAATAATTTATTTAAACACTTGACAATCCTTTAAACACTTCCATTCCTTGCTGTAATACTGTGCTTTTATAACCGACTATTGTCATTATTAAACTTCCAATATATGAATGTAGTAGTGTCAAGCAGACTTAAAGGCAACAGTTGAAATAATCAACTGCTGGAAAACTACAATTTCAGTACCATTTCACTTGTCCACGGAAGTCACCTTAATAAACAGGATTGGACAACAGATCCTGTATGACATGCATATAAAATTACTATACTAACTAGAGCATAATAGTATGTTGATTTTATTATGATTAATAGAAGTTGTGTTTGGACTTCAACATTATGCAAGGATGGAGAAACATATACAAAGGGGAAAACAAAACAAAGTAGGTCACTACTGGATTAATATATCATGTAGGTCAGTCACCCAGCAATCAGGTTCTCGTACGCTACTAGGCATTTGGCCACGTCATTGAAAAAAAAGTCAAAATACGCAAATTAACCAAAGCTTACAACTGTCCAAACAGCAAATCTGTCCCTCAGTTCACATCACAGCTTTTGATTTTCATATATTTTCACAAAGAATGTGAACATTCACTCAGCAGTGATATAAATATATATATGTGCACCTTGCATGCATCCTGCTATGTAATAATCTTTAGTCCTTTTTGTGATTTTCACTTGTGTTGAAGGCATGTCTAGTTTTCACCTCAAGTGGTGTATGGACACATTTTGCTCAAATTTGTAAAGACAAGGTGCCCAGGCATGTCATTCATTCACTTCTGAGTGAATGTTCACTTTCTTTGTGAAAATTATATATATATACATATATATATATGTTTGTATATACATATGTAAATATAAACTTTATTGATATAGACAATTCATTTGCAGAGTATAATGATACAAATAACATCAAACATATGCAAAACATTTTTATTTCAAAATAGATCAATTACAATACTTTTTACACATATGCTATGGCAAAACAAAAAACATACACTAACAATAAATAAATAAATACCTTTTACACATATTTAGCTACCCCCCACCCCCACCCCCAATATATATACATGCGCCAGTGATCCAGTGTTAGACATGATTAGTTCATCTTGATTTTTTTGTGGTACATTTTTGCCAAACTGGAGCAAAATACACCCTGGCATTTTGGAGACATTTTGATAATAAAACTCTGATCTGGATGGACACTTGGCCATTTATTACTTGAAAATAAGGACTTAAATTCTGTAATGTTTGTTTTCGTTGCCAAGGGACTTAAGTCAATCAAAGAGCAGCATTGCAGGCCAATGCTTGAGATGTCATCAACCTGGAATTTCATCACAGACCCATTAAAACAGAATATGCTGAGAGCATGCGTGGCTTTTTGTAGGTGAGGAAATATTGGCCCAGTAAAATGGTCAGCAATTAACTGTGAACATAAAAGAATAGACTTTATTACTCATCTAGCAGTCAGTGCATGTGCATCAACAGACCTTGGATTGCCCTTGACCTCAGCCTAATGGGTTAGGTCAAGGTCAGTCCTCACACTGTGGATGCACCCGCAGTGACTCCTACATAATGTGCATACTGTAAATTGCTTTAATTTCACTGTACTCTTATTTTCGCTTAATATTTGGCTGATGGCAGAAAGCAGTGAAATAATATTCTAACATGGTTTGAATGGGAATTATGTCTAAAACTGTAATATTATAACTACAGTGAAATGTCAAAAATATAAAACTGTGAAAATTTATACATGCAAAAATAAAGCAATTTACAGTAGTCCTTAACAATAGGACTTTTAATCACTATGCCCCCCCCCCCTCCAGTACTAAACCAAAAATGACATAAACATTCAACCATTAGCAAGATACTATAGTTCTATTCTAGAAATGTTTCCATTCAACTTAATTTTGTATTTCTCATGCTACCACTCATTGCCCAAATACTGCATTACATTCTATGGCAAATAATTGCACAAGATACTGTGTGTAAAATTTTCATGTTTGAGAAAACTTAAGTTTCTGAAAAATTAAAAGATGTATGAAAATTTCCTCACCTACAGTACTCTTATAAATAACCAAGGTTGGGAAGGTATGGAGTCACCTGCCATGAAACAGACTGGAGCCCATCAGTGCATGACTTTGTCACAACCCAGTGCTACAGACCTATTATCTGTAAATGGTTTGCAATAACAGGCTAAGCCTATACTTTTCACTTTGCATGATGAAGATACATTTCTAGCCAACTTTCAAGTCCTGGAAGATGTAGATAAGTCTGTATGCCCCTCATACTGACTAATCATAATGTGGTTTATATGGATTGGACCCCTAATAATTATAATAATAGGCCAGGGAAAGACTAACTTCAGGTTGGCGAAATTCCAACAACTCGAAGGAAACCATGCATGAATGTCACTCCAGCTGAAACCCTGCAGACAGTACGTTAAATCCAAAAGTCTTACTAAATTGAGGCCAATACAAGCAGACAGAATGGCATGGACATCAGTTATTACACAGGAGAGATGAAGTACCGTATTTATTTGAATAAGCACACAGGCTCTAATAACTCCATTTGTTTTGGAAAAGAAAAACTAAATATTATAGAAATTCAATGAAACTAAGCTTCAAATTCATTTAATGCTCTCAATTTTAAGGCAAACTGAGCATTTTATTGCTGTATTTTTTTTCCATGCGCACTGAGCGTTTATTAAAATGAATAGCCTTACCAGCTTTTACTTGGTCATGAAGAATTGACTTTTCTCAGAGACAAAAGCCACGCATTATGCACTCATTCTGCCATAGTACCGGGGTAATCTCACTGTTGCAGCTTTGTCACAAGTCGTTCATAATTTCAGGATTCATTCATGCACTGCTCAACTCAGAATTGGAAAGCCGAAACATTTTTTTTTCTTCTTGAGGTGCTTGTTGTCTTGCACACAAAACCAAATATCCACACTCGAATGCATCTACATTAACCTAAAATCTGGGGGTTGCGGGGGTCAAATTTGTGGAAATGTTATATTTATGAGTAAAGACTGGGCTTCCCTTATGGTATTACATGAGCAGTAAGCCAGCTCTGCCTGGGAGCCCACTGCCAGCCTTTGGCCCATTCTTTGTACCTCCAGTCACCAAGGCACTCCCCTGCAGGTTTCAGTAGCTGCCCATGTTCATCCCTTGTCGTCTTCCTACACCAACTGCACTCCAACATATCTACAATTTTTTGACAGGCAAGACATTTTCAGAGGTCAGGAGTCTGGGCCCCTGGCAGGTCCAGGGGGCAAAGCCTCCAGAGCTCCCAGATTTTAGATTAATGTAGATGCAATTGACACAGTTTAACCCTTTCCCCCCTTATATTAAGACTGATTCATAAGCTTTCCTCAGCATGGGTGCCCAAAACATGCCGAGGAAAGCTGTTGACCTGGGTCATGTTGTCTTGACAGGTCTCATCTTCAATTCTCAGTCAAATTGTTTTTCATTGCTGTTGAAATCAGTTGAAAATGCTGAAGCAGACACTATTTGACCACCAGCTGGTCTTGGCCGGTTTAAGGGGAAAGGGTTAAGGGGCACCTTAATGAAAAGTGGACAATCCAGCTAACCCCTGAACTACTAAGAGTTGCTAATTTGACTCTGAGTTTTGTCAAGAACACAAATAGGTGGTAGCACCTGTTTATATCCTATTGCACACCTTTTTGCTTGGGTTTCAAATATTTCACGGGTATACAAAATGGATTCAAACTATATAGTTGTGTTTTCTTTGGCCTGTGTTCTACCCTGCCATATTTGGATGGCTTATGGTCCTTATTAAGTACCCTCTCAGAATCCACTACTTTACCACCTGAAATATCTTCAGGGGTTGATTCAATGTCCCCTTCATCATTATCATTATCATTCTGATTGGATGGGCCAGGCTGTGCTGTGTTGTCATTGGCTGATTTGTTTCTTCGGTCCCTCTCAAAAGAACTCCCACTTTTGTGTTGTCCAATAACTCGTCCTTTTCCTTTGGTCCAAGGAAGAATTTCTGTTTGCATATCCGTGATGCCCTCCTGCAGCAAATCTGAAAATCAGAAGAACTTGTCAGTACATCATATTATCACATAAACTCCTAAGGAACTACAACTGAAGGGCAACACCAATAGGCTCAGGTGCTCTTTGCAGAAATGTCACCACTGTCTGCAGAGCTACAGTTGTGTATTTCCATTAGTTTGTGTATAACCTGCCACCTGATAGCTTCCAAAGCTCCTTTCTGCATATAAAGAATAACTTCTAATGGTAGGCTGTATGTAATCCAGGAGTGCCCACGAAACCCAAAAGATCTGCAATGGACTAGTCTGTTCCATATTTTGTCAGCATGCATACTCATCAAAATAGTATGATAGTCCTAAAATGTGTGTGGGCTGTACATTTAGTCAAATAAACAAATCATGTATTCTTTCCTGGTCACAAATATTGATGTGAATACAAGTTAATAACACACAATTCAGCGGACTGGAATTCCATTCTGCATTTTATTTTGACACTAAACTTAAGTTCAGCATTAACCCTTTCCCCCTTGAATTAAGACTAAGTCAACAGCTTTCCTTGGCATGTGTGGGGCACTAAGTGCCCGACCCATGCCAAGGAAAGCTGTTGACCTGGGGCATGTGATCTTGATAAGTCTCATATACATTTCTCAGTCAAATTGTTTGTCATAAATGTTGAAATTAGTTGAAAACACTGAAGCAGACGACATTTGACCACCAGCCGGTTTTGGCCGGTTTGAGGGGGAAAGGGTTAAACTCCCCCCCCCCCCCCCCCTTTGACTTAAGACTAAGTCAACAGCATTCCCTCAGCATGGGTTGGGGTGAATTGCCCAGCCCATGCGAAGGAAAACTGTTTACCTACGGCATGTGATCTGGATAGGTGTCATCTACAATTCTCAGTCAAACTGTTTTTCATTACTGTTGAAATTAGTCCAAAACACTGAAGCAGACGACATGTGACCACCAGCTGGTTTTGGCAGGTTTAAAGGGGAAAGGGTTAACCTATGCACCTTTATTATACTAAAGAGATTGGTGTCTAGTGCTTGTGTTGTAACTGGAATCATTCTACTCTCTGTTGTGCTAAATCAACCATACACTCAAAAAAAAAGAAGTTTATTTCTACTCAAGTCAGCATTATAAACTCTCTCGATTCCTTGAAACATACCAATCAAATAAAAATGTAGTTTGAGCATTGGAATACTTCCTGTGTCTGTTTCCTCACAAATCTAAGTCACGCACTACATCAATCCACAGAATGACATTTCTTCTTCTGGAGAAAAGTGAACCAACTATTTCTATCCCTTTGCAATCTGCGTAGGTGCATATACCATGTCCTGGGAACCAGATTACCACATATTCATACCTATTAACCCTTTAACTGCTGATTTAAGACAGAGTCAACAGCTTTCCTTGGGGCACTTGGCACACAATCTGTCCCAAAGAAAGCTGTTGACTAAGGCTACTCTTTGCTTAGACTAGGCTTGCTGGTATTTGAATGAAAGGTATCTTCATGAGGAATTTGAATCTTTTCACCATTACATGTTTAATGTTAATGAGAAAACTATTATAGCCATGATTAACACCTTGAGGGTTTAATTCTAGGCTATCAAAACCCACATTAACTCATTCCACCCTGATAGAAGACTGAGTCAACAGCTTTCCTTGGCGCGCTCTGGGCGCAATGCGCCCAGAGCGCGCCAAGGAAAGCTGTTGACCATGGGCATATAATTTGGAATGATCTTCCATGCAAGTTTCATCCAAAGTATTGAAAAATAATCCCTAAATTAGTAAAATACAATTAGCAGACGACATTTAGATATTAGCGGGAAAAAGCGTCATCAGGGTGGAATGACACACACCCTAAGCAGCCAGATTACGTCTCACAAAGACCGAGAAAGTAAGAGTAAGCTCCAAAAAATGTTAAAGCTGAAAGACAGATTACCTATGACTGATCTTGCAAAAATGATTTATGTGGCTCCACTGTTTTATCCCTTGTATATCATGTGACATACAAGGAATAAAGCTGGTATCATTAGCAACTTAGACTTTCACATCCCCCGCATTCCCACCAAATTTCTGGAAGATCTGCCACAACTTTAAAAGATGCTAGACTGTTAAATTTTTTTTTCACATTTTGACCCCTATAATACAAAATATTGTAGGTGGCACCACCATTATCAAAAGGGTCCCAGAGTTTTTTAGATCCAATAAGTCCACAAAGTTATATTGGGCTAACTTGAAAACTACGGAATTTTTTCACATTTTGACCCCTATATTATAAAATATTGTAGGTGGTGCCACCATTATCAAAAGGGTCCCAGATTTTTATAGATCCAATAAGTCCAGAAAGTTATATTGGGCTAACTTGAAAACTACAGAATTTTTTCACATGATACTATAGGTGGCACCACCAACACTGATGTCGACAAGGATTTTCACACACTTTACATCTTCTAAACGTTATATGGGCCTCACTCTAAAATTGTGGGGTGCAGAGCATTCACGAGATGACCCCTAAATTCAAACTGGCCATTTGGCCTTCACCTTCAACTACGATTAAAATATTGTCAGTGTTCAAAATATGTGCCCCACATCCAGCTTTCCATACATGGTCTGTTTATTCAAATCATGAATAACTTTTCATATTATTGAACAAAACAATAAATTTGGACAAGTGCAAAACTCCATAATATCACTGGTTCACAGTGACCCAAAAAGTAGGTCCTCAATTGCAGTTTTATGTTCAATATAATCAAGTGCAATTTTGATCTGGAGTCTCTTTGTCATTGATGTCCAAGCTACACCATGCCATTAAAAAGTCGCCTCTTTCAACTTTACAGGCATGGTGACCTCACAAAAATATGTCAAGATCACTGTTATTACATAACATTCTAGCATTGGACATGGTTTATGCATCCTATAAATTGGTCAAGTCTAATCCAATTACTTTTTTAAATATGGAATTTAATATCTTAAAACACATTTGGGCCCATAATTTCCGTCAAGTTACAGGTGGCACCACTAGTATCATTAGCAACTTAGACTTTAACCTCTCCCACAATCTCATCAAATTTGGTAAAGGTCTGCCAAAATGAAAGATGCAACAGTGTTCATATTTTAACTCCTATATTACATAATATTGTAGGTGGTGCCACCAATTTCAAAAGAGACCTAGATTTTCAAACACCCTTTAAGTCCTGAAACTTATTTTGGGCTGACTTGAAAACTGCGGATGCTATCCCGCTAATGAGCAAAAGTTGACACGGATGGATAGACAGTTATGAACGGTTGCATAAGCTCTACGACCTTTAGTCACGAGAGCTAAAAAAAAAAAAAAACAAGTGCACAGTGATCCAAAGGATCTACGTCCCCCGCCACAGTATTTTTTAATGCCACACATAGGGCCAACACAATATAACACCAAGTGGGGCAAACAGTTGTAAAAGTGGTTGCACTTGTTGAAAGGATGCACCACCTAGGCATAATGCACATGCCCATGGTATGATGCATCTCTGGTATAAATTTCATTATTCTATATCTTAGGGTTCTAAAGATGTGCTCCCGGACGGACGGATGGATGGATGCACGGACGGACCGACAGACAGACAACAGGCCCCCTATCCTCACTAACTCTATGTCCCCCTATGCCGCCGTAGGTGCCACTACAAGCAAGCATTCAAAGCATGAGAATACAGAATTAAGCTATACCATAAAAAAGCATGTCTCGATGCACGAAAAATTGATATGTTCTTGGGCCCTGTGACCTTGAAATAGGTCAAGGTCAACAAGATTTTTCATACATATGTATTCTGTGACCCAGATATTTGACCTAGTGACCTACTGTTGGCACACGATACACCTCTATCCTAAGAAGTACAAACACATTAAATTTGGTAGCTGTGGGTGTTATGGTGTTGGAAATATGGCCCGGAGAAGCTTCGGACGGACGGACTGACGAGGTGCAAACCTATAGTCCCCCACCTTGTGTAAAATTTCATCAATCTAGGTAAAAGGACAAAAATGTTATGGCTCCGACAAGTTTTTACATGGATTTCACATTGTGACCTAGATTTTGAACCTAGTGACCTACTTTTGCCATGCTACACTCCAGCACCCAAAGAAGTATGCACATAACAAAGTTAGTAGCTGTAGGTATTATGGTATAAGAAATTTGGTGCTGACAAGGTTTTACACAGAATTTTATACTGTGACCTATATATTTGACCTAGTGACCTAATTTTCCCTCATGACACACTTTTGGGTCAAGGTACATTATCATGTAAAATCTCATAAAAAGAGGTCCAAAAGTTAAAAAAATTACAGTCAGGACCTGAAAATTCTGTATATTTACATATTGTGGTGACCCAAATATTTGACCTAGTGACCTAGTTTTGCTTTATGACACTTTCTAAGACTAAGCTTCACATTTGTGTAACATTTCATGACTCTAAGTAAAAGGACAAAAAAGTTATGGCCCGGACAAGATTTTTCATACATATGTATTCTGTGACCCAGATATTTGACCTAGTGACCTACTTTTGGCACACGATACACCTCTATCCTAGGAAGTACAAACACATTAAATTTGGTAGCTGTGGGTGTTATGGTGTTGGAAATATGGCCCGGAGAAGCTGCGGATGGACGGATTGACGGACGGACGGACGAGGTGCAAACCTATAGTCCCCCACCAAGTGGGCGGGGGACTAAAAAAAAAATGTATATTGTGATACTACTTAATCTTGTTGATCCATTTTTTTCACTAATTTCATTAGCTGCATTATGCCATTGTCACCAACAATGAAAAGGTTAAATGCATATGTTGGAAACAACTCTTCCAGAAGGTTGGGGGGGGGGGGGGACTGGAAAAGAGCACTATACGCACTTTATCAGAATGAAAATGTTGAACCATGTGTAACACCGCACAAAAATAAATGTTCTCTCCGAAGCTGCCTTGATGAATTTTTTGCCGGTAGACATTAACATATACTACACCTTCTTCAAATGCTCGTCTGGTAGCTTCATACGCCTTGTCTCGGTCCGTTATGTCCACCTTCATGTGCAGCAGCTCGTACTTTGCCCTCATCATCTTGCACTGGTCAGAGATATCCATCCCACGCAGATCTGATGCCAAATTGTGAAGCAGGTCCACCACCACTGCAGCATCTGTCAGCAAACAGGAACAGGGTTGTACAGTATGGGATATATAGATGCCCCAGTTTCCCAGGGATAAAATTGGGGCTCTTCAATTCTTTTTATCTGCTGAATCCTCAGGGCTATCAATTTTGGGATGGTGCCAGCCCTCCATTCAAACTTTCTTGTCTATACAAATCTCACTCATACAAAAAAAAAAGAAAATTTCTGGTTGTCTCTGAAACCAGTGTTTTGAGATTTTTATTTGCTACATTTGGTATTTGACTTGTCCTTAGGTAGCAGACATGCAAATGGCCAAACCCTATAAAATGGTGGCTGGGAACATTTTACTTAAATTTCTGGTCACTAGAAAACATTTTTGCTGAAATTTGTATCTGCAACCATACATCCCGGTATGCCCTACATGTAGGTCAACAGCTTTCCTTGGCAAGTGTTGAGTGTATTGTGCCCAAGCCAAGACAAGAAAGCTGTGGACTCAGTCATACTCTGACCTGGAATGGACTAATGCCAACCCAACCTCCAAAAATTAGATCAAACATTTTGGAGACTTTGTTCAACTCAGCAAGGCTGGAATGTAACAAATGTTTTGAGAGACAGTAGCACCGGTTTTGCCAGAATAACTGGCCCATCAGCAACTGGAGTAACAGACACTGCGTGCTATATTTACAATGGACGTAACACTACGTTCCTAACGTAATTAGGAACGGGCGCTGTTTAATGACGTTAATCAACTGTCCAATAAGACCGGCCTACCTGTCTGGGTGGATAGGTAAGAAGAATGTTGAAGCCATGAAATACATGTTAACAAACATTCTATTGGTCCATGGCATAGATGCCACAGAGTGCAAGGGGACTGAACCACCTCGGGTCAGTAAGTGTGAATAGGCACCAAAGAATGCACTATTACCACTGGAAAAAACAAAACAAAATACTGTGTGAGTAAAGGAATGTCCTGGAGTGATTCCACGATATAAACCTACTACACTTGTATATGGTATCAAGTGATAACCTGAAATATAATGTAAATACCAGACTAGGGCCTGGCAGCTCAAAAAACCCCAACTGAATTTGCTTTTTCAGTGAAGATTTGCTCTAATTTATTAGAGAAGCAGTTCGACGCGTTTCGCCTCCAACGGGGCTCATCAGGAACTGACTTAACGCTCACTAGCTCGTGTTTGATTACGCGCAAACGGCCATTGCCATCTTTATATATACCCAAAGGTAACACGTCCATAGTAACAGACATTACGTCATGGCGTGGACCGGAGAGGCGTGATCTCTGCTGACTCAGTCAAGCATGATGACGAGTCAGTAAGTGGTTTGTGACACGTGCAGAGGCATGTAGTTGATGTGTCACAGAGACCGATTGATCAGGGGGTCGGGGAGAGCCTCCCCCGGGTTCATGACACTGGGAAATTATTCCCTAGTGCACCTATCCCTAAGAAGTAGGGCTATGGTGTTATATCAAGGTGGTGGGTATAAATGAATGTTAGAATAACATTACAAGGTCCACGAAATTTTCATGAGAGGGAGTTGAGCTAGGAGTGTGGAAGAAACAGTGTTTCTGCCTCAGGATTAAATGTTTGTCATGGGGAAGCAGATAAGAGAACTTTAAATTTTAGCATAAGACAAGAGTAGTCTATCTACTTTCCCATGACATTTAGACTGAACGGTTCCATAACTCTTAACTGGTGGATCCAATAATGCTCACGCGCCAATCTGAAAGTCTCAGTTTTTTTCAGTTCAGGCGGGGCAGGGATATGTTCCAAAATTTGGGCCTTAAGCCGGATATTTTGGTGGCTAGGGTTAGCAAAGTGTCTGCCTAGTGGTTGATTGGTATCCCTTTTGTTAATGTAGTAGCGATGTTCTCTAAGTCGGTCAATGAAGGGTCTGTATGTTTGACCTACATACTGTTTGTGGCAGATTCCACAAGTTAGTAGATACACGAGGTTGTTGTGTCTACAAGAGCCTCCTCTGGGTGTATCGTATGTATGCCCAGTTTGTGTGCTTGTGACTACACCTGAGGTGTCAAGTACGTCACAATATTTGCAGTTGTTTTTCTCGCAAGGATTCTGGTCACTGATGCCTGCTACTGCTGGCGGTTGCTTTTCGGCTGGATACCTAAGGCGTGATCAGACTAAAATGTCCTGAAGATTCTTATTTCGCCTGTATCCCATGACGACCTGTCGGTTCGCCAAGGTTTGTGCATATCTAGAAGCCTGGATGGTGTTCCAGTTTCTTGTGATTATCTCCTTGAGGGGAGGTAATGCTGGGTTGTAAGTAGTAATCAGAAATAATTTATCCTGGTCAGGATCTGTGGGTTGGGAATTGGATGTGTTTTGTAGAAGAGATGTTCTATCCATGCTTCTCACTGTTTGGAGTGTGTTTTCTATTAAGTCTGCGGGGTAGCCCCTCATTGTATAATACAATGCTATCTTTTCAGCATTAGCTTCAAAATCCGCAGTGTAGGTGCAGATTCTTTTGATTCTTAGGAGCTGGCTGAAAGGGCTGGCAGACATGCGATGTTTGGAATGTGCAGATCTATAGTGGAGATACGTGTGTGTCTCTGTGGGTTTGGTGTACAATGTTGTGTACAACTTGTTTTGATCATTCAAGCACACCTTTGCGTCCAGGAAGCTGATTTCTTTGTCACTGTATGAGACAGAGAATTTGATGGTTGGGTGGCTGTTATTTAGGAATTGTACAAATTCCTGTAACAGTGTCAAACCATGATGCCATATACAAAAAATGTCATCAATGAAGCGCCAGAATATGGTGGGCTTGTGAGTGGACTTGGATAGGAGTTTTTCTTCCAAGTCGGCCATAAAAAGATTTGCATATAAGGGCGCTACTTGAGTGCCCATCGCCGTCCCACTGACCTGAAGATAGTGTTCTCCATTAAATTCGAAGTTATTACACAGTAACACCAGTCTGACTAGGCAAACAATTTCCCTAACAGCTGGTTTGTCATTTTGTGTCCTATCACGAAGAAGGTGCTGAGCTGCAGTTCTCAGACCCTCATCGATGGGGATGTTCGTGTAAAGTGAGTTTACATCAAGTGTGACCAGAAGCGTGTTGCCTGGTTGTTGTGGTAAAGATTCTATCTTATTGATAAAATCATTTATATCCTTGATGTAACTAGGGATCCGTCGTACTAATGGCCGTAGAAAGAAATCTACAAAACCGGAAACTTGTTCTGTTGGACATTCATTGGCGCTCAAAATAGGTCTACCGGGGGGAGGGTACACTCCCTTGTGAATTTTTGGTAGGATGTAAAAGCAGGGAACAAGGGGTTCTGCTATATACAAGAAATTGAAAGTGTCTTGCGAAATGGAGTTGTTGTATAACAGCTGTTGTAAAAGCGCTTTGACTTGTTCATTGTGCTGGTGTGTAAGATTGACCGGTATGGATCTATAGTGATCTGTATTGGATAAAAGTTTTTAGGCTTCATGGATATAGTCAGTTGTGTTCATAATGACTATAGCAGAGCCCTTGTCCGCTTGTTTTATCACTATTTCAGGGTTGTTTTTAAGATCTTTCAGCCCCTGTATCTCCTCCTTAGTTAGATTTTTGGCACAAGGTGCATGAGGTGTGTGTTGGGCAACCTCGTATTTGACTGTCCTACCAAAAGCTGCTAGGTTGGGATCACCTAACTGTGCTTCACTGGGTGTGAATTTTAGGTGGCACCACTAAATTGAATTTCCCACAGGTGGCCATTATAACACATCCTGGCGTATCTGAGAGTAAGAGCTTTAACTTTAATGAAGACTATGCTCACCAATTAAGTTCAAGTCTGCCTTACAAAATAAGAGGCATTAACATATATGATGAACACCAAACTTTTGACTTTGCCCCACCTGAACGCAGTCATGTTGGATTTTCACCTGTCCGCACCCAATATCACCTTTAAATTTGCGACCACCCCGGAAAAAAATTATGCCCAAAATTATTTATTCAAATCACTCTATTTTGTGATGGCAAAATCTGAATTAAAATTATATGTAACAGATTTGAGCCTGCCACAAATTCCACCACTCTGGTCAAGGCAAATCCTACAGTGCTGGTCATTAGACATTATACCTTTGTGCTGCCCTCTGTGGCCAATTTAGGGGTGCAACCTGAAGGAGCTTGGCTGTTTGAAGGACTTGTGCTGGAAAGGACCTGTGTTGTTTTCCACTGCTGGAGGATTCTGCGATGATGGAGTGTTTACATTTGTGTTCCCGTAAAAGAAAGCCCTGAGCTTCATTGATCTAAGGAATCTGTCTACATCTTTGTTTATCTCACGCATGTTAGGTTCCCCTGGTGTTGGGCAAAAGTTGAGACCTTTGCTTAATAAATTCTTTTGGGGATCAGTGAATGTGTGGTTAGACAGGTTTACCACTAAATTATTGGGGATAAGTAGATTGGTGTTATCTCCCCTTGTGTTGTTTGAAAAATTGGCATTCAAACTGGGTGGATGCATATACTCAACTTGGGGTGAATCAGAGTTAAGTAAATGGACTTGACTTACCTGATTGATCTGGTAAGTTGTGGGGGGTAAACCTTGGTTTCCCAATTGCACGTATGAGGGTAGTCTCTCATCTAGAGTGGTAGTGGGTGGTATCTCCTTTACGTGTCCACTAATATGTATGTAAGAGGGAAGTCTCTCTTCAAATGTCATGGGAAAGTAGATAGACTAGTCTTGTCTTATGATAACCTGAAATAATTGGCAGTTCCTTGAGCATGGCTCAAATGAGTCATGTTGTCAGAAATTCCTGCTATTGAGGCAGAGAAGCTTGGGAATTGAAAAATTTGTTATATGATAAAGCTAGTATGCCTTTCTGCCCATGACATTCAGACCAAATGGCTCTGTTGTGCACAATATTGAGGGATCCGATGCTTTCCCCTTGTCAATCTGAGTTGCAAAGTTTTTTGCAAGTCAGGAGTACTTATATGCTCCAATATTTGGACTTGGAGTTCCAAACTGGGTGGTCTGGGAGTGCATGGTGCCTTCCCAGCGGCTCGCTTACATCTTTTCTACTGATGTAGTAAAGATGTTTGCTTAGTCTATCTCTCAGCAGTCTTTTGGCTTGACCTACATACTGCCTATTACAGGTCAAGCACGTGATGATGTAGATATATGAGGTTATTGTGCCTGCATGTTCCACCTGCATAGGTTCTATAGTAACGCCCAGTTTTTGTGCCTTGTGACCCTGCCGTTTGTGTCCCTGATGTGACAATATTTGCAATTTGATGTATTGCAGGGATGTTGTTCTGAGACACCTGAGATGGCTGGTGTGTGAGGAGGTTTAGGATATTCCATACGTGAATGCGTTAGAATGTCGTTCAGATTCTTGTTTCTCCTGTATCCAACAACAACCTGTCTGTTTTGGATGGCACCGGCATGTCTTGAGGACCTGATTGTGGCCCAGTTCCTGTCTAGTATAGTCCTCAGAGGGGGGAGGGCTGGGTTGTAACGAGTTACCAGGAATATATTTTTTTTTTTTTTCCATATTAGGTCCCACACCGCCCCACTATGTACAATGACTGATCCTACAGTCTATAGGATTCTCTTTCCATATTTGGGAGAGATTCCATGTTCAAAGGCTTTTTTGAACTTCACTGATGAATGTGAATAACAAATCACAATCAGAACGTCACGCTCTTGACGTTAAAAAGAATATACGCAAAGGCCTTGGTAACAGCAAAGTTACCGTGACGTACATAAGTGGGCCGCATGGCAGTTAGTCTCCAGTCCCTGATGAGATCCACCTTGATCGAAACCGGTCGGACTATATCTCTGTGTACCTCGAGTCACCGAGGCCCTTGCCCCGTATCATTTGCTGAGTTACCAGGAATAGTTTATCCTCAGAACTAGAACCTGTGTTGCGGTTGTTAGTTAATAAGGAAGTCCTGTCAATCTGTTTAACTTCTGACAATGAATTGTCCAACAGGGAGTCTGGATAGTCCCCATTCTTGTAATAAGCCAGGATCTTTCTTGCATTCACTTCAAAATCATATGCCTTTTACTCTCATCAACTGACTGTATGGTCCCCCTTCCTTGTTGTGTTTGGGGTATGCTGAATGTTAATGTAGATACGTATGTATATCTATTGGTTTGGTGTACAGAGTTGTATATAATTTCTGATTGGCGAATACATATACCGTGGTGTCCAGAAAGTGCATTTCTGATCTGGAATACTGTACAGTAAATTTGATAGTTTCATGGCTATTGTTAAGATGTTTTTTTTTTTTTTTTTGGGGGGGGGGGGAACACTCATCCAAGACATTGAGCCTATTTCTTGGTTAGCAATGTCTATTGTTGTCAACATACGGTATTATCACGTAACGAACAAACATTAGGTTACGTGATTAATGGTACCACGCTGCAGCCGTTGAAATCTTCAGTTCCTGATGAGCGACACTACTGGCAAAACCGGTCGAACGGCACGAAAGTGAAGCCATACCCTTGCTTCGTCTTTTCAATATTGTTCAGATGAGCGATGAAATCTTCCAAATCTGATTTCCTATAAGCTCATATGCAAAAAATGTCATCAATGAAAAGTAGCAATACAAGCGGTTGTACGGGGAATCTGTTGAGCACGGTTTGCTCCAGTTCACAAATGAAAATGTTTGCATCTGAAGGGGCCCATTTGCTGCCCATAGCAGTGCCGGATATTTGCAATTAGTGGACCCCATTGAATTCCAAGTTATTGCAAGTCAGGACTAGTATCAATAGTTGGATAATTTCTGAGTTGTGTGGCTTTTCTGCGGGCTCTCTTTTGTGAATTTAGAGCCCTTGCAGTGCCTCTCAGGCCTTCGACTGTTGGAATATTGGTGCACAGGGCCGATACATCAAGGGTTAACAAAAGCGAACCTTCTGGAATTGGTGCTACAGACTCAATCTTGTTTATAAAAAAAAAAAAAATTGGAGACTTTACCACAGATACATGCACTTAAAGTTCCCATAGTGCACTGTAAAAATCTGCCAATGAAGCCATTTACTTATTCAGACTTCACACAACCTTGGCAAAGGCCTTTGGTGGTTTTTGCATCATCTATCATATCTTGCCATGCCCAGACATGTTGTTACATGCGTTGGGTTTTTCCCAGAAAATTTTGAAAAGGTATGGGAGTGCTGAATAGTGCACAAACTAAACTTAATGTGCTAATCTCTTCTATTCAATAGAACAGACACATCAACTTTAAACCATTTAATTTTATGATAGTGGCACATAATTCTAGGGTTAGAAGGTTTTTTGGGAAAAAGCTGATGTACTTGAATGAAAAGCTATGTTTTTCTTAATGAATCTCCAGACAAATTAACCCATAGAGTTTTCCCTTCAACTTGAATGGCATGAAATAATCATAATACACAGGTGCTATTGTAGGCAGAAGGATAAGCTGTGCCCTACACGATATTATCCAGGAGCAGAAAGCAATACTGATTTATAGCGACTTTTTTTTTTTTTTTTTGCTCTTTGGGTGCTGAAGAAACCATGGCCCACATGGATCTCTAGGGGTGCAACCATTTACCAATACACCAGTGTCCCAGTAAAAATTGAGCTACGATACGTGAATCGATTCAAATGTCCAAATATTGGTACGTCACGGTATCAGAAAAAGAGGACTTTTGGTCTCACAAATCAGGCAGTTAACATGACGGAAATAAATTCAGCTTTGAAACATTAAAATGTGGAATAGATATTGATGTTTAAACGCAATATTTATTCACATTGTCTGCTGCTCCAATTCATATATATATGTACCAATACTGATGATGTTTCAAAGGGATTTCTGCAATTGTGCATGACATTTTGTGGAGTGTTTCCAAAATAAGTCATTCTTTCTCGTGGAAACACTATGGCTGTGCACTGTGACTGTCAATATCACGTGCATGCCTGTATATCATGGAATGTATCATATTGTGACACAGGTGCACGGTTACACCCCTATGGATCTCCTTGTCTTCTCTTACCTATTTGTCTCAGGGTGGGTGGCTGGTCACCTCTGAATAGTGCAGCCATGTACCGGTAGATGGCACCATAGTCTGGGTGCTTGGGCCCAGAACAAGGGGCATGTGGCTCCAGGTTGCCTGCTATGGACATCACCTGCAACCCAGTAAAAAAACATGTAATTCAAACGCTTGAGGAATGGTATGTGTATTCTCGCCCTGTTAGAGTGGGTTTTTTTTTTTTTGTACATATACACAGGTTATTTAACTACGCAAAAACTGAAAAGATCACAGACAACCATGAAAATAATACAGCAAACAAATTTATGTGGAAAATGAAATACAACTACTGTAAGAATGATGGGTTATAAGGACTTACTAAGTAAACTAATCAAATTCTTTATTACTATACAAAACAATATTTTGTCCCTTTTGTACACAAAAGGAAAAAAAAAATTATAAACAGCTGTAACTAGCCAGGAATGATCCTAGTAAGTCTTCAAATAAAAGGGGAGGGGGAGGAGTCCTTGTACACTGGTACATGTAATAATTATACACAAGGTACGGACAATAAAGAAATATACAAATAATGGTTGGTGTGAAGTACGGAATATAATGGGGCTTCCAATACAAAAAGGTAATATTCCCAGGATAAAAAACATCCTCACCCCCATCTTAAATCCCTTGCATAATTTGTAGTAAGTGCTGAACACAGTATATTTGACACTATGTCAGGATGATATCCAGCTTTATCAGATATTGACGCAATATGCTTCATAATCATATCATTATTTTAGTTTATTGTGTGAAAACTACTGTATTTCATTTGGCATGATAACAAATTTTCAATGAATATTTTTCATTTCATTGGATCATATGAAGAGACTCCCAGACGTACCTTGGACAGGACACAGGAGTGGTCATCACCGTGGTGAGTCAGATCTTCTGCTGTGTGTAACCACAACTGCAATGTAAAAAACTTCATTTTCTAAACTCTGCACCTTGTGTAAAACTTCCCACTAATATATTTACATAATGCAGACTGCATTCAAAATCACACAGATATACCACTTGCTAAATATATAGGAAAGCAGTTTACCTGAATGATCACCCAAAGCAGTCACTCAAGGTCCACCTGCTTTCTTCTTTGAGCTACAACGGGTATGTCTAAACACCAATACAGACTGCAAGTTACTGAGATGGACCATAAACTAGCAAAATAGATCCTAAATTATTTATTTATGAAAACTTTTAATTTTGTCTACATGTACTGGCTTACTTATATGTTACCCACGTTATTTAGTAATGTATGAATTTAGGCCTATATTTTTATACAACAATGTTTCCTACAATTTGTGCCATTTAAAAATTATACAACAGCCACCTATTTTAATATATTATTCCCTTTTCTTACCTCATAAGTCATATCAATTACTATACTATAGATTAATACAATAGAATATTATATTGTTCAGTTCGTTGTTTCTTGATTTAAGTATAACATTTGTATAAAAGGTATAATGCTGACAATGATTTCCCAATCTTACATCTAGCGGAGCATTTATTAGTCCTGTTAAAATTCTATTTGGCCCATTTCGGTATTACATTTCTATCCATTTCATTTTGATCCACTTCAGTCATTTTTGGTCCACTTCTGTCAAATTTCGTGTTCAGACAAACTGCATTAGAAATGTTATTTTAAATTTCTGTGGTTGGAATAAGATTGGGTAGAATGGCACACCATGGGATGGGGTATTTTTATTATTATTATTATTATTATTATTATTATTATGGAAAGTGGGGTTCTTTGGGGGCAATATTTTCATTAAAGACACAATTATTAATCCAATTTCCCAGGTGTACTCCACGCTCCTTTTCCCATTATAGTGGTCCCCCTCTTGTGAGGCCACCCTAAATACACCAGAAATCTGGCCTTATGAGAGGGAGGACCTCTCATGACGGGTAAAATATAATGCAAGGGCTACCCTAGCTGCATTAAGAAGTCACCTCTCAAGATGGGGACCACTGTACAATGGTGTATCTCCTCAATGTACATAATCACGCAGGACCGAGGACAGCAGTTGGCTCATTTTCATCACACAATGTGATGATGTTAGGCTTCAAAGGCAACATGGTCATATGACATAGTTACCTGTACTGTGCTGGCTGTTTTTTCAAACTAACTAAAGTTCTATTCTACTTTTAACTTCAAGGTCTTACCTTTCTAATTAATATGAAGAAGCGTGCACAAAGTTTTGCATTTTCTGGAATCCCTGATTCACCTGTAGACTTCCATTTTTTTATTTTTTTATTTATTTATTTTTTTAATAAAGGCCATGTACACAATGCAGCATTCAGTTTTGATTGAACCACTTAACTGTGGAGTTGAAAGATTTCAACTCTCTACTGCTGGGCATAAGATTAGAGTTATGCTCAACCTGTGGTCAATCATTACTCATTAGCCTCTGATGAGTCCAGTGAAGGATAAAACATGTCACGCTTATTTGCCATACTGTGTATCTGTTCTTATCAACACTTGCCTAGTCTTCTCAATCCATTTTTTTTTTTATAATACTTTCATTCAGTTGAGCAGGAATCACCCCCACTCAGTGTTATATTCTAATGAACAGTTCTCTGAGTAGCTGTTGAAGTAATTGTTAGATTACATCTCAATATGTGAAAGTCAGTTTCCATGTTGTATTTTTCTTTGTATCTTTAGCGACTTTAAGCGATGCAACTTTCTGTTACAGCAAAAAATTAGCAAAGGCCTGGCCAGGGCTCCCTATGTCCACTTTAGTTCATGTTCCTGCTGGTATAATCTCTTCCACAACTCGCCAGGAAGTGCCAAGCTAGCTACTTATGGCCCGTTTATGTATTGGAGAATAACGTTTGCGTTGCTATGTTTCGTAGCCACAGAAAAGCCGGATCTTGAACCAGCAACATTCAGCCCCAATCACCTAGTCGAAAATGGGAAACACAAACCAACCACATCACATCCCCATTCCCAAAAAAAGAATGGTTCAATGGAGGTCGGTATGCATGAATGCCATAATCAACATGGCCCAGTTCATTGTATTTAATCCAGTACAAGCACTGTATTGGGAGTTGTCCCAGGTCAAGGACTAAATGTGCTAGTTCACCAGCATCAAAGGAGCACCTAAAACATAAGTTTTATGACATTGGAATGACTTGGGTTTGAACCAGCAACCTTCGGCACCATTCACCAAGCCAAAAATGGCAAACACATACAAACTGTGCCAAACCTACCCTCCTCCCCCCCCCCCCCCCCCCCAACCACCACCACCAATGGCCCAATGAAGGCAGGTATGGGTGAATGCCATATTTAAACTGACACAGCCCTATGCATACCATGTGGTGAGCAATGTGTAGCACAGTGGTCTGGGTCCACTGTGGCTATGGCTGTCCTTGTTAAGGGTAAATTGCTGAATACAGTTTTGAATCTCGCTGGGCTCATAAGTCAAGAGCATGGTTTTTGAAATGCTAGGGTTAGCAAAAAAAAAAAAGTAAAAGTTAAATGGTCCAGCAATGCCTTGTCAATAGGACTTACAACTATGTGGCTACAAAGTTCCATTTCAATCTGTCATATATACATTATGTAACATGGTAATATTACGCCCACAATAAAAATATTTATTTACATGAAAGTGCTCAGTCTCCTGTCTACTTGGGCACTTGGCTAACCAGCGCAGGCCACTTATAGGAAACATACAACATTTGCGATGACAAGGTAAATAGTTCTGCCTGTATTTCTAAGCAATATCAACCCTAATTGGATCAAAGACACAACAATCAACCAATTGAGAATTTCCTTTTGTCAACGGCGGGAAACGTTTATGACAAATATTATACATTGGTGAAAAACCTGGTTCACCACTGGCCAAGTATAGGAGCTATAAGCTGATTGCTTGAGGTTATGTCCAACCTCGCAAAGTGACCTCACCTCTGGGCCAAATATCACGGAAATATGCATTCCAACATAATAAACCTACATACATGTACTTATTTGACTACAAGGATTTGCGGAATCTGTCTGCATTAAAGATGGAACTACATTCAAATCGTTGTATAAACGCAAGAATTTGGGGTACACGTGTGTTTTTGCGAAATGTTGGATATTTCTTGAAGAACATGCAAGACAAAATTTGTCCTATTATGAGTTTACAACCCCAATACATGTATCTACAAAACTGTATCAGGAATTTTTTATAACTACATCTCTTTTTTTCACAATGATAATACAAAAATTGCAAAATAGCTGGTTTTGTTAAAGTTGTTCAAGTTGGTGGACTCATATTGACACACATTTAAAAATGAGCTGTTTATTTCTTAGAAAAACCCTCATAAGTTTTTTATCTAAAGAACTTTTAGACTAAACTAATTTTGATCAAAATCAGATTATTAATTTTAGAGAAATATCCCTATGAACTGGACATTTTGGTGCAAATGCCTATAGTCTATAATCAAGATTCAAAGATCAGCAAGGTCCATTAACTACCATTTTAGTATTACAAGTATTCTCTTACTTTCTTCAGGGTGAATTGGAACAAGAAATACCAAATTTGGACCACTGATAGCTGGTTGGACATTACCTTAAATCTTTCTGTATTAGTAGCTCAGCATTGAAAACAATTTGGTTTTGATTTTCATATTCCGACCCCTATATTGCATAATATCTTAGGTGGCACCACCAATATTGAAAGGACCTAGATTTTCGTACACCCTATAAGTCCTGAAAGTTATTTTGGGTTAACTTGAAAACTGTGAACAGTATTGTGCTAATGAGCAGAAGTTTACAGATGGATGGTCAGAAATGAGCGGTCGCATGAGCTCTGCGACCTGAGGTCAGTAGAGCTAAAAAAGGATGATAGTGAGGATATAGGAAAATTGAGGGAGGTGCCCGAGAAACCAAGCATTAACTTGTGTTGGCCTCCGACTGAACAAAACTGACTGCATGAGCTGTTCTTACCTCTATTGGTGTTGTCAATGGCATGTCTTCCTTAACTACCTTCCTCTCTGCCAAAAGAATACAATATGAAAAGGGATAACCACTTTATGCAAATTAAGTTGCATGCACCAGAAGCTGTAAATGTGTGACACAAAATAAATGCCCCCCCCCCTCCCCCAGTCATGTGTTAAAAACACATTGGTGATGCAAGTGAAATTTATGACAAAGATCATACACTTTGAGAAATTTGCCTGATAAAAATCAACATACAGTACTTCGCAACTCTCTTGAAAAACATCCTTTGGTCTTCATGGAAAGTGGTCTTTTAAAACCAGTGTTCTCTCATTGAAGGTACAACCACATAGGGAATTTTAGGACTTATAGTCTTGCAAAACTGTCTTTTCTTGGAAGGGTCTCTGAAGACATGTACCACTGTACAGTGGCCTTTCAGCACCTAAAGCAGGTGCAAAAGTAGCCATATAATGCAGGTGGGTTGCCAATGGAGGTCAAATAATATGGAAAACATCAGTAAATATTGGCTAAATGTGGTCTAAAAAGGCAGGTGGTCTTTCAAAGGAGACACAACAGTTTACCCAAGGCAAAATAAACTTTTCATGTTACCTTAAATGCATTTTTAGAAAAATTTAAGGAATGCTCTGTGTCTATCTATCACAGCGTAACTCATGGTCATTCACCTGTTCACTCGTTCACTCCACGAGTGGACCCATGGAACACCCTTAACTCAACTTTTCCTTTGCTCTCTTTGAGATACATTCTAATTTTAGGTATTTTCCTGGCCAGAATGTGAGTGCGTTGTCTCTGACTTGGCCTCTTTCAAGTGTATTGTGTGCAACAGCACTTGCGTTTTGGTAACCAGGTTCAGGTTACTCTGCCATATGACTTTATCATGCTCATGAGATCTCCCAGTAAATTTGTTGATTTTGACAGTTTGACTGGTAGTCAAAGCACGCGTCTTGACGTGCTCCTGAAAGGACGTTTACTTGACGTACATTAGCTACGTCCCATCCTGCTATATAAGTGGTGATCAATGGTGTTCTGATTATCACTGGGGAGAACTTGTGAAAATCTGAAACTGACCTGTTCACCTGTTCCGGGGTTTTTCTGTCACTAGTCTTGCCTGATTTTCACTACTTTAACTCATTCCATACCAGTCCCTGATTTTTCTGCATATTTACCTAGGCTTAAGATGACAATTGCATATTTAAATTCTTCATGAAAAGAGCTTCCGTTCAAGTACCAACATGCATACAGTCTTAAGTCAGTGCCAGAACCACTGACCAAGGCCTGTCACCATAGTATGGAATGGGTTAAATGCATTGCTGCTCTATTTGGATTTAAGTTGTCTGCCAAGAGATATTTCTGTTTTAGACTGCAGTTCCCCTCCCAAAAGAGTTTTCAGTGTGCAGCCCGCTCTGCCTATGTAAGGCCAAACCTTTTAAATCCATTTCAATGTAAGACAGCAGACTGCATCAACAGCTTTCCCATGAGCATTAAAGAGCACAGAGAAATGCTGTTGACCTACATTACCTGTGGAATCATTCATTTTAGACCAATGGCTGAAGCTTAACTCTTTCCAGCTCAAATCGCCCTAAAGCACTCGGATGTAAATTGTTGTCTGCCTCAACATTTTTCGTATAAAATTCTCATGAACATAAAAACTTTTGCTGAGCATTGTGGATACCTAAAATGATATCATGCCCCACACCAACAGCTTTTCTTGACGCAGGTTGGACGCAATGCGCCCAAGCCATACCAAGGAAAGCTGTTGACTCAAAGTTTATGTTAACCAGCAAAGGGTTAAATAAAGATCTTTTCACAACGAATTTGAACTGAAATCGTAACTTTATTTAAAATCAGCATCAATATTGCTGGAATAAGCCTGGGAAGGGAAGCTGATATTCATGTCTCAATTAGAGTTCTGACTGATCTGTCAAATAGGAAAATTTAATGATTAGTATGATTTGAACAACTCAATACAGAGTTGCCATGGCACATGAAGCAAAATACAAATGTACACATGTTCTTCTGTGCTACTAGGTTGCATGGTATTCCTGCTGTAAATATGCCAAATAGCCAACTCTGCTGAGCATTCCAGTGAGGTGGGTCCCTGTAATAGGGGAGAGCAATAGCAGAAGCTTCTACCGCTCTCCAGTAGGGGGCACTTCAGTCATTCAGGGCTAGAGTTGTGTATTCCCACTACTTTCTATTGTAATTTACAGCTTAATAACTATAAAACCACCTGTTGCCGAACCAGCAAAATTTGTGAGGTAAAATTATGTACATAGCTGAAATGTTCACATAACTTTCATTCTTGCAGCCTTCAAAGTGGTCTTTTAATTTGAGGTTAATTTAACATGCAATCCAATGGGAATACACATCTTTAGCCCTGAAGAATTCAGTATACTGGACTGTCATGTCATCTGAATAGAAAGATAATTGGTAATTGTGACCTCTCCTATTAGGCCACAGACCATTCAATATAAACTTCACCTACTTTACATAGGAATGTACAGAGGTAAAACAAAGTACTGTAAATTGCTTTACTTTTGCATGGAAAATTTTCACTGTTTTTGTACTTTTGACATTCCACTGTAGTTTTAATTTTACTGTTTTGGACATAATTCCCATTCAAACAATGTTAAAATACTATTTCATTGTGTTTTTATTTTCACGTTTTTGTACCATCAGTAAAATAAGCGAAAATAAGAATACAGCAAAATTAAAAGCAATTTATAGTATTGAAAAGAACTGTTATGGATGATAACTTGATTCATTAAGGTTTTTTTCCAGTGTTTATTATTATCTATAGATTATTGATAAAAACATCAACAAAACTAGTCCAAGAAAGCGATAGCAGGGGAAGGTTTGATTCTGGTTACCAAGGAAACTTAAGAAGTTGAATGAGAAAAGGCCACTGCCAGTGAGTGTTGAATGACCTCTGACCTAGTGACCCTGTGGCTACACTGTGCAGAATTGGCTGCTTGGCTTATTACAGGTGAGAACAACTGGAACATTTACTCTACAAGCAAGCACATAGGTATTGGAGAAACTTAGCACACACTGCAACTATACAATGTTAAATCTTATCACAAGGCACCCAGAGAATATGAAACAACCAAAATAAGTTCCACACTCACCAGATATCTGCTCGATGAACCACTTGATCTGAAAAGATAATTATGGTCGGCCAGTCAAAAACAATACATGTATTGAACACAGTGACTGTTATCAAGTATATATTTAAGGTCAGGGAGACAGACCCTCATTAAAACAATGATTGATCAAGATTTTTTTTTTTTTTTTTTTTTTGAGCCTTATCAACAATTCACATCCAAATACTCAGAATTGTTATATGAGGAGTATGGCTAATTTTGAACAGTAAAAAGTTTCATACACAATGCAGTTGCAAAATACTTGACCAATGTTCAAGTTAAGTATCATGTTGAAGAAAAAGTCTTTGATCCAAAATTTCTTAAAGTTATTGATACAATTGTACTGTGCAACTTTCCACTGCCAGTATGTGATACATACTTCTTACACTTGTATACATGTACATGAGGCCCAAACTTTATCAAGTCAGGCACCAATTTACCTGTTCATGCGTTCTTGTTGGGATCAGCTTTCCAATATTCTTCAGATCATCTTTATCATACCTACAAAAAAACAAAAAAATGTATATTCACATACATATAGAGAAAAAAGCATACACAAATGAATATATCTATTTTTAAATAAGATAGTTTGGAAGTAGATTTGGGTGTCTCAAACATGGCATAATGCAATGAGCAAGGGCAGGCCATCAAATAAAAAATGTTTTCTGCACAATACTCTCCTGCACAGTGCTTCCTCTCTACTTTGAGACCATGTACAAAAGCCACAGACTAGAGCAGCCCGTCCTTAAGCTTAAAGTATTTTCCCTCCAAAATGTTTGTTTGTCTATGCCACAGCTTTCTGCCCCTCCTATCACTCAGTACTTCATTGAACTTGCATGCGTGTACATACTCCTCTGCTCACTTTTATGTTTCATGTCTGCGCTGCATATGTGGGGACAGGAATTTACTGCATTTAAAAATGCACATTCCATTGGCATTGTTTACCAAATTCCCAATTTAGTGTGAGTGGTAATTTTGTAGGGCAAAATGTATCAAAATCTTGAAATCGTGCAAAATTTTGTATTTAACAGTTGTTGATGCAATATCATAACTTAGTCTATCCCAAATGCAGGCTACTTGCTACATACTACAATAAATACATCTTTCACATGCGCTGTTTTACTATTTTTTCTACGGTTTTGTACCGTTTTTGCAGATTTTCTGCTCAATTATTAATTCTGCATGTAGAGCCCATTTCTGTAAAAATGGACGCTTTTCCGCAGTTGTGGTAAATTGTGGTCCCTGCTGTCACGAGGTATATAATCACCAGAAGGTGCTTTTGACAGTGAAAATTGTCACAAAGGCAGGTGGTCTCCCAAAAGAAGGGTCTTTGAAAAGAGAGACTACTCTATTTACTTTAAAATTAGTTAACAGATGTGTAAATCTATACCTTTATCCAACTAAGAATGTGCTACTTTGTGGTCACTGAGCATTACATCCAAAGGGATCTGCACAAAGAACATATCTAAGTTGTGAGTAGAATGTACAATATGATTCAGAGTAATGAGTTGTGATTTATTCTAGGTATTTGCACAATATTTATTATTATAGGTTTCCCATTCTTTGTTAACAGTGAAGGTCAATTTCCTTAATTGACATTGAAGATTTTGTCAAATGTTCAGGAATATGTCATACATGTACACCCCACTCAAAAACAGTGACCAACACATTGGGAAACTTCACGCAATTTACTTTTTAACAGAAGAAAATTATAAAAGATCCTGTCCAACATATGTAGGGAATAAGACTAGAATGTGGTTAAATTGATGTAAAGAGAAGCTGTACTTATGGTCCCAGCTTGAAGCTCGGACCATGAATTTGGCTTCACTTTTTGGCTTTGTTCCAAAGATTTCTGTTTGGTTAACTAGGGACCTCTTTCGGCACATTTATAAAATTTGTTACGTGTTGTTGGCTTTAGACAACAGTTCCAGGCCACTACCAGTTCTGGACCAACCTTGGTCCAGCTGGCCTTTTTATAATTCTATGATCGTACAAGGATCGCCATGTTCTGGACAATTCTCTTGGTACAACAATCTGCTCAGTTCAATAATAATAATTGTCTTTGGCGCGCCACTTGTCTGCCGTGGTCCTGAAAAGGAGGCCAAGAAATCAACACCTATCCCACAATCGCATCTTGCGCTCGGCATGCCCACAGTCCCTGTCTATGTTGCCATAGACAGAGCCGTGGGAGCCCTTATAAGGGCTACCTTCTCCCTTCCCCTCTCTCAGTTTCCTACTCTGGCTTCAGACTCCCTCAAACCTAACACGTTATTTCTCCTTTCCCAGCACTTCACCAGAAAGTCCTTAACTAGCTCAATCCCTACTCCACTTCCTGGCGTCTCTCCTTTCAACCCCAACATCCAGGCTACCCTATCACCCTCTGCCATGCTCTGAACTTGTTCTAGACTTCTACATAATTCATCCTTCTCTTTCCACCCTTCAAACAGACTATCTCTCAATCCCTGATACTCTGAACACCACACAAGAAAATGATCTATTGTCTCATCCTCATCCTCCCTACATATCTTACACTTCCCATCGGTCCCACTGGTCCACTTCTGTGTCCGTAGAGACAATAAAGCTGTCATATGATATGGATTATGAAAGTTAATAAAATATGAATGTACATATTTTAATTTTATTGATGTTCCCCTGAAAAAGGCAACTTACTGCTGCAACCGGTCTGGAATAAACACATCAATTTAACCACATTTTCTTCTCATTCTCTACATGTGTTGGATGGGATCTTTCAGATCTTTTAACTTTAGCTGCTCTTGTCCCCAGCATACTTTCGGATCCATATCTAGTACCAGTTATGTGTTGACTTGATCTTTCTTAAATTATTTCCTTTTTAAATTTGTTTCAATGAAAAAGTGTGTGAAACTTTGCAGACATTTTAAAATCTTTGTCCATGTAAACTTAATATGGATTACTTATGACCAATAACAGTAATTTAGCATAAGATCCAAATGGTTTTCAAGGCTTGAGAGCCTCAACACTCCAGTCACTCTAACATTGATTTTCTTTCCATGCCATAAAATTTCTACAGCTGAAAAAATAAAAATCCTAAAAATAAATAAAATAAAAAATTGCTGGTCAGTTGCAGACTAAACATTTTTATTTTGCTGTCAGATGCTTTCCCAACGAGTTACATATTTGTAGAGGTGTCAACAGCCTTAAGCCAACATTGATCCTGCCTGAATTTTTCACCACCTTCTCACCAGTAGCATCGCCCAAGTTTGTTGAAATTTGACATGCTTAAAGCTTTATTATTATTTTTTTGGGGGGGGGGGGGATCCCTGGAACATGCAGTGACAACTGTCAAATTTCTGACACACAATTTTGTACCTCCATGAACAGAACCTAATGACAGCATGTCTGTACAGGAAGATCAATTGCACAACCCTCTTTTTTCCTATAGGATCTGATTTTCCTGTCTCATGATAAATTTTTGTGTGAAAAGTCATGTTGCTCACCGTCTAAGACCTGCCAACAACTGTTGTTTCTCTGTCAAATTCCAGAGTGACCGGAACGTACGAAAATCTGACTGGTCCAGATTTTTGTTTCTTTGTTGACGTTTTCTGGGCAGAAGCTCGTCCACTGCAGCCAATCCATCATTCACTCTCTTCTTTTTTGGCATTTTGTGCGACAACTTAGCCCTATTAACAAACCATTCAAATATAAAACATGTATCAGTCTACACAAGATACAAGAGGCCCATGAGCCTACTGCTTGATGACCATAACCAAAAAATTCATGTGTTGTATAAGGATGTCTTATCATTTTGCGAGGCTTGGAGTTTAGATAGACAGTGCAATTTATAATTTGATTCCATAACACCAAACTAAAGTTGAAAAAAAAACCAGATAATCAGTAACCTCACAACTATTCTCTACATTTTTAAAGACACTTGTCCATGATCTGAAGTTACTTGGCTTCAATAATTTGCTTGTTTCACATGCTTGACACATGAGTCTTTCTGGATGTCAGTTTACAAAACCTGTATTATATTTAAGAAATCAATGGATAAGGCCATACAAAAAAATCCTGGTTTACTATCAGTGGTTTTCCACAAAAAGTGATGAGGGAGGGAGGATTTTTTTTTTTTTCATTCTTTACTTCACTCCAAATGATATACTTTACAGGTCATTTATTCATTCAGAATGTCACAAAAATGCTGTAGTATATTCTCTTTGTTGGCACCACCCAGAAATTTAAAATAAAGCTTCCCAATTTTCCCATTTTATTTGGGTCCTGATGAGAATATCGTTTTTCACCGACTGCTTGTGAACTTGCCGCCATTTTAACTTTTCAGTAGCCATATTAACTTTTGTTGACAACCATTGTCTGTTCCAAATTGATTTTCTATTGCACAAATTTCTGTGATGTTTGGCGTTTCCAAGAAAACATAGTGCCAAAAGAGCACACAACTTGGGCTTATATGATTGACATAATATTGCTGTATTTTCAAGTCAATGTCTTACTGCGACTGAAATTTTTTTTATTTAATTAAACTGAGGGCAAATATATCTTGCACAATTTTTTAAGCACTTTCATGGTTGAAAACTGGCAAAGCAATGTGGTAAAATTGCACTCTCTTGTGCCCTCCGTAGAACTGGATCATTTCCGGCAAACACTGCTTGTATAGCATCACTGGAAAGTGCAGAACTTGGGTCTATATCAGTAAAATACTTTCTAATTCGCTTAAGTGACAGCAGTGCGGTTAATATATGCCAAATATCACTGTGTCAAAGGTTAAAATTGTTATTCAGATGATTGTTTCTATTGGCTGATGGTGATGTAGTCAGATCATTATATGACCTATCTGAATAATTAACGCTAAAGATTAGTCATGTGGACCAAAAGGAGCATGGTGATCTATCAGACCATGCACTTTTGCCCAGGTCTCAATAACATGCCATTGGTGAAAGCCTGGGTGCTGGGCATAATAAAAGGGGCAAATATGGCTCTTCTGATGCTGTCAAAATGTAAAAGCTTTGATATTTTCCCAGGATAAGGACTTGGATAGTTCTTCTGAAGCTTTCTGTTATGATTGCAACACATACGAAAGGATAGTAAATGTACATTTGGTACTAATGAAGACAACGCTCGGACTCATTTGTCTTGCCTTCATTAAAACCGACCGCTAATTGTAAATTACTTGTAAAATAAGCAAACTAAGATGTGATACTGTGGAAATCAATCACACATGGTAACGGTCATTTCAAAGAAATTAATGCAAAATAAGTTTGTACAATTTTTGAGATGTGTCGAGCACCAAAAATAATGTGACTGGTAATGGGGGAACACAAATGGTCAGCATTGCGCAAGCAGTGAGTGGCACTCGAAGAGTTCACTATGACAAAGACAGACTTAGTCTGGCAGTTGACTGGTGCTTTAAATTTATCTGTGCGGGACAGCATGGCTGTTTGTGTACAATGAGTATGCAAAACTTGTCATTTCTATGCAATCACAACGCAAAATTTTGACATTTCAGTCATATTAAGAAGCAGAAAGATCCTGCCTACCAGGCCAGTTGTTACTGGTAAATGTTAGCCCTTAAAGTGCTAATCACTACTATAGTTGCTTTCTCATTACCATTAAACATATAATGGTTAAAAGAGTCCAATTCCTCATGAAGATACCTTTCATTCAAATACCAGCAAGCCTTGTCTGAAGCAAAAAGTTGTTTTAGTCAACAGCTTTCCTCAGGACACTGTGCGCAAAGTGTCCAGAAGAAAGCTGTTGACTCAATCTTAAATCAGCACTTTAAGGGATAAATATAAGATGCCTTCAGTGTCACTTTCCCCTTTTTTGGCCATCCACTTTGGTGACCTGCCATCCCAATGATGCCTGAGGGCTGCAAGTATTGCTCGATAAATGTACAGCGCTAGAGACACTGACTGCTCAAGGCATTAATTGAAGCTTTGTCAGCGATTTTTTGCCAATATTTATCCATAAAAAATTCATGCGGCACAAAACATGCGGATACTGATGATAAACTGGGACCTTTTATTTTATGTGGCCTACGCTTCGTAAGTGCCTGGTAAACTTCATCCCTGATGGTTAATTGGAAGCCTTTTTGTTTCATACCCAACACAAAAAACTTACAAAAATTACGATTACGTTCTCCATTGGCAATTTCTCTGAACATTGCCTGAACATCATGTCAGCACTTTGACCATAACTGACACTATGACTTAGATTTAGTAGAAAATTACAGATTATCCCCCAGAACTTGGCAGAGGCCATAAATTAATATTAGTATCTTGGAATCTTTGGATGGTGGCGATCGCAGTTACTTCGGAGGTATACTTGATTTCCACTACGCAGATTCAGAATTGACGATCAATGCGACTGGCTGAAACTGTTACTATCGCTGTCAGTGTCACCAGTGGCAATGCCAGTGCCATCCAGTGACTGAAACTGAGTGACGGTGTCACTGTCAGTGGTCCAAGTGCATGAACTGGATTTATTAAATGAATCAGGCCTGTTCAACCCTTTTAATCGCGTTCACAGCACGAACAGTCCCGTTACAGTCAACTATGACTATACCTACTGAACCTTTTATCTCCAACGTAGCTAACTGATGTTCCAATCTATACAAGAACGGGAAAAATCCCAGTAATAAGCTGGTAATTAGATTTGAAATGTTCACGAATTCCCACACTTCTGCCCCCCACGAGCATGAGCCACCATTCGAAATGACCCGGATGGCACGAATTACCGTGACATCATTTGAGTGAAAAACGTCATCATTTCTGTGGGTCACACCTTTGCGAGAAAGGCCGAGCGTAAAACGGTGAAACCCGGGAGGCTAATCAGGACATTTGATTGGTTCCGAGAACGCACGATGTAAATTTCCGAATATGGATTTACTCGTCATTGTACCCAGTAGGACAGCCATTGGAAACGAAATTGGAACAAACAGGGGAATAATTCGCAAATTTAGATGTCTTGGATTTCCTGTGTGAATTGCCCGATCAAACATTTGGGCCTCCTGGATGATCCCTAGGAGATCCGTGGCTAACTAGAAGTGGTCTATTGGTGTATGAGGGAGACGTTGACGCCTGTTCAAGGCATCATTTCATGGTCGTCCAGTGAGAAATCGCCACAAAATTATCGGGGTTGTGCACTATCCTGGACATGTAATCTGGGAAACATAGGGGGGTTCTCTGTAGAAAATCAAGACTGGACGACGTTATTTTACCATGAGTGGACGACCAAGAACCACGTCATTCGCAGAAGGCAGCAAACAAGGTCAATCGGCTTCATTTCACAGCGGCATGAAAGTCACAAGTAAGTACCTGAACAGCGAAAGCCCAGCAAACCTGCGTCTGACTTCACTTGTGAAGAATCCAGATGGGAAGCCATGGATATGGTTTCCCAACAGCCAAATGAATTTCAGTGCACATTGTGTTTCATGTCTGTCGCTGGTATCATCACTGTACAAAGAAAGGGAAAAAAAATACATACGATGTCCGGAATAATTTATAGGCCGTAATTTATATCAAATACAGCCTTCGGTTTTTAGGGTGAGCTCGGTCTAGAAAATTGCCTCCTATCATAGCCACCGTGGCCTGAGCTGCTGAAAGTATTTTAGCTGTCTGTAATTTGTGTAAAATGCAACCAAAAGTTGGGTCAACTTTGAATTAATATCATTATCATTAAATCATCAACATACACACTATGCATGGAGCCCTACATGCATTATTTTCAGTGGATAAAAGGTAAGTCAGAGGCGTGTGTATTATGCTAATGTTAACTTCAGTTTAATTTTAATTTTGTCAAATCAAAACCTCAAACACTGTTCATCATGTACAGTTGATAGGTTGGTAAGTCACAGGTGTGTGTATTATGATAATGCTCATAGTTACATATTTTAGTTTGGGTTGGTCATAGGTAATGCCATGGATGTCTGTGGTGACAGGGGCCCCTTGACAATCTTATCCAGATTGTGTCTTGGGGCCCTCTAGCTCTAACTGTTAAACAAACATAATGGTAATGGTGCCGAAGGTTGCTGGTTGGAGACCTGGCCATTCCATGGTCACAAAACATAGAATTGTATGTAAAGTATCCTCAGTTTAATTCTGCGAATTCATATACATGTATTTGTCATTGGGCTATAATTTTAGGTGCATCAACAAAACATGCAACAGTGGAATCAAATTTATTCTCTGTTTGTGAGTTTTGTTTGTCAACAGGGAAACTTTCCAAAAAGTTCCCATATGTGCAAGCTCTGTTGTACACAAGTCCAGTCACCTAGTAATATATTAAAGGGGGATGATATCTTACAATAACATTCACAGGCACTTCCATCAAATCCCACTTTGCCAATCAGACACACAATCAAGTGACTTGCACAAAATAGACACAACACAGAATAGTCTTGATTAAAATGACAGTTTGCTTAATAGCCACATGTTGAAATGAGTAGATGCAAACAGTTGAAAAATGAACAAACTGTTTGTAGAAAAAAAAACTCATTTTCATTATATTTACAAGATATTAGTGTCTTGGAGAATAACAATGTGTAGTGCCAGTTTCAATACATCAGTCTTTCTTTTTATTGGTACGTTTTACCACCCCACAATGATAGTGTCAATGCAAATCTGACTGCTATGGACCACAATCGGCAACAATAATTAGAGGTTGCTTAGAGTTACACGTTTAAAATTTTTGACATATTAAAATGTCACTTCTCCTTTTGGTCCATTTGTTAAAGGGCTTATTCAGCAACACCTTTCCTTCTTTTGGCAATTTAAGTATATCTGGCCCATCGTGCATACTACTATTTTACACACCAGTAAACATACAAAAACAGGTACTGGATAGCAAGGACAAAGGTCCTTCATGAGATGCAAGTGTAACCAGGTGAGTTATAATCTGTGACACTGGTGCTGGTGCCTTGTCAAACCTCAGGTAGGCCGAGTATTTGTGTCATTATCCTGAAATATGAAATCTTGGAGCCAAATGTGTTGGCAACCACACGTTACTTATGTTATATTGTCTTTGTACTAAGAATAAAGTGTGAGGGTGGTAATGCTCCTTATATGAATAACTGGATTAGGGATCCCATGTAGGTTGAAAGTGAGAGGCAGCAAAACTTGGCATAGAAGGGCATCAGCAGCTTTCATTCCGAGTTTTGCTGCCTCTCACTTTCAACCCACATGGGATCCCTAATCCAGTCACTCACCTTCAACCCTAATGCGATGCCATTCTATCATGTAGAAAGTTGTTATTTTATACACAGTTTGAACTTTTGCAGTTCAAATGTTTGTGAAGTTGGCAGAAGATCTACACTGTAATGATTTCAAGCGTGATGATAGCTTTAAGCCATGTATAAACACAGCACCATAACCACTGTGTAATGTAGACAACATTTCTGTGTAATACAGTGGCAGGAAAATTGTGCCAGCCCACTCCCGGTTTTTAAACTCGCCATGGGAAACTATGTGCACATGGTCTGTAACAATGCCTCAACCATGGAAGTATCCAAGTACTATGATAGAAGTTCTTGTAAACTTGTAACATTGACACAAATAAACTTTTTAAAGTGTCATGTTAAACAGGTAGATATTAGTTAATACATACATATGCATGGCTTTGCACAAGAATTTTCAAAAGTTGGTATCAACTCATGATAACTACATGCCTACTAACTATGTTGACCGGCATATAACATACATGTATATAGTGTTGATGAAGAGATTAATAAAAAAAAGGGTTTCATGCATGGGACTTAAGTTTGATGTAGATCCCTGCAAGGTACCCTGCCAGATACTGAACCAGTGTTCAACAGATTTTTTCAAAATGCTGTTGTTGATAAAGCAGAACTCACAACCCAGGGAGATCCCTGTCATTACATTATATGCTACCTAGCATATAATGTAATACAGGTGCCACTGGCTGGCTAGTGGTACCTATCTTGGTGGTACATTTGTAGACTGCTTTGGAAGGTCCTCAAATCCAATTCTTGGTATTATTAGGGCCCATCAGTGTGAGATCATCACATGGACTTCGTTTTCATGGCAGTATGGATGATCCGTCAACTGCTCGAAGTAAACAACTATTAATTAGAGAAATTGTACAAGGACATTGTGGTGGATCAGATGCATTTTGTCCTGCAGGTCAACAACTTGCAGCATGTGACAAATTATATTTTCAAGGAATGACCTGAGATGAGTCTTCAAAAACATAATGGAGCTTTTTCTGGAAAAACACTTCCATGAAAATTTCACAGAAAATTATCGTGAAGTGAGAGTTGTTGACTATTTTATGCAGCTGACCTGTATTCGCAGACGACGGTGCTGTAAACAACTCCTCAAATACAACAGACCCTCCCCCACACTTGATATCACACATATATGTGACAAGTGAGGCAACAGTAGCAAGATCTTTTCTGCAATGACGTCCTAAGTCTTGAGAATATTGTGTTCATGAGAGTCCTCTTACGCTGGGTACTATCCTCATGCAACTGCATCAGCATTGGCCTCCATATGTGTACATAGTTGCTGGTCAATTGGTCCTCCTTGTATTGTTTTAGCCTTGGTAAATTTGAGTGAAGCTGACCATCTGGAATACAGACCAAAAGCAGGAGTGGTGATGAATTTGTTGACTCCAACTCAGTATACGTTTTACACCAAAATGTTTGTGTTGCTCCCAGTAGTCGATTTATTGTCACTAGGAAATAGCTTTTGTGTAAAGTCCTGTCAGGTCATGTTTGAATATGTCTCTGTGCTGTTTTACAACTATCTGTCAACCTCACCATATTTTTTCCACAAGCACCATTCTTGTTTGCCCCAAGCCTTTATCATGCTGTTATCAACCTTATCCATTATCAGCATAATCAAACAGTGTGACATACCGTTCAGAGTACTATCATTTGGGCTTTGGTTGCTATGCTAAAAGTTGGAACAAAATGGGAGGGTGTGTGTGTGTGACAACAATTACAGAATGTAGCTTGTTTGGTAATTACCATTTCATGGGGTCTGTCCACATTTAACAGCTGCAAACAGCTACATGTATTTCCAAGAAGAGTTTTGTTTATGTCAATAAGACAATGGTAAACTTGAGTAAACAAATTTCCAGCAGAACCTGGTCGTGGTGGTGATATGAACATGGTGATGGTCACCCATGGATAGGCCTATAGCTCTGATCAGAAATAAGAACACTCAAGCTCTGCATGTCCATTCTAGATCAATAACAATATATATATATATATATGTGTGTGTGTGTGTGTGTGTGTGTGTGTGTGAAGTTTGATGTCAAAAAGAAAGGGCCATTGGTTTAGGGTAGTTGTTTCTGCATGTACATATATACACACAGTATGTGTTAATTCATTACCACAAATTCACAGCCTGTGTACAGTGTCCTCTTTGTGGATACTGTATGGCACTGGATGTGTTTCCTTTTTATTATGTTTTAGGTTGTGAATTGCAGTTTAACTTAAATAGGTATTTCCAATGAATAGGTTAGCATAGGTCTTTATTTAGTGTTGCTTTCATTGTAATTATAATGGTGTTATGATATGTCCAGTCTTTCATAAGACCCTTTCTTAGTTAATTCATTATAAAATAAAATAGGTAATGAATATTATAAAAAATAAATGAGGAGGTGGTCATAACGTCAAGCTAGAGCAGGCCAGGCCGCAAAGCAGTCCTGGAGAAGAGTGGAGAAAAGGCCATTAAAGTTTTGCCATGGTCCGGTCGCATCAGTTCGGCGGCATTGCATTGCTAGTGAAAAAAGCACCCCGACTGGGCAACAGCCAGCTGAAACAGACATACAGTTTGATAACAGGTGTTGCAGCAGGTCTATCTCTGGGCAACAGCTATCGGAGGGCCATGAAGTGCCCTTGCAGCTGTGGTACAGAAATCTGGGCGACATCCAACAGAGAATCAAAGTTGAAATTTCATGTTGCATCATACAGTCAAATTTTAGCAATGACAATGAATTTGCAAGCTTACCTGCTGGGACTATATAATAGATCCATTGCAGCATGTGGCATACAGTGGTTTGAAATAAATAGTTTTGTTCTTTTCATAGTTATTGTCAATATATTCCAGGTCTAACAAATAAAGTTCACTTGTACCTGCAATGATCTACTTGGCAGAAGCTATTCCAATTCCAATGGACAAGCTTCTTATTGTGGGCCTACTGGGCAACTTAAATTTGATAAAATGCATATTGCTTCTGTCCTACTGTTAACAGCATCATTCTCACAGTAGGCCCACTTAGCTTGGTCATCCCTGCAACATGCTGCAACCCATATGACTAAAGAGTACCCACTCCCTGATTGACTGTCGCCCAACTGATTTCATAAAGTATAATGCAACATAAATTTCAGCTTTGTTCCTCTTTTGGATGTCGCCCAGAATTCTGTACCAAAGCTGCCAGTGCAGTTCCTGGTCCTCCGACACTCTTGCCCAGCCATAGACCTGCTGCAATATGTTGTCAAAGTGTATCTGCGTGTTTCGGGTGGCTGTTGTCCGGCCGATGCGTTTTTACACTGGCACCGCAGCGCCTCCGAACGGATGCGACCGGAACCCAGTGGATGTTAAAAAGACTCTTCACCCCTCTCCAGGACGGCTTTGCGGCATGTTCTAGCTCGAGGGTATGACCGTCCCCTCGTGTATTTTTATAATATTCATGTGCTATTTTGCTTTATAACGAAGAAATGGTCTTAAGAAAGACTATGAAATGTCAAGCATATATTGCTTGACCAGGAAGAAGTGCAGGTAGACTACATGCAATTTGCAGAAGACTGACTTTGATGGAGTGGGTGATATTTATGTATATTATAGCTCCTAGCAGGGAACCAAATAGATCAAAGCTATTAAGAATAAAAGTCCAGCTAATGTTCACATTTCATGGAAACACTTGATGAAAAGTTGATTTAGCTTATTCGCATTAATGCAATTGTTCTGTAAGTTTTAAGACAAAGCATTGCTGGCAGGTGATACACCTACTTGTGGGTTTAATGTCCACAGATTTGTGTACCACTACAAGCTTATTATTAATTCAGTACCTCATTGGGTGCAGTCTGCTGCAGAACACAATATTTCATGTCGTTTGTTTAGTGCAGTCAATACATTAGTGACACTCTTTGTCTGGATGAAAACTAATTTGCAACAGGGTTGTTTAGATTTTTTTTTTTTTTAATTTTATTTTTTGCACCCTGCATGCCAATGCTGAGGGGAGGGGGGCGGGGCAACTGTAACCTGTGCGGTTAATGGCCTCCCCAAAACTAACCAGAAACCTACAATGTGTGTACGTCTATTAACATTGAGGCATTTGCTGTACTACACAATGCAATTTTATGTTACAGGTCAAATTTGTATATGGAATAGGCCGCATGCTATCCACAATGTGCCTAAGTTGGATCCCAGTCACATTTGCCAATAGATATCAGTATTTTTTTTTTTTTTTTTTTTTGGTTTGGGGTAATGTTTAATGTAATAGCTTTTGTTAAAAAAATGTGATGGTTGTTCATAAAAGAACATACTGTGGATGGAGGGGATGGGGGATACCCATGCATGATGTGTACTTCTTTGTCAAAGAATGCAAATCTTGACTTACAAGCAACATGTTTGAGTTATTTAAATAGTGTAATTGTGGAATTACATGTGAATAGACATCAGTGTAGCAGCAAACGATACTCCTGTCAAAGTGTTCATGCCAACAAAGAGTGCTATCTTAGACCATGTGAACTGATTGTTGATCTTGGTCCTGTCATTTATTTCGTACAATCAGCACACTTCTGTTTATGCAGCTTGCCAGCCAGAATATATTTACTGTATATGTACATGCTCTATAAAATACTTTAATTTTGCTGTATTATTTTTGCTTATTTCGTTGACGACACTAAACCGTGAAAATAAAAACTCAGTGAAATAGTATTTCAACATTGTTTGAATGGGAATTATGTCCAAAATAGTGAAATTAAAACTATAGTGAAATGTCTAAAACTACAAGAACCGTGAAAATTTATACACGCGAAATTAAAAGAATTTACAGTATCTTGGACACCAGTTGTCAGGAATGGTTGGTCTTTGTTCAATCCTGATATAAAAGTTTATTAGGTTTGGGGGGGGGGGGGGGGCAATCAAATTTGAAAGGGAAGATTCTTTTCTCCCATTACTGGAACATACTGGAGCAAGCACTGCTGTACATTGTGTTTATTCAGCTGTAATTCTATTTTTGCTTATTTCTCTGATGGCACAAAACCGTGAAATGAAAATACAGTGAAATGGTATTTTAACATTGGTTTCATTGGAATTAAGTTCAAAATAGTGAAATTGAAAATTCAGTGAAATGCAAAACACGTGAAAAATTGTACATTTACAGTATAAATACCCACTTTTTTCTTGTGGGGAGGAAAAGAGGAGGTAAGTGTCACTTGAAGGCTTCTGTTCAGCACTCCTAATTTAAAAAAAAAATGATTGGTGAAGGGCAGTCAGTGGTGTACATGTGTATGATAAATAATTCTCTGTCGTATCATTTCTGTTACTTCCTGGTCTGTTTCATCTAATTGCCGAATCAGTGTAAACTTTGTTACTTTGTGTGCGTATTAAGAAACAATGTACTAGACAGAGATAACTGGCAAATTTTCGTGTCTGCAATCATGAGTGTAGAAAAGATGTAATATTTACAGAACACCATTAAGAACTTTGGTGTCCACATAAACAAGCAGCAATTTTTGGATCAGTGAAATTATAAACTGTGAACATTATGAAAATATCATCGTTTTTTTCTGTTATTAATATAATAAAGCCCTCGTGGATAGTCTGACAGCAACAACTGCTGTTCAAAAGCAATCAATATATTTAAAATCTACTTTTTAAAAATGCCGCCAGGATGTAACAGCTTGGTGTCCAATTGTTACATCCTAGATTCATCAAATTTCTAAAAAACTTAATTGATTAAAAAAACAAAGAAAATGTGTAGGTTCATGTATAGTGTATGATGCGTATTTGGTTGTCAATTCCAAAATAAGATATAAGATTGTATGTTACTGAAAAATAGAACTTTCTATTAAAGTGAAACCCCTTTGGTGTTCCATACAGTTGTACATGTATGTTATATCCTAGACTTATTGTTAAATAAATATTTTTTGACCCTGTACTTGTCATGATTTCAAGTTTGCACACAAAAAAGAATAAAAACATGTTTTTGTTTTGGGCAAATCAAGTGCATTTAAGGTATAGGAATTATATCAGACCTTCTGATTGAGCAAACTATGTAACAACTAACAAGGACACCAAATCTTTCGTATCTTAGTGTGTCTTTCCCTGAAACCAAGAAAAACATTTTCTGTGTATGATTTTATTTAAATGTTGATCTGGGTGGTGGGTGACATACAGAATATCACCCCGAGGAAACCATGGTCAACTGAAACTGAAGGGGGAAGTTGACAGGTTTCTGAGCGGTGACACGTGGGTCTGTCACCCACCAGCCAGGTCAATATTTATTTTTTGTGCACTGAAAGTCTTAATGCCGCACACAAACAAAAGAAAAAAACCAAGAGGAAAAAAAGAACCGTCTGAGCAAGGAAACCAATGCTGAGAAGGATAGCAAGTCAGTGAAGAAACCCACAGACATTTCGGGAAAAGGCAGGTGTGGCTAATTGTTCATTTACATGTGGCTAATAATACAAGCACAGATCTGATTGGTTTAGATACCCAGCCAGGGATTACCCTGTACTGTACAGTGACGTAATCACTTAACGCCACGATATCAAAATGGTGGACAAGTCCTGCCCTTCAGTGACTGATTCTCACATAAATATTACATGTATCAGGATGGATATAATCTGTCAATGGAAAACATAAATTCAGGGCATAAATTGCTATTTTGAGTGTAAAAAGTAAGGTCCATGCCGATAATTGATGATCGTTTAACCTTGGGTGCACAGCTTGGGGTTATGCACTTCTCGGCATGTCATACATGGAAAAAATGTTACTCATCTTCAAGGGTACTCTTAGGGTCACATTGAATATCACAGCTGATAACCAGTCAGATTACTTGATTCTTACTTGAAGTGCAAGAAAAACTTGATATCCTTTACAAAAACTTGACAGTGGTAGAACATTTGTCTCATTATGCAAAAAGTGGCATAAACATTACATGTATACATGTGCAGTAGACAGCAGTCAACACTCGCTTTGGGGCTATGCTATTGTGTGGCACCCTCCGGGGGGTGGTGGAGGTGGACTCAGTCTATTTCATCTGCCAGGAGAATGATACTGTCAAAATGCAGGGGAAGAAAAAAATCTTGTTTGGAAGGATTAACTTACTAACTAATGTTCACCCACTTTCTTTGATATAGAAACTGGTGGCCTTGTTACATCTTTGATTATATGATTATTAGTCAACAGAACTATTTTTAGGATTTTCCTGTTTGCTTAATTCATTGGTTTTTTTTTCTTCTTTTTATCAACATTCATTTCAACACCTGTACTCTTTAGCTGTGCTGACCTATGGTCACAAAACTTGTGACTGCTCATGTCTGTCCATCCATCCTACCATAAACTTTGTTCATAGTGCGATACTGTCCACAGTTTTCAAGTTAGTCCAGTATAACTGTCAGGACTTACGGGGTGTATGAAAATCTAGGCCCTTTCGATATTTGTGGTGCCACCTACAATATTATGCAATATAGGGGTCAGAATGTGAAAATTTTGTGAACAATTTAGCATCTGTAATAGACCAGTTCATAGGACTCGGGGTTTATTCGGTTCACTTTGGGAAGCACACCCTGCTTTGTTTACATTCTGTGCTCGACCACGCTGGCCGGATTATACGTTGAAGGATCAGAAAGTAAAACACAGGATGTGCTTGGGTTTAATGAAAAATCAAACCATCAGCAAATTAGAAATGCACGTTTCACCACTGATGTGACACTTTAGGTAAAAGATTTGCACTGTTCAGTACAATCCATGCTGACTGCTGTAATCACCAGCATCAGCCTTGGCAAAAGTTGTTAACATATGAAGGCGTGGGCCCGATTTGGCCACTTGCTGATTGGACAATCAGGCCAACAATGGAATCAATGCATAACTAATCAGGCTTCAGAAAATATAAGTCAGTATCAACAGGTCTAATTTGAGGGATCTTCACAAAGTGGTGGGATTCTGGGAGAGGTCAAAGTCTGAGTTGCTAATGATACTAGTGGCACCCCCTATAATTTGATGGAAATTATGAGCCAAAGTGTGTTTTAAGATATAAAATTCCATATCTTGAAAAGTAATTGTATTAGACTTGCCAAATGTATAGGATACATAGACATATGCCCAAAGCTACTATTTTAAATATTGTCTCTGACCTTGAGCTATTTTTGTGATGTCACCTTGCCTGTCAAGTTGAGATTTGATTTTGTAATGGCACGGTGTAGCTTGGACATCAATGGCAATGTCAGCACAGCACAATGCCTAAATGGGCCTCTTGTACATAATCTGGGTGACCTTGTTCTACTGTCCGAAGGTCACTAAGGACATAAAGTTAAGAACTCATAGGTTGTTGCCTTGGTACATGCAACAATATCTATCACAGGACTTCCACAAATAAACAATGATTACATATGGGGCCAAGTGCCATCTGGTGGACATTTTATACACTACATTTACACAAGCTTTACAGGGCTAGAAATAGGGCTTATCCGCTTGTCCATACTAAGTGAAACTTGTGACGGACAAGTAAAGTTGCCAATGCACTTGTCCAAAATTTACAAACAGTTCAATTAGAATAAGACTCCACTTGGTTGGCGGACAAGTGAAAATTTTTCCTTATTTCTAGCACTGCTTTATATGTTCAGAAGCGGCTGGAGGACACACAAATTTGAAGTGAAGATGTAGGTGTAGCCACGCTGCCAGCAGAGCATTGGACCCATGGGCCTCTTGTTTGGTTATTTGGTAAGGTTGTGTTTTGGCAAGAGATTTACTTGTACATACATTTTTATATGCAGACCAGCGTGCAACTGCTATGAAAATTGATGTGGTCAGTATAGTATAGGTTTCCTGGAAACTTGAGTGTGTGTGATTGCACTTTCTTGCAGTATTTTTATGATACTCTAGTTTGTGTGAGGTTAAATGGTATTGACCATCACATCACAATTTGGCATGGAAAATTCACCATTTGTTGAACAAATGTTCCACACACACACACACACACACACACATATATATACATATATATATATACATGTATATATATATATAACATACACATTGCCATTGTATTTTGCCAGATCCTTGGCAGTATAATGAATCTGAGGGGGGGAAAAAAAGACAATTGCACCTAGAGCTGGGCCCACGTGGAATGGATATGTGGTTATTGAGTACAAGATGATTGGTCGACAGTTCATATATGGCAGCTTGCATAACACGTTCTCTTTGCACTCTTGGTCGTATTGATTGCTGAATAATGTATCTGGTGCCTTAACCATTTTAAGAAGTATTAATATCAATATAGAGACTAGCAGGTACATCACCAGTATCCAAAATTTCTTGTGGAAGAAAAGTTGTTTTAGATTTTGCTCAACCCCGTTTGCCAATATTTACAGTTGGATTTGCACTGGGACATGACATGGCCATTGAACCACTTCTGTCCTCAGGGCAAGTTCTCAAATTTGACTTGCCCTATGTTACAACACACTTGTTGTTCATTGAGACTACTTTTATCTTGTCCTTGGGGCAAAGACTAAAGATCCTTGTGGGTTGTCTGATTGGAATTTCATATATCTTGTGATTGAGAAGATTCACAAGAAGATTGTGGTGGGTGTTGAGTTTAATTTGTGTATGGATTAAAAAAAAATACAGATTGGCAAGTCTTGACTGGAGTTTGACAATCCAGTGACTGTGATTGCTGTTTGTGTAGTGCAGTGCTGCCCGTGACTTTTATTCAAAGTGTGAGCGACCACCGACCTTTTAAGACCACACACATGCAGGTAAGAGGTCCCATATCTGCTATGTTTACCACAGTGAAGGTGCATTGACAGACCACTTTTGGACTGGCTTTCCTAGATGACCTCTCAGAGGTGGAACTGTACATAGAGATGGATTCTGAGCAAATGAACAGTTCTGTGATCTACAAGTTGTAGTGCAATGCTTACTTTCAGTGCTCAATGATCCATAGCTCAGTGTCATTTGTAACCAAGTACATACATAGTTCAAGGTGTACAGTGTACCGGGAGAAAAAATAGTGCTCCAAATTTTCAAGATATTTATCCTCTTCTGAGCAATTTTTATTCATGTTGTTTTTCATTAACACTGCATTTGATAAAAATGATTAAATCAGATAACATTTTTCATCTAACAAGTGCAATTTTTGGTTAGTTTAAGACAAAAAGGGTTAATGCAAAACTCAATAACACCTTTCATGTTTCTTGGCAGAGCCTACTCATAAGTGGTCACTGTACAATCCTGGCTTTCCAAGAAAGTTGGTGATGTAGGTCATGCATCTGTGGACATCTCTTATACATAGCTTTAAGCTTTCAAGAAAGAAATTTATAAATGACATGTATACAGGAAGCAGGGACAGATCTGGGCCTTCAAAATTTGTGGCCAAATCGAGTAATAAAACAGGAATCACTGCAGAATTTAACATGAATCTTGTATAATTCATATTGAAATAAATAGGCATTAGCAAATTTCTTAAACCAAATGAATGAAACATTAGCATTCAAAAAATGGCTTATGGCACCAGCAGTGTCTGAAAAAGGGGTGGTAGTTGTCATTAGTATGAGTGTGCAAAGTCAGTAAACCCATATCCAAATGCAGTAAAAAGTGGGTTACCTCAGAATTTGCGTGGATACATTGGATCATTTGACAATGTTTCGTGATCTTTTTAGATTACTTTTTTATTGCTATTTTTGCCTTTTCGCCAGGTATTGCTTCATTTTGTCCCAAGGCCTGATCAGTAAAGCAGAACATTGCAGTAGTGTGTTGCTATTTTTTTAAAACATTATTTTTTTTTTTTTATTTGCATCTCCCGCCCATGAAGTGGGTAGGGGTGAGATATGGCAATGACAACCGATTGTCCCAACATCATCTCCACACCCTTTCTCCAAAACTGTTACACATAGCAATCTGAAAATTTTATGGGTTACAGTCCTTACTGCAGGATGCGCCTTTTGATGGTTTTGAGTGGCAAATTAGTCTCCTTCATTAGTTAATAATTAGCAATGTTTGCTAAAGGTCTCAGAATGGTTTTGGGCCTTTTGTACAAAACTATTACACTTAGCATGCTTATCAGTCTAAAAAATTTTGTGGCAAGTTGCCCTTTATTGACAGTGATACAGGTGCCTTTTGTTGGTTTTGTGTGGCTAGTTTTTCCCATGTTGTAATTAATTAGTGATGCTGGTTAAAGGTCTGAGAAGTGTTTCCAGGCCATATGTCCCAAACTATAACACTTAGCAACCTGAATTTTTTATAGCTTTTAGCCCCTATTTGCTAAATGTGTCTTTTGGTGGATTTGTGTGGCTAGTTAATCTCTTTTGTTTGTTAATTAGTGATGTTCGTTAAAGGGCTCAGAATGGTTTCGAGGCCATTTCTCCAAAAGTACATACATGTAACACTTTGCAATGGATATCAACATGATCAAAGCCAGCACATGAACTGGGATGCTACCTCTAGAGAGGAAATCTTCACAGACAACAATAAGGATAACGCAATACATGTGCACAGGTACATGTACCTTCCCTGTCCCATACACAGACCACCACATCACATGGATCACTCTGCAGAAACATGTTGTGTAACTTTTGTAAGAAACAAACTTTAATAGTGTTTTATTAATATCACATTTTTTTTCTCATTTTCAGATGCCAAAAAGTCAACGTTAACTTTCACCTCTTTCACTGCCAAGTATTAATTCTTTTCTTTCCGACTCTCTCATTGAGAATATGGTGACCATGAATTATTACTCGCCAGATATTGTTTCTGTCAAGGCACCCTAAATGTATTTTCATACTTCTGGTTGATCATCCAAATATGCTCGCTCAAGGTACTTGGCCCTTACAAAAAATTAAGCTGTATAAAAGCAAAAACTTATTGGTACAGAGCCTGTCAAATATGACCTTTTTAAGCCTGATATACTAGTACTCCTTGGGATGCTCCCTAAAGATAGAAACCATTGTATTATTGTAACCTGGGTGGGAGATGTGGTTGGTGTCAGTGTAAACTTGTCTTTTTTTTTTTGGAGGAGAGGGGAGCGGAATAGCCCAAACTCCTGAAATGTTTACAATGTAAATCAAAACCAGGACATATAAAGAAATGAGTAGGTCTAAATGACCCATTGTCTATTCTGGGTGTAAAATTAATTTTCACATGTCTCTGTAGGAAGTCTTAAGGTGTTTGAACACCAGGGGGGGGGGGGGGGAGGACAAAGTGAACATCGTTATATAGTTTTTTGTTCCAGAACTTCTTGGAACAGTTTTGATGGAAAAATAGTGAGCTTGGTCTCAGAGGAAATCCAAGCATCCACGGGGAACAATGATATCTTGGTCATGAAAAAGAAAGTGCTCCCTGATTCATGTTTCCAGTGCAGTAGAAAAAAAACAGAAGTGATGATGCGATTCGTGTTCTCAGTAGGCTAAATCAGCCAGATTATATTGGCCCATCCTGTTGATCCACTACCTTAGTTAATAGGTCAAGGGTCAACTTTGAAAGTAGAGCAACTGTCGAGCAGACAATACATCAAAGTGGGCTCATGTTGCAAATTTTGTGTGGGTTATTTTGCATTAGTTCCTCTGATGGGGATATTTACGTGAGACTGGAATTAGCATGAGTGATGCACACATGACAGAAGATATGTCCTGTTTTACTTTTGTGGTCTACCACAGCGTGTTTTAATGTCATGGAGTGCAAATAAATCTGGAGGGAGGGGGGGGGGGGAAGTCAACATAGTTGAAGGCTGTAGCTTTCCGCCAGTGTAGGTGGATACATGTACATCATATTCGTGTTATAAATCGTGCAAAGTTGCTGCAGTTGGAGCAGTGTCTCTTTGTCAGGAGCAGCTGACCACACTTGATTATCACTGATGAACTGCTGGGACACAAGTAGATGGATGGGTGCCACAGATTGAAACATACCCAGCAGCAGGATTGAACCAGAGAACCCAACACATAACCTTGTGTGATATGAGGTGGAGTCACATGCACTCACATACAGTGGTCCTCCTCTTGTAAGGCCCAGGCTCTGATGAGAGGTCACCCCCTCTCCAGAGGCCACTTGTCCATGCATCAAGTATGATATTTTCATTTTATTTTTTCCCCTCATGAGAGGCCACCCTCTCATAAGGCCAGATTTCTGATCCACTTGGGATTGCCTTATAAGAGGGGGAACACTGTACTGCAAGTATTATCATGTGCAAAGGAATTTTCACCTTTTGCTTTCAGCTAAGGCGTTAACCGAAGTTTTTAATTTCATTATTTTGGGCATAGTTACAATGGGACCCATCTTAAAATGGTATTTTTTGGTTGTGTTTTTGTTTTAATAATATTATTGTTTTGTGCCGTTAGTGAAATAATCCAAAGTAAAAATACAGCAAAATGAAATACACATGTTAACCCTTTAAGTGCCAAAATTTTGGACTGAGTCAACGGCTTTTCTCTGCATGGTTTGTGTGCCCAATGCAGGCTGAGAAAGCTGTTGATCTGGGATATTTTCTCTGAAACTATAGGCATACTGGTACATGAATGAAAGGCCTTTTTTATACGAGTAATCAAATCTGGGATCCTAATGATAATTGAGACTAGTTTGACTTTAGACCTGGTTGGCAGTGGCAGTGGAAGAGTTAAGTGCAGCACACCGTGTAACTCTTGTGTGGCTATGACCTGGGTGGACAGAGTTACATTTACAAAGATGTACCGTGTGTCATCTGGTTATCTAACTCATGCCCCCCAGCAACACCGAGTCACTGGAATTACATTTCTTCCATTCCTGTGATGAAAGTCTGTTGGGGGCAACAAACTCCCAAGTCACCAGTAAGCCAATGGTACATATTGCATGCAGAATGAAATAAAGACTTCAAAAGCAAACAAATGGGTCATTACAAAGTAGATCAACAATCTGTGCTTCCAGTTTATTTAATTATAGCCTGGCATAATTTTGCAAATTGGATGGGAAATTGTACTCATGAATAGCAAGGTGACAAATTTATATAATTTTGAAGCCGCGTGCTGGTTGGCATGATGAACGTGCATGACCGGTCACATAGTTGCGCCACTTAAGCTGTTGTTGCCTGGTGCAGGTAGGTCACACTTGTCCTTCTCAGGGGGTGGGGGGTGGGTGGGTGGGTAGGGTGGCTATGAAGTGTCAACACCTGCATCCATTGGTATTTCATCAGTTTGTCCAATTCCATTGTGTCTGGATGTCGGATGTCCAGCTTTGAAATCCAAAATGGTGCACAAACTGGTTTGTTAAAAGCATTGTTCTTTTGTTCTTCACATCATGTACATGTTTGCAAACAAAACGGGGGGGGGGGCACATGTTGTCTACTTCAATGTTTTTGACAAATTTCAATAGTAATGAAAAGTAGCTTAAGGGTGTATTGTACATGAGACCTACCCATGTGGACAGCTTTCATTGGTGTGGGTTGGGCACTTAGTGTTCATCCCATGCAGCTGAGTCCTGGAAAATTTTGTGAATTTTAAATGTCCACTAAAACACCAAACCTAGAAAAAAAGAAGGAAAGCAATCAAGATGGAAAGTCCTTGACTTTTGGTATAAAGGTGTGGGAAAATCCTGGAAAAGTTCTTTAATTTGAAAGCTGCCAAGCTGTATGAACCCTGTGATGAAATTTTGCTAAGTTGGGGAAGTAGACATTGCACTCACAGATAGATATATGAATTTGTAGCCTCCACAGATTGAGAAATTACCATGGTTCTTGCAGCCTTTGATGTTTGGTATGGAAAATTGTCAATAGATGGAGCTGCTTGAAGTGTGTTTTCCCAGTATTGATATCTGAATCTTGTGACTTGCATAAATATGTCAAGCAGGATAAATGGCTGAGGTTTGGAAATATATATGTCATTTAAAGTGCAAATCTCGGTGTTTCAGGGACCCATCAGAAATGGTCACACAAAATTAGGGACAATCAACTTTTGAGAGCCTATTAGATTTGATATGTGGAGTCATCTCCCGTAATGGGACGGAGGACTGTGCACTAAAACCATTACTGGGCATGTTAATGTGTAGTCATCTAAATGCATAAATGATATTTGTGTTAAACATGAATCGATCCTGTGCAGACTAGTTGTCAGTTCCCTTTTGTAAATTTTACAGCATAATAGCCCCCCATGAACTGGTCTATATTGATGTGTGTTGAGTACTAAAGCTGTGGTCAGGAACATAGACAGTGCTTGCTAATTTGTGTACAAATGACCTTGACCTTCCAGTCAGTTGTGCAAGCCTTCTTGTTAAAAGGGCTTGACATAAACTTCCAAAAACAGCGTTGTTCTGCTTTGATTGTGCAGTCACTCTGAGAGAGAAGGGTCCACATGAATTGGTCTACTTTACTCTCAAATTGGTACCCAAACAGATTGACAAATGGAGTCCCACGAACATTTTGGCATGTTTATGAAGGAGGTTTAATGAAGGAATGTTACGATTGGTCTTTGTTTATGTATGTTTTTTTTATTTATTTATTTTTTTTTTTTTTGCTGCCGATCCAAAGTTAATCAACAGTTGACCTGGGTAAGGGACAATGGAGCCAGCTGACATGATAAACAAGCCACATGACAGGAGAAAGCTGAATAGTGGTCTTGTCCCTGTCTTACAAGGCCAGCCCAAAATGCAGGCAAAAAAAGCACTTCAGAGGGTGCTGAAAGAGTGTGGCCTTCTAAGCAGGGGGGGGGGGGGGCAGGGGAGGGGGGAATTGCATGTAAAATTAGATGCACTTTAGTGAAAAGATAGCCCCCAGAGAGGGGGTGGCTTGTGTTGAGTAGGAACCTGATGGAAGGTGCATCACTGTGTATGTATGATATCAAATGACTGCTGATATGATGACAACAATGCAGTGTCCAATGTCAAGGTCAGAGGTAAGGCAAGGCCACCAGGAGTGGATTTGTTAGAACACACAATACATCTACAGAGCTCCCCCTTTTTGACATATGTAAGGCAAACTTAAGTGCAGCAGAAATGTAGTCTGTAAGTAAGTTCGAAAGGTGGCCGTCTTGGCCGGTTGGGGGGTGGGGGGAGATTAAGAATACCATACCGATACTTGTTACCTGGCAAAATGGTCTCTGCAGATGGGAGGCCTCTCATAAGTATAAGGAGAGGGACTACTGTATAGCATGAAACTGATAAGCTGGGAGTCAGTCTGTGTATACATCAGCTAAGGTACTGCCTTAGCATGTGTCATAAATTTTTTGGCATCTTTGTGTAAAGTCCATGAACGGTTTTGTGACTTGGAGATTTCTTTTTCTGAGACCACCTGGAAATGAGACTTGACTGGAGATGAGCCAACTTGCCTAATGTCATCAACTGCACATAATGTCTCAGGGTGAGAAAATTTTTTTATGTCATATTGTCCAGGACAAGTAAAATTTGATGCAGGACAAGTTCAAAATTCAGAAAAAAATAACATGTATGTGAAAGATAGAGGCACTTGTGATGAGAGAGTTTGCTCACCCTGTGCCTGACTCCAGCAGTAGACCACAAGCCTTATGCATCTGATAGCTGACCAGTCAGAGTACCCTGACAATCAATAATTTGCACTTCCACATACACCATTTCCACAGCAGGTCATTAAGGACAGTCCCTTTGATTACCGTTACGTGACACTTAAGTGTACACAAGGATGCTCAGGCATGTGAGATTTCAGATATTTGGCAGATTTCTGCTATCTTAACACATGATTTTAGCTAAATGGATTATATGCTTCCTTTATATTTCGTATCAGTTCAGCTATTTTGATCCTGCATTTTTTCCTTGGTTTGGAGGTAGTTCAGATAGATTTGGGAAATCTTCCAATATTTTTCTAACTGATTACTCACATGCCTGATGTTGCATATTACATGTAATTATCAAGTATCACCATAAAGACCACATGAAAAGTATTGGGACTGGTAGTTAGGGTTAGGAGAGGCAAAATACAAGTACCATATATATATATATGTATATATGTATAGCAGGGTTCATACAAGCCTTGAAAAGTTTGGAGAAGTTTGGAATTTCAGGTCATGCCTTCAAGGCCTTGAAAAGTCTTGAATTTCACACTTGTGTCTTGAAAAGTTTGGAAAATCATATTTTGTACTCAGACTTGGGTATTTTTATCCATTTGGGACAGAAATGTTAAAGTTTAGTTAAATGATACCTGTTACTTTTGTTATGTGTTGGCGCTGATGTTACCCAAAGTTAGTTTCGAATTTTGGACGAATCAGTCTGGAAAAGTCTGGAAAAAGTCTTGAAATTTGTTGCCAGACAGGTGTATGAACCATGTATATATATATATATATATATATATATATATATATATATATATATATATTGGCGTACTAAACAGCTGGAGAAAAACTGCGTCTTTGTTGCCTTTCAGTGCCACATTGTGGACTGATTCAACAACTTTCCTTTGCTGTGCTTCGGCCAGATTGTGCCAAAAATGCTCGGAGGAAAGCTGTTGACCAGGACTGTTACATTTTATGTTGCTGCAAGCATGTTGGTACTTCAGTGAAAGGTTCTTTTTACTAGGGACATAAATCAACACCCTGTCAGTTTGGAGCTGTTCATTTTAAGTAGTTTGATTTAGTGACAGTTGGCACGGAGTAAGTTAAGAACTTGACAATATCAGAGCCAATGAGCTTTGAGTGCCATCCACCACTTGGAATGCAATGACACTGTCGTACATCATGAGTTCCTGCAGCTAGCTCTTCAGAGGCCCATGAAAGTTTTTACAGAAATGAAGCCAAAATGGGGAAATAAATGCAAAATTAAGGAAGATTTGGCTGTGGCTCTCTCAGAACTCCAAATTTACACACATTTCTTTAGCCAAACGCAAGAAACAGTAGAATTTGTCAGTTGCATATGGTGAGGGAGGTCTGTGGGTCAGAGAATGCTTGAACGGCCAAGTATTGTGATGTAAGTGTGAAGAATTATGAGTAAGTCCTAAATATTTTTAACAGTAGTTGCCATGAAATGCAAGGGAGGTCACCCGAGTTCTGATCATCTCTATCTCCAAGGCACACCAAGTGTGGAGAAACTGGAATCAAAAGTGTATCAGAGATATGTTCCAAGGTTCCTCTTTAACTGTACCAGCAATAACAGAGCTTAACCCTAGACATGTCAGTTGGACATTACAACCATCAGGACCATGCTTTTCTCTTTGAGAGCTTAATCCCTGGAAGCTGAATCCCTGGAGGGATTATCCATTGATGTACCACAGGAACATACATTCTACTACATTCTGAGAATTACTCCCCAAAAGTTTTTGCATTGTCACTCTCCTCCTCCTCCTCCTCCTCCTCCTCCTCCTCCTACTACTACTACTACTACTACAACAACAACAACAACAACAACAAAGCAATATTAAATTCATAATATCAAAGTTTTTGACCTAAGGCTTTCATATTTCACAGGATTAGAGTCTGCTATGAGGGCTCAAGTCAAGTTTGAAGATGGTGTCGACCTGGGCCACATTCCCAAGGTCACAGAGCCACATACTTATTTGTGGATCACCACCATTATTGGTACGAGGAGTTTTAAAGATTTGTAATGGCGACCACTGCTAAAGGTGCACGGCAAGACATTTGGTTTATTTTTCGCTTGAAAATCATCCTGTTCTAGTTTTTGCTCTAAAATTCATAAGTCATGTTCACGACAGGTGACTTGAATAAATCAAAAGAAGTAAATTTTGGCTTTGGCACTCAAGTCTGATATTCAAGGCCCAATTTAGGGTGTGTTAAATACACTATTCTGCATTGTGTCGGGACCTGCTTTGTGTGTCATGTGACATTTTCAACCAATAAGTGAAGTAAGTTTTGTCTATACTCCAGGTGCCTCCACCTAGAACAGGTGGATACCAAAGGTTAAGCTACCTGCAGTGCCACCTACAGGCAAGATGTTCCTTTACTCTTATGATAATATACCTGTATACATGTGTGTAAGGACCACAAATAAGACTTCATAAAAAAAATATATAGTTTGCAACTGGAGTTCTGTCATGTGTCCCCCAGTTGTAAGTCATCCATAATCATGTACTTGCTGTTGTGACAATATTTGAAGACACCTCCACATATGTGCATACATATTACACACAGGTCATTTGATATATTTCTCTTATGAAGTACTTAGGAAGATATCCTTCATCACTATTGTGGTCAAATATGTAGGCCTGATGTAATCTACTTTATATTTTTGGCCCCAAAATCACTTACATATCAAATGTTAAACTGATTCAACTTTGGTTGAAAATTATGTATGTGAAAGTCATGCTGCTGTCATGTGAAGTATGCTGTTTACATAATTTTGCTGTGGATAAGTTGAAAAATTGCATTTACACATAGGAAGGGATCAGGCATTTAAATTGAATATAAGCAAATGGCATGCATGTGAATCATAGCTTTTTGCTTGTGTGTGTGTGTGTGTGTGTGTGTGAGAGAGAGAGAGAGAGAGAGAGAGAGACTTAATTGTGAAGGCTTTCAAAATTGTTTTGTTTTTAAGTATCTCAGCTGTGTCAAAAAAATGTACATGCGTAAAAACATCATATAGGCCTGTGAAAACACAAGGTCAAGACTTTTTTAATCAGCCGTGACGAGACTCTGAAGGACTTACGAGTATCAGAGAGTATTAGTCCTATGGACTAATAAAGCCACAGAGTTCATTTCTGTCCCTGCATGTACACTAAATACATTCTACCAACTGGTGAATATAGTTTGGATATATTTGTGTGATGTCAACCTTCGAGAGTTTGATTGGAACCTACACACTACGTCATACATTAATGTAGTTACCATAGTGGGTCCCACAGCCCTTGGGGACAAGATAGGATTGTCAATAGGTGAAAGAGGATTATGGGGACATAGTTTAGTATCACAATGCTGGGCACATCTGTGTGAGCTTAGGTGAATACATATATATATAGAATACACTGAGATTGTTTCAAGTGGCCTTGCGAGTGGCTATTTTCCTGCATTCCGCAGGTCAGCCGAGGACGGGTTAACAAGCTAGGCAAAGTGGTTAATTTGTTGGCTGGGTCATTTGTCATGTGTTAGGTTCCTTTGTTGGTCATCTCCATGTAGCAAGTTAAAATAGAAGTGGAGTGAAAAGCTTTTTATGGTTCATACACATTTCCAGGAATAGAACTGTCAGAATAGAAGTCACTGCAGGCAGTATTTAAGTGGTCCTAAAGCCTTCAAGTCAACTGTGGATGGAATTTAGCCTAAAATAGCCTGACGTGTAGAAGCAGGTTTGAGTCAGATGGGAAATCTGACAAGGGAACTTTAGGTCTTTTAAAATGTAGCCAGCCATTGATTAGTGGCTGAAGAACATTCATGCCAACTGAAGAGCCGACTGAAAATGGCAAGCACCCAAGGATGAAATTTATTGGATGGTGATCTTTGCATGATGCTTTGCATTAAGTGATGGCGGAAGGTGCAATATTGAAGATACAGGTCCATGTGGACTCATCCCCAGTGGAATGAAGTCCTGGTGACTGTCAGGCTATGTGTTTACAAGGGTGCAACCTATCCAGTGTGCAGCCAGCCTTTGGCATAGTCACATGTAAACTGCCAGTGTCCAGCCTTGACAGGTTGCCATGGCAACCGACTCCAGGCTTCTTTGTTTTCAAATGGGATTTCTACCTGGCACCAGGGGTCTTGATTTGATTGTGATGGGTTGGTCCCCATGCTGGGTACATTCAGTGCAGGACTGGATGCCCCCTGATGGATTGGTGGGTGGGGGGGGGGGGGATGCAGCACATGTCTGTGTCACAGGTACATTGGGATGTTTCTGCTGTGGCTTAATGCTTTCTAAAGTTGTACTAAAATGTTACCAGGAACATGCATCATGGCTGAGTGACACTGATAATAGGAGACATTCATATTTAAATGCGATCCTGCTCACTTCCTGTGTTGCCGGGGCAACAGACTAATGCTTCCACCATGATCATGGCAGATTTGTATTATATACTACATAAACATCCATAAATAACACCTTTTCAACCAAAGAGAGCCCATTTCTAATTATTTTAGGCATCCTTTATGTTTCAAATATATGTTAATACATTTTCTTAAGATTATTGTGTGTTTGTGTTGTTCGTTTTGTTGTGAAAGTACTTTTGACCATGCTAGATACATGGATCTGCCCTGATGCAGGTGGCTCCCTCTTTTGCTCAATTGGTGTTAGAGTAGGACCGCATTTAGATATGAATACATCCTATTCTTGCACGTTCTTGCAGGTGTGAGCTCGCAATGTCTAATGAGGCACATATGTGTACTTCTCTTTGGTTCTCGAAAAAATTGTTAATCTTCCCTGCAAATATTTTAGATGTTATTGTAATTGTGCACTTTCTGTTAAGATTGATGTTGGTTTCATACAAGTGTAGACCATGTATATGTACCTGTTCATGGATTTTTTTTTTTCAATGTATATATGTGTCAAAAGTGCCTTCCCGCCCACTTTCCGATTAACATTTGATAACAAGTAGTTTTATATCCAGTACATGTCCCTTTTTGGCATATCACTCAAAAAGTGGTCACATAAAGCAGGTGGTCTATCAATTGAAATAATCACTCAGAAAGAAGGACGGACCACGTATATATGCCATTTTACCATAAATTTACATGTTCATTGAGCTATAGTACCTCAAATTACAGGTCTGTAATAGGTAAATTTTATTCGCTAAACACCCTGGGATAACTATTATGCAATATTAAAGAGGGTGTAACTCCAGGAATAGTTATTTTTGTTTTGTGGAGAAAAACTGCTTTTTTAACTTTGTAAATTTGCCAAATTGGTGTATTTTAACACTGCACCAATTAGACATTACCAGTGAAATGTGTCTGCAGTGTGGCAAGCCATTCTTGGTAGTGATTTTGGGCATGTTCAGTAGATAAAGGGATATAAAGACCTTGAAAAGGTTCTTATATATTTTATTTGATGTTTACTATGGAACTGTGTTCATCGTTGATCAGTGTTTGTGCAGTAACTCCATAAATATTTGACAAAATTTGTTATTAAAGGCATTAATGAAAATGATATCAGTCTTAATTCAGGGGAGGAAAGGTTAAAATGGGTGAACACTTGGCCTTGGTGCAAAACATTGGATGTGCCAAGGCAAACACAAGTGCAAGCTATCTTGATCCCATACAAAATGTTTTCTACTCAATATGAGTTTGAATAACAAGAGTGGAGGAGACAGTATTTGACATCTACCTTATGACTCTACCCTGCAGGACTTTTGGGGCAGTTGGTCTGTATACATTACATTGTTGTGGCCATGGCTTGTGTAATGGACAATGTTTGTTTAAAAAGTAGGCACAGGTCTAGGCCTTAAAAGTTTGTAGCCAAATTGGGAAATAAAACAGTAATCACTGCCAAATTAGGCCAAACTCTTAGATAAATCATGGTAAAATAAATTAGCCATTTGCAAATTTCTCTAGCTATATGAATGAAACATGAGCATTTGGCTAATGTCACCTACAGTCCTGGGTAAAAGTATTGACTTGATGATGCTTGGTACCGAAGTGATGAAGAGGTTCATATTTGTTCTTCCCACTGAAAAAATGTCTGCATTTTCTTTAACCCTTTGCTTCTTGAATTAAGACTTGAGTCAACAGCTATCCATACGGGGTCAGCTGTTGACCTGGGGCATACCATACTGATAGGGTCCATCTGTAATTCTTACTAGTCCCCCTCCCCCCTCAAAGAAGGACCACTGTGCATATGAAATAGAAGAACACTGTTTCGTCTCTAAGCCGTGCCTATTGTATACAGACAACCCCCAGTCTGCCATGGAGCATCATGTTTATAAAGGGGTAGATCAATTCTGTCAATTTTGTTGACTATGCGGGTCAATTATGGGGCACAATATTGTAGCGGAGATATTTTATTGTATAGTTAACAGTCACCATGTGCAACTGCTCAATTACCCCTGCATCTGTGAGCAATTTACCACAGGCTTGTTCCAGCAGCTTTCAGCTGATATGTACAGATGGACTGGCATTCAATGCCATGGACACCCAGTCATTTTGCCAATGAGCAAATCGTACAATATAAGGTATAATGTTGCCAATGTAAATCAATTACTGCAGTTGTATTTTTGTCAAAAGTTTTGTGCACTCCTTCACATGTCCAATCTTCTCTTTTCCAGCACTTGCTGTGGCTACACAAGGGTAGTCATAGGTACATGTATATTTGATGAAGGGGAAATCATAACATGTTGCTGTTTTGCATATATATCAGGAAATTGACCCTATGAGCTCCACAAATACACCAGGTCCAATATATGCTTGTGCATACTGTACTCTGGACTCCAAGCAGTGTACCATACCTGATACATTGAGCTGGGGAAATCTGACAGCGTCAGTATTAACTGTCCCAGTGCTGTCTTATCGTCTGATTTAACAATCGCTCTTGACACACTGTATATCAAAGGCAAGAATCACCACTGTAATTCTGATTGACTCAGTAGTCTGTAACTTCTGTTGTAATTAGCGAGGAAGAGTGTTAATATAGTGCTCTCCTGGTCAGAATAAGACTTTGGGGGCTGTAGCTTTTCTTTGTGTATTCAGGGCGCAATGTGCCCAACCCAAGCCAAGGAAATCCGTTGTGACAAGTCTATCTTCAGTTCTCTGCAAATTTTTTGTTCCCATGAAATTTAACTAAAAACATTTTAATGCAGACTTGTACAGAATGTCAGGAGTGGTGTTTCTGGTAGGGATGAAACGATTCTGGGCAGGAAACCATGAGCCACAAATGGCGAGTGGTGCGGTGAGTGGTTTCCTTGCGCAGAATCATTGATTCCCAACCAGAAACACACGTGATTGATGGTAAATTTATCTCATTAAAATGTCTGTGGAATATTTTGTTCAAGTAGACAACAAAAAAATAGTTTTTAAGCAAAAAGGAGGCCAGAAATACATAGAAAAGCATAACAACCCAACACTGCCATGTGTGGATGACATGGTCTGTTTTTCTAGAAATGTAATGTGATACTATGTGATACGGAACAGCAGACATAATATTTAGCCGTAACAACATATGCTTTTATTAAGGGCCCATTATGGGATAAAGCAGTACACGTGTGTCCTTTGGAGTCAGTTGAGTGGGAAAGGGTTAAATGCTCGGTTTGCTAGATATGAAAAGAAAATGGACTCATAAAGTATCACCAGAGGATTTTTTGCTTATCACAGGTTGGCAACAGGTCTTGTAGCAATTACAGTGAAACCCTCCTTGAAAGACCATCCTATAAGGATCATCAAACTGTGGTCTTTCAAAACAGGTGGTCTTTCAAGGAGTGGTTGGTCAAAACAGGGACCACTGTGCTACTGTTTTGTTGCTATTGCAATGTAAATGTTTGTCATTGTAAAACTGAACAAACAAGTTTCCATAGGGAAGTATACATTGTCATGTATGTCTACAGCAGGCAAAGTAGCATGTCCTATCACCTATGCTTTTGTGTACATGTATACACAGTGATTCCCGGCTTGAAATACCACCTGTCTTGAAAGACTACCCTTTCAAGACCCTGAGGGTGGTGTTAAGAGACAGGTTTCACTGTAGTCATAACAAGGTCATTAGTTGAACCTCATGCCAAGCGTATGGGCTGTTACATGAAATGCTGATTGTATGTATAGAAATATTTTTTTGAAAACTGTTAAAGCTGATTTGGCAAAGAAAGCTAAGCCTGAACTCTAGAATAGTATTTCTAGGCAAACATTTATGATCAGGAAGTTGCTAGAGAAAGTATGGTGCGTTTAATTTATAATCCACAGTATGTAATCTTGAGAATGGTTATAGAAATAAGTGCAAGTCTGTGACCGCTGTGGCAAAGTAAAGAAGGCATTTTTTCCTCCCAAGGGGCAGTAGTGTCAAATAGTAACAGTGTGCCCTCTTTGAAATACTGGTGTTGGGGTCCACACTGCAGAGTGTGGTATAGCAAAACTGCCTTGCAATGAGAGGACTTTTAACCTTCCATATTTAAATTGTCATCTGCTGAAATGTTTTTATATAGGCCTAAATTCCATATTAATACAGAATATTTTTGGGGGTAAGAATTGTAGATAAAACCTATCATGATGCAGGCAAGGAAATCTAGCAAGTTAGTTTTATTTCTGATCTGGAAAGGGTGAGCATTGAGGTAATAGGAAAGGACTTCAGTTGGAGCCAGAATCTGCCCCGTCATGAGGGTTGTGATTAAGAGGTAGCACTGTACATGTACGTAGGTCTACAATTCAGCAAGTTGTGATGATCAAAATTATGACCAAATAGTTGTACATGATGTAGCTTCAGTGTAACATTGTTGTATAGAAGTTGTTCAAACTCTGTGTAATGTGGTTACCCAGGTGTTCAATCAGTCTGGTCTGGGTAACCATAGTTACAAGATGTGAAAGACCTTGACAACACAAGGGCTGGTGTTCAGTACCTGGCCGTGGCTCATGGCAACGCTAGGTGGGCAGTTTCTTTCAGCTACTAAGTGTGCTAGGTAGTCAAGTAAGAGTCATGTGGCTTATCCATTTAGTGTAAAAATGCCACTATTGAGAGAAGTGCGGATTTACCACATAATGCTATAAATCTCCCTCAGTTGTGTCTTAATTCCATGGCACAAAGTTCGGCATTGTTCCTAAGTGTATGGCCCTGTTGACATATCTTCAGGGTTTGCAATGAGTGGGGATTATGGCGGCTTTAGATTGCCATATGACTGCACAGGCCAGTGATCTCAGTCTGACTGACCTGAGGGTCAAGGTAGGTCATAGACTTGTATGTGAAGTAAGCCTTTCCACCAGAGGAAGTACCGACTGCAGCAGTCTTTCTCTGGAGAGACCACCTTTCCAGCATACTTTGCCTAGTACTTTTCTGGTTATGTATACCTCCTGTGAGAGACCACAGGGTCTGTCTTTGACACACCACGATGTGATCGTTCCTAGGGTGGCAGGTTTCACTGTACATGTAACTCTGTGGTACAGCACAGGCCGTCCTGATTGCAGGTGGTCCTGTAAGCCTACTCCTCAACACTGTTGATCCAATCATATTGTGTTCAATGTTTAACTCTTTCACCGTGGAAGGCGACTGCAGTTGAATTGTCAGCAGGCTGCCCGAAGGGACTCCCTTGGAATGTCAGTTCAGATTTAAGGATGAGCGTCTGGTTCAGTGCTATTTTGAGGGTGGTTGTAAAGATTCTTACACAAAACAATCAATATGCATAAAAACTGCCACAAACTATACATTTTTGGAAAGCTAACAAACTGCTGATTCATTTTCTCCCACTGTCCTGTGTGTTTGTTGTCCTATATTTATACAGCAATTGTACCAAGTACCGTCCTCTTTTTCAAAGAACCTTGAAGAAACTTGGATTCAACTTTTTTTGTTTTCTGATGTAAAGGCCTTAAATTTGTGGCAAACTGTTTCTAACTAAACTAAAAAAGCGTGTCTCAGATTTTCAATAACAAGTGTAGAACTCTTTTGTCAGCAGAATGAGTCTAAGTCTGGTCCCTTTGATGTATTGAGTGAGTGTCATAGATGCGGCTCCACCGTTTAAAACCATAAATCACACAAAATGAGACACGCTTAGTTTTTCAGTTTACATTGATATATATATATATTGTTAATCAGCTGAATAGGTTCAGAGGCTTCAACAAACTCGAACTCTGAGGTTGAGCTTAAAAAATTCTGACTTGAGGAGATAAATGTTCACTGTTACCGAAGTGCATTTTTGGTCGACAGAGAGAGTGATTGAAACAATTTGTAAAAAACACAAAATGTGTGACAAGTGTATTTATGGATGGCATTCTAAATTTAAAACTGCAGGTGTGTGAACTTCTTTCAGCTGGATTGAATGTAATGGGTCTGGATCAAGAAAATTTGCATTCTGTGTTGGCCTGGAATTTTATTCTTTTCTTATGGTTAAAAAGAAAAGGAACTGGTCATTAGCTGATTAATAATAGGTGTGAACTGTTTAATCAGTAGAAGCACATCTGTTGAATCTCCACATTGCTTACAAAATCGCATTAACGGCAAAGCAGTCAGTATAAACATGTTGATAATTTCTTAAAAAGAGATTCCTTACAGACCCTCACGTGATATCGACACGCGTGATCTGATTAGAATGGTTATGTTACCTGCAGGTAGAGGAAGCAGAAATGAGATTTTAATGTGCAAGTTCCATTGCACCTCTGCACCAGTTTCTATTTCTTTGCACCAGTTTCTATTTCTAAAGGTGCATTGTTGTTGCTGGAAGTCAATTTATTCGTACAGTGATCCCCTTGTGAGGCCACCCAAGTGCACCAGAAATGTGGCCTGATCAGAGGGCTGGCCTCTGTTGGGGGGTGGGGGGGGTGGGAGTGGGAGTGGGGATAAAATGAAAATACCAGACTTGATGCATGGAGAAGTGGCCTCTGTAGAGGGGGTGGTCTCTCATCAGGGGGACCTTACAAGAGGGGGACCACTGTATGTGTGTGCTTAATTAGCTTACCAGTAGGAAGTCGTGGAAAGCGAGTCACTTACACACATGTATGTATATATGTATGATATGACTTCCAGTTAGTCCATCTCATATAGCAGAGGGGGAATCTGGATAGATGGGAAATCAGTTACTGGGGAACAGTTACGAGTACAAAAGGTGGCTTTGGCAAAGAGAAGGTCAAATCCACAGTATTGATCCTGCATACATAGTGTATGTTCCCGAGGTTTCTGCTTATCGTATAGCTGCACAAGACAGGAAAGTTCCTGATATCACAAGTTTTAAATGCTACAGATTGCTCCCATGGATATCATTTCCCCCACATCTGCAAGAAAAGGCAACCGGCAAGTTGATATTACAGTTTAACGCTCTCAATGCCGAGCTGTTGACGTAGACCAACATTTCAGCATGCTGGTACTTGAATGAAAGGTCAATTTACAGATAATGTGAAGTTGGTGTCATCATGTCGATTTAAAAGCAGATCAACTTTGGTCAAAATTGGCAATTGACAGACCTGAAGAGGCGCCCACCTTAGGTCATCTTGACCTAAGATACACAAACTTTGTAGCTGCACATGCAAAGACCAGAGGAGACTGGATTTGCCTGAAATCTGAATATGTCTTTCATGAGAGCGTAAAATTACCAGGTTTAGAAACTGTCAGGAAAGCAGTTATGAACAGCCAGCGTGTGTGCATGTGTTAATATGTGGCTACAGCTTCATTGACAAAGGTATAAATATCACATAACTGTGGAATACCTCCCCCAAGGTGCTTCTGGTGTTGAATCCAAGTGGTTTTCTTTCAGCGCTGGTGCAGTTATTTTCAGACCAATTGACTGGATGTTGTGCCTGTCAGCGGGCTTGCAGCCGATGATGAATTTGGCAGCCGCCTGTCAGGTGACACGAGCCGCTCGTTCCCTGTCAGATTTAGTTGAAGCCTTGTCAGTTTCACATTTGGTGTTCAAGAGTGTTCAGAATGAGACACCCTGACTGGTAAAATGAATGGAAGTTGGCTGCGGGAACAGTCAGGAAAGTAGATCATTGTTTTGTCATGTATGAACGCGTCTAGGCTGTGGATTTCTTTTTTTTTATTAGTTGACAGTTGAAGGTGCAATTATTAAAAAAAAAAAGTTGCAGTTGAAGCCAGGGATAAATTGTGAACATGGTCATGGTATTTGAGGAAGAGCAAAGACTCGTGTGGACAAATATTGGTGGACAGAAACCGATTCAGTGTTTTTCATGGAGTGTCTTGCCACACAACTTATTTTGTCACCGGTCAGCTCACTGTGTGGTGGACTTGTATGTATACATGAACAGTGGTTCCTGTCCCGAGAGACCACTCCAATGAGAGACCACCTACCTTTAAAGACCACATTTACAGGCTCCTTTGCTTGGAACATTTCATGCTGATTAGATCTCCTGTGGAATGCCACCAGTGGTAAGCAACTACAGTTTGGGCAGACCGAGGGGAGGTCTTTCGAGGCAGGTTTGACTGGACATACTCTTGTCTTCACCTTCCAATTCCATAATGTTACCTTAAGTTCTATATCACTTCCCATCACCTATGTTGGCATTGGCTCCACCTTGGGGCTTGACCAACAGAAAAGAAAATACATAGGTATTGATTTTGGTCCAGCATCAAGACCACTTTGGCCCAAGAAGAAAAATGTACATTGTGCAATGACTGGCATTCTAGACATCATTTTACTGCCAAACCAGATGATAACTTCCCCCTGGGGCTGCCTTAACTTATTGATGTTCAGGTCACCAAGTTAAGGTGAATTTTGTGGCCCCAAGAAAAAAAAAATTCTGAACAGGAATCTGTAGGTGTCCAACCACTTACAGACTGAGTAGATTTTAATGCTTCCGCAGCTAAGTTGGAGACTGGATCAACCGCTTTGTCCTGAGTGCTTTGGGAGCTGTTATCTCAAAGTATGCAGACATCTTGCAAAATTTAAATACCAAGAATAGTTGTGGCCTGCAGATTCAAATTATTTTGGTGTTCTGAGCAAAAATGGATTGAATGAATAGTTGACAAGTTGTCTCGTGTCAGGTGCAGGAAAAGTCGAGATTATATATAGTATCAGGGACGATAATACATATAATCGATTAGACTGTTAGTCAGCAGGACAAAGTCGATTTATAATTGGTTGCCTAATTTTAGTATCGATGTTAACTTATATCAGAAATCTTACAACCCAATCTGCCGCTGTGCAGTTAAACCTGCCTGTTTCTGGGTTCTGTGACTGTCTGCCATTAAAACAAAAAAAATATTATTATGATTTTTTGTTTTGTTTTTTTGTTTGACTTTTAAGGAGCATTCGCATTGGTCAAGATTTTACTAACAACAAAGGTTCATAGGCCTATTGTTGGTATCCACAGGCAGGGTGAGGAAAGTGGTGTTGACTTGGTCGCTAATTTGCCTCATGACACAATCCAATTAAGACTCATGTATCAATTTTTTTGTGTCTGTTTGTTTACTTGTCACTGTTTCCGCAAAATTTGTCAACCTTGATCTAGAATCATTTTATCGCACAATTTATCTATGCTACGTTGCTTTGGGAATGACAGCTTCACTGTGCTGCCATGGTGTCACCTAATTGGGCCAAAGCAGATTGCGCCTCTGGGGTTCTATTGGGGTGAAGCACATGTGAGGGAATGGCCCGTAATTGAAGACCCTGTAGAAATTTCTTTGACATTTTTTCCATGATTTGATCACCCAAAATTGAAGGTACATACAATACATGACAACATCTTAAAGTTATGCAGGACTTTATTTCATGTACATGTACTACTAGCAATGCTGGTACGTACAAAGTTCTGCCAGTCATCGATGGCCAAAGTGATGTGAATTAGCTGCTTTGCAGTGGAGGTGCTGAACTTACAGGCATTGCACCATGGACCTGCATATTGTGTTTACGTGTCACCTTGCCAGTCAGCGTTGTTAATTTGAACTTGAACAAATTGAAACCTTTGAGATTCAGACCTAAATAAATTGATAATAAAGAGACACAAGTGTAAACACTTCTCATGTGAGTTAATTTAGGGGAAAATTGTTAACTTTATGCAAGAATACACTGGCAGATACTGGACAGAATGCACCAGCAGGTAATAAATGTACATGTACATGGGATAGCTGCTCCCTATATTGCTAAAGCACCTTACAAGTGTTAATTTATCCTATCGTGCTTATGGCCTCAAAGTGGTAATCTAGCCATAGACTAATTGGTGTCTTTTAATTTGAGTTTATTGTTTACACGTCCATATTTTTTACATGCATCTCATTATTTCATATTGTCTTAATGTAAAATTTATTATTTGTGTTTTATTGTTTATCGCATCCACGCCCCCACAGTGTCTTACTGAATGTGGATTGCTAGACTTGTTAATGTTTTGTTTTAATCCAGACGACGCTCACAGTCATATATATATGTTATATTTTTTGACCCAATTCAAACATTTTCAGTTTGATATGTGTAAATTGGTGACAACCGGAGTGTAAAGTGTGGCACTACTGTTAATGATCAGGCTGTTCTTAAATGTTTCATTCTCCACTCCTTAAGGCTACAGAACTTGGATGTGGATTAGGCCATTGAGAATATTAAAATTTTTGTCTTGAAATATTATTGATACAACTATTGATAAGAACTGGAAGAAGCTTTGATTAACAGGAAACAATCCCTGCACCAATCAGTTAGAACTGTAATTCCTGGACAAATCGGAGAGAAATCACTTTCAACAACCTGTAGTATACGTTAGGTTATTCATTGCCAGCAAGGAGGGTAGAGAGCCCGCCTTGTTGCAGTCAGTATAATAGGAGAGCTCACAATTAGCAATTTTGTGTGTATTCAGCAAAATGCACAACCCAATATACAATGCTCTCGCATGTTAGAGGTATGTATTTCCATCTGTGCAAGTTGGGTATATGGGCTACTTTTTTAGCTAATGTAATAAAATTTACAAAAAGTGATCCAGCAACAGATGCCTAGTTATCATGAGAAACTTTGTTTCTAGAGCAAGTTATTTTTACCTCAGCTGACTTGTCAGTCAGCTGAGAGTTTTTGAGGGTCCGTCGTCCGTCCGTCGTCCGTCCGTCGTCCACAATTCACATTTTCGACTTCTTCTCAAAAACCGTCAGCCAGATTCACTTCAAACTTGGTGGAAATGTGCCTTGGGTGGGTCTCTACCAAGTTTGTTCAAATGGTCACGGTCCAGTGATTTTTGGATTTTTAATGAATTTTTTTGTTCTTTTTTGGGTAAATCTTAAAAAATCTTCTTCTCCGAAACCGCTCACCCAATTGCTTTGATATCACACAGGAACACTCCCTAGGACTCCTAGTTCTTAATGTGTTCACCAGGTGGCGCTGCATTTTTTTCCTAATTTTTTATGAATTTTTGTGTGTTATAGCTATTTTTGACTTCTTCTCCAGAACCGTCACTCAGATTAAGCTGAAACATGGTGGATATGCTCCTTGTAGAAGGGTCAAACAAAGTTGTTCACTATGTGGGAATGCTGCGGATTTCTGATTTTTAACGATTTTTTCGATTCGGGTACTTGTCAATGCAGCTTTCCCATTGATTACTATGCAAGTCAATGGGCATTCTAATGCTAATTCACATTTTCTACTTCTTCTCCAAAACCGTCATCCAGATTAACTTCAAACTTAGTGGCAATATACCTTGGGTGGGTTTCTACCAATTTTGTTCAAATGTTCATGCTCCAGTGATTTTGGGATTTTTAATGAATTTTTTTTTCTTTTTTTTTTGGACAAATCTTAAAAAATCTCCGAAACTGCGTACCCAATTGCTTTGATATCATACAAAGACACTCCCGGGGACACCTAGTTCCCAATTTGTTCACCAGGTGGCACTGCAATTTTTTTAGGAATTTTTTGTATGGTTTTGCTATTTTTCACTTGTCAGAACGGTCCCTCAGATTAAGCTGAAATGTGATGGATATGTTGTTGTGGAAGGGTCAAACAGTTGTTTACTAGGTGGCACTGCTTTGGATTCCTGATTTTTAAGGATATTCAATTCGGGTACTTATCATTCGATGCAGTTTTCCTATTGATTACTATGTAAGTAAATGGGCATTCTAGTGCTAATTCACAGGACAACTGACACGAAATTTACTGTTTACTTGATAACTTGAGATCTGTTTTAAGTTAGCTACACATGTTAATTATTCTGTATGAAGGTCATGCTGAGACAGTACATGAATGACCTTGACCTCGTTTGTGGGGTCACAGTGCAACATACATGAATTTTACTCTTCATTATAACTTGAGAACTACTTGAACTTTGATGTTGCACATGTAAGTGTTCTTCTATAAAGGTCAGACTTACTCAGAACATGGTGTCCTTGATCCTTTCCCAAGTTCATAGAGCTGCAAGTGTGATGAATGTCAAGATCAGCTGACACACGGGCTGTTCACACAGCCCTCTTGTTTTTTTCTAATTTACAAAACTGCAAATTACAATGGAATGTAATGGGCACATGGCTAAATTGTCTTCTGTGGGCTGAGTGAGGGAACCTTCTGTTCTTTCTCTACCCTCTTTAGGAACTTGTATATAATGCCAAACTTTTCCTATTAACTCTTTTCCTGGTCAGTATAAGACTTAGCTGATATTTTCCCTTCAAACAGTTTGAGTTCAGTGTGCCCAGCAGACGCCAAGGAAAGTTATTGACTTGGGGGTGCCGTGATGACTGGTCTTGTTGACTATTCTCAGAAAGAAAATGTTATCTGTTTGTGCTGGACTTGAAGTAAAACATGAACGCTGACCATAATTTACGCTCAGACGCTTTTGTGTGGATAGAATAGGAAAGGGTTAAAGTGCTCTATATTTTGTACAGAGCTTAAATGCTCAAACTTGTAGAACTGTACTACAGGAGTACCGGTAAAAGTTTGCATCAAATGGTAGCCTGATAGTGAAAGACAAGACAACCCTGTAACACAAGATGGTTTCATTGCTGGGTTGACACCAGGAATTGTCAACAAAGATTTGTTTCAGAAATGAACAAGGTACATGTAGGTTAAGTAGAGCCAAAGTGCAAAGAGGGCAGTGCAACTTAGATTCACATTAATTCTGACTGGGGTCTGGTCAAGAAATCCATATTGATTTGGACCTGTCAGCCTCACCTCCGGGAGCTGCTTTCAGTTTCATTCCGACAGCATAGATACTGCCTAAGAATGAAGACATACTGATCGCTGTGGCAGACCAGGAAGACAATAAACTGACAGCACAAAATTATATTGTGGCCAGATTGGCATTGACGTACATGGCAGTCTGGGGGTACAGGTTGAGAGCTTTATGTCAATATAGGAGAAGATAGTTCATCTGAATCTCACCAGAGGGCAGATGCTTGTTGATGAACACCTGCATTCAGTTCAGCTTGGCTCAGCTGATGAAAGAGGGAATCTGTAGACACGTTGATGTCATTGAAACGGGGCACAGTGTGTGAACATTTATCATACTACAGTGGTACCCACTTCTGCCTGCCAAAATGGTCATATATTACAGGTGGTCTTAAATTGGAAGGAAATTTACAAAGAATCTAGACTTGTGTCATCAGTTCTAATTTTGGTCACAAAAGCAAGGTGGTCTTTCACGGCAGTGGTCTTAAATTGCACAGTAACGCTGTACTAAGTACAAATTTATTCGGCAATATATGAATAATTTTGGCTTTCCATACATGTCTGTAATACATCTGAACAGTTGACTGTGTTAACAGGATAACAATAAGCTGAGGTAACCAGGCAAATGTTGAGGTGGTGGAAGTGCTACGTCAACCTTGAAAATCTGAGTGGCTTCAAAGATGTTTTCTCTCACTGGGATGCAGATTTATGAGCAACTGTCAAAGTAAGCTTTAGCACCTGATATTTATAGGTTTAATAGTAATGTTACATCATCATTTTGGCACACATCTTTCATGTGGAAAATGGTTTAATTGCAGGCAGCCTGACACATGTACATGGCTGCCACATCTCTGCTTCATATACAATACAGTGTCGAGACTTACCTTCAAGGAGCTATAGTTATGAAAGGCCACTTACTGTCAAGAGATCATTTTGATCACATTACTTTAATTTGCCGTCTTTCCATGAGTATTGATCACATTTTACTGATTTGCTATGTTTTTGTTTTTTTTTCATGAGTATTGTTAGTCACATTACTTATTTGACATATTTTTTATAATATTATTGATCAAATTACAGGTACGTGTTTGCTATCTTTTCATTGTTATCAAATCATTTGGAAAAAACACTTGTGGTCTAGTGCCAGCCTTAGACTTTATGTACATATATGGTCTGCAAAGACCATAATCTACTGTATGTAAGCGTTAACAGTGTTTCCCACAGACCACAAAAAAGGGCAGGGTGCAAGGAAATTTAGGGCAAGACAGAAGACCTACTTTCCTATCTCTCCTATGTTAAAATCTAAAAAAAGGGCAGGAAACTAGGAAAAAGGGCAGGGTGGAGTGCCCTCCTATTTTTGCCTGGGGGAAACACTGGTTAATGTTCACAGTATGGAAGTCTGTGAGTGTTTGTGTGGAGCCATTGAGACTTGTCGACAGGTGCATACTCCCTACCAGTGCTGTTCATAGGGACACAGAAGTGTGAGAGAAGTTAAGGACACACTCACTGTTGTCTTGGCACGTGCAACAACATCCATTGCAGGAATTGCACAAATAAGCTATGATTGCATGTGGGGCAGAGTGCCATCGGGTGGATAGGTCAGACACTAAAATCACATAAGCTATGGACTCTTTATATAGCAGTAATATTGTACAGATGGAAATGACTTTTTGAATTATCACACCATCAGTGTGTTGAAACATATATAGAATTCATTATCTTGAGAAATATGACTAATTTTACCAAATTTATGACAAACATGTCATTATGTGGATGCGAGACACCATACGAGTCAGGGGCCACCTATATAAATGAGCTACGCATTTTCTCAAGTTCAGAAGCCACTTGAGCACTCACAACTTTGAAATGTAAGTAAGTAAGTAAAGTAAGAGACTTTATTTAAAGAGGGTAAAACACACATATATAGAATTGTACACATTTATGCACCTGTTAAGGGATACCCTACACAGATGAAGATGTAGACCTGTGCAACCTGGCCATGGTGCCAGCAGAGCATTAGGCCCTTGGCCTCTTGTTGCATCTGTACATTGTATGCCAGTGTCATGACAGATCAATGTCCCCTTTACCCGTGTGACATAGTCCCAGATTTTGGTGGAAATCAAAATGGAAGTCCCCATATTGGTGAAAGGAGAATGAAGGAGGGGCAAGGAATGAAGACTTCATGAAGTCTATCAGAATGAAGGTTATCTCTGAAAAGAACATCAGGCCCGAGAGGCAGTTAACTGTTTCAGTGCCGAATTAGAGACTGAGTCAGCAGTTTTCCCGGCACACGTTAGGCGCCGAGAAAAACTGTTGACCTGGACCATATTTTTCTCTGGGACCATAGCATGCTGGGACTTGAATGAAAGGTCTTTTCATGAGAAATATGAATCTGGAATCATTACAGTAATTCAGCTTCATCATCATGACTTATGCAGTGATTGGCACTCAAAGAGTTAAGCAGGGAGCACTGAGGCTTGTAAGAGGTGAAAAAACACTGGGTGGAGTTATTATGGTGCACAATAATCCAAAGACACTGACAAAGTGTTCAAATACATGTACATTCAAAGGTTCATGTCACAGCGTGCAAAAAAAATTCTGGAATTAAGCCTTTTTTTGCCTGTGCAGAAAACTCAGTAGAATGAAACATGTTAAGTGCAGAAATTCTGGGCACAGTGGGACAAGAGTGTATGATAATGGTATTAACCTGCAGTAAAACTACTTGCTAACTCCTATTGACAGAGTATCTTAATATGGTGCAGGCATACACGACTGCCTCTAATAACCCCTGGGATATAGATTGGATTTCCTATTCTAGTGAAACCTGTACGCAACAGAGCAGTGGAAAAGTTGTTCTATCAAGACCCTGGTGATCAAATGCACACAGCAGTATATGGAGCCTGTCATAATTAACTGTAAAAGCAGCTTAACTTGTCACATTTGAAGCACCTTACAGGGGGGAGGGGGATCCCAATACTTTTTGAATTTTAGCATTTCAGGCATTTAACAGAAGATTCAATGATAATGTTTGTGACATAGTTCCAATGAAACCTGTGTAATTTTATTGTGTTTTTTATTTCCATGGTTTTGCACCAACAGTGAAAGAAGGAAAATAATAGCAGTAACGTTTACGTAATTTACAGTACCTAAGACCCACATAGATGCAAGCATGAAAAACCATACGATCAAATCGTGATGTTGAAATAAAGTGAGCAGTAAGCTGAAATAAGCAAATCACAAACACACGCTATCGGAATGATTTTAGTGCTTCAAAAATTTGCACTCCATGGTCTGTTGTCGCTGGGTGACCACATGGCTGGGTGGAAATACTTCATCAGACTTGCTTTGAGGATGAATGATGAAGACGACTTTCAGTGCAAGTAAAGAGACAGACGGCCTTTGAATATCTATGTGAAAGCAGTGGTGGTCTTGAGAGATAGCAGTCCTGGAAAGTGGTCTTTAAAAGCAGGTGATATCCCAGTGGAGGCAGGTCAACTTGGAAGAGAGGGGACCTTGAGCGTAGTGATGTGTGCTCGTCTTTGTGATGTCAAACGAGAGCCCATGGGGAACGGTTTGACTATAGGTGGATGCTGTGAGGTTATGACTCCAGACCTGATGGAAATGATCTCTTGTCTGAGGTCTCAGAGAGATGTGGGTGTACAGGTGTGACTGTTAACTGTTGTGAGATCAGGACCAGAGCGCCCTATAATGGGCTCAAAAGGCGGTTGATTGTACAGGTTTGACTGGGTTTGCCCCATGTCAGCCTCAGTTTGTATCATTGTGTGCCTGTTATGGATGGCTGGCTGATACCTTACCAGACATTGTCCCCAGACACAGTTACACAAATATACACTAGTCTGAGAACTACCGTATAATTATGAAGCGGATATTAACCCTAACCTGCTGTTGTCTTTGTGATATACTCGGTGGATTTCCGAAGAAAAATAGAGCTCTCTGTGCTTTGACACGGTTAGGGTTAGACACTATGACATTTTCATATAACCAGATGTTTGGTCAAAGGACAGCATGAAAAAAGAAGGAAAGAAATACAAATCCAAGGTATTTCAAGTGTGATAATTGGACAGGTTGGTGACCCCATTGCCCAGAAAGGTGTTAATTCGTTCTGCCATGTTGGTTAGATGCTGAGTGGTGTATTGTATAGCAAGTGGGATGCTTAATGAGGCCGTGGAAATATATTTTCCAGCCATTCACAACCAAGGAGGCTTTGTTGGTTTGATGCCAGTTTTACAGAACGGATCTGAGTGGCTCTTCTTACCCCCCCCCCCCCCTCCGAAAAAAAAGAAAATTAATGCTGTCTATGAAATGATGATAATATTTTTTTGCGAAGAAAGGCATATATACGCTTTTAGTTCAGTGCATTTCATACTGTATGCAGCACACCCTGTGATAAGGTAACAAATATGAAAACTCACGTTCGGTGCAGGAAAAAAAAAAGACAAATTATACATCTTCATCCTAGTACATGGGAATATTGATTATATAAGAATTATGATTTCCAAAATAGATACATGTTTCATCATGATCGTTGGTCATTTAAATACAGCATGCATAGGGCACAATTGGGTCACCAATATTACAAGTAGCATTAGGCTATCCAGGAAGTATGGCAATTATACTGTATTATATTGTAAGTGGGTCTAGATTAGTGCGTGGGGGCTCTTCTACACATTTCGGGAGACAGACATGTGGAGCTCACACTGCCATCATTAGGGGTCTGGGTGCTAGCGTGTGGTGAATGGTTTGATTCAACTGCTGCCACCCCTGTAAATTGTAGTGGGACCGGCCTTGCTGGACTTCTGGGTGAAACAGCTGTATTTGTATTCTGGTGACACGGTGAGCCCAGCAACAAAACAGAAGTGTGTCCTACTTGGAGGCAGCTGGGACAACACTACAGCTATCTCCCTTGTTCACACCAGGACAGTCAGCCACCCACAGCACAGGCAGCCATATTGGATGCCAAAACCCTCATAAATTGGCCGGTCTTGGATTTCAGGAAGACATAGGCAGACCAGAATGGAGAAGTCTTCGGTGGTCGGGGTATTTTGAGACGTGAAATTGGTGAACAATGAAGAAGTGCTTTTAAGCGTCTAGTGCGCACAGCCATGTGGACCAGATCTCAAAATCAGCCTGTATGTGGGGGGAAAAAATGACCTGCAGTTGAGAACAAGACTCCTGTGACAGAAACAGAGATCTTGATGATCATTGGGATGGGATAATTTGCAAGACCTTCTGGGAGGCTGGCAAACTCGATGATGCTATGGAATTTGACATAGAAGTCACAGAGTTCATCCAATGGAAGAAGCTGATGGATCTTATCCTGGCCTGTGTTGGAGGTGGGCATTGCCTGGATGGCAGACCTTGTACTAATGACACCCCGTATAGGGGTAATACTGTTTGATACAGTGGTCACTCAGAAATGTGGGCAACCAATCTGAGGAGACAACAATGGCTGTCTCTTAAGATCAATATATATCAGGCCCCAGGTTCTATGTTTTCAATGATGTCTGATGTCCATGGAGTGTGCACATGTCAATATGTGACCACTTCTGAAGTAGCCGCAGGAATGGTCTCACAAAGGAGGCATTATACCTGTTTGCTGTATTTGCCTGGGCAGCCTGCAGGGATCAGATTATAAATGTAACATTTCTCCATGTACAGTTTGCCTGGATGGTAAACCTTATGGGCATGTAATGGTATTGTATTGTATCCCTGGGTAATATTTGCCTGGGCAGCATAGCCTATTGAGATAAAATTCTGTCATATCATTTTCACTGCATAATGTTTGTGTGGATAGCTCACCCTGTGAACGTTGAGAGATTTCAAATTGTTCTTAACCTTTGTCCAAATTGTACATCTAGAGTGTCAAGATCATATTGTTTGAATTGCCTTGATAATATTTGCCTACAACACAGACTAGAAGTTCTTCATTTCCTTTTACATGTTTTACTTGTGGGGTGAACAATTCATGCTCACTTAGTTTCTTTAACAGCAAATGTAACATAAATTTGCCATTTAAAAGTACACATTGTTGCAATTGATTTTTTTTTTTTTTTTGGTGCAAGAATTAGTGACATGACAGATACACTTTTTTTCCTGCAAACTGCACATATGGAGGAATATTCGTGACATTCATATATGTAACTGGCCCACATAGCTCAAACAGGAAGTGTATTTGCCAGCAGACCCTTATATCAAACAGGACAAACTGTGCTGGTCCATTTACCCTTTCAGTGGCAGATTTTGGACTGAGTCAACAGCTTTTCTTGGTGCGCATTGGGCACAATGCATGCTGAGAAAAGCTGTTGACCTGGGGGGATTCTCTCGGAAACTATAGGTGTAGTGAGACTTGTATGATAGTTCTTTTTATGAGGAATAAGAATCTGGGAACTTGATGATAATTCAGACTAGTTTAACTTAAGCAGATCAGCTTAAGAGGTGATTGGCACTGAAAGAGTTAAATGCTTTTTTTTTTTAACTTTGAGGAAAGAACAGTCATATTCTCTAGATAGCCGCTGACCTTGAAATCATTATGTTTGAATTAAGTATTCTTGACATAATTTTTTTAAGCGTTACGTGCTGTTGCATCCATCTGTACACATGCATCATGGTGGATGCATATCACCTTGTCTGGCAACAGGACATGTGATTTTGGCCAAAAATTCAAATGCATGCATGGGATTCGCCATTTAGGTATGAATGCATGTGTGCTTTTGAAGGATATAATTGTTTCGTCTTGTGAGATGGTGTCCTTGGAGAAGGCTTTTGCTACCAGTTCATAACTGAGATTGTGTTCATCTGAGTTATTATGATACCAGTTGTAATTTCACCAGGAAAGGGCTTTTTATTCAAACACTGCGATGCCTTACTTTCAGAAAAAACTCTTCTGAGACCACAAGTCTTTTTAGCCTGATCTTCAGTGACACTAGAATCAGAATATTTCTGCAATAAGTGTTTCTGTGTTTTAAGACCACTTACAATATGAAACCAGTCTGCTGGAAGAAAGATGGTCTAAAATAGGAGGCACATGCAGGGATTGCTGGTGCCATTTAGCCATTTAGCCGAATGCTAATGTTTCATTCATGTGGCTAAAGAAATTTGCAACTGGCTGTTTATTTTAACATGAAATATAAGAGTCGGGTCAAATTCTGTAGGGAATTTCATAACTGTTTTGTTTGCCGATGTGGCTATAAATTTGAAGGCCTACATCTGTCCCTGGCATGTGCCACTGTATCAAGGTGAAAAAAAGAAAAGAAGACAAATGACCCAGGTCAAAAGCTTTCCTTGGCATGGCCGTCAAAGCATGCAAGGTATATCATATTACTTATATACAGCACTTTCCTTAAATAAACAATGCAAATATTGCAATACATTGCCAATTTGCACCCTTCAAGGTGCGGCTAGTTTTCATGGAAACATGTAGATAAATTTAATTTTTAATTTATCAGAAAGGAAAAATCGCATCCTGTTCAGCAAAATATTCATAAAAGTTTTGAGTAGTTCTTCAAAACACAGAGTGTTGTAATTATGTCTTTTCGTCGATAACCACTTCCTGGTAGTCATTACCCTATTTCACAGTCCAAACTCTTTACTGTCCATAAGCTAACCTGTCACTGTCTAACCCATATCAATATGGAAGTACTACTGTCCATATTGCACACATTCTTTAGAATTTTTACATTGGCTGTATTAGCCCAAATAAATTAAAGGGTCTTCAGTAGATGGGTAACTACTCAGAACATGTTTCGAAGGCTATACCTGTGTAAAATTAGAAAGCAAATGATTCCAGGGAACAAGTGATATCTGCGAAACGGTGAATATTTCTGCAGGCAACAGCTACATGTAAGTGCCCCTCCATACAGAGTTGGAGGAAACCAGCAACACATATTATCATCAAGTGGTCCCGGTCTTGTTAGACAACTCCAGTGAGAGACAACTATGTCGAAAGACCACGTTGATAGTCCACTGTGATTTGCACTTTCCGTCTTAGTTATACCTCATATGAAAGACCACCTGTCTTGAGAGACCATAATTTGGTCCTCCCTTGGGCTGGTGTTTGAAGACAGGTTTCACTGTAATCCAATAATAAAGCGCCCAAAGACTCCTTGCATGATGACTGTACAGCCCACATTGTTCCCCATGTGTCCCCAGGGCAGGTAGTCTGGGTCAGGAGGTCACGCAACTGATCTGCACCTCACAATGGACTTGCGTCAGCCATTAACAGACAGAAATCAGCAGGTAATTGAGAGCTGGATTGTCAGACTCAATTGTCTTGCTTGACAATGAGCTATGAACTAAGGATATTTTCAGAGGCATATCATGGACATTTACACAAGTCGTGTATTTTGTATGCGTGTAATTGTTTTTCAGAACTTAAGAGAGAATGTCTCTCAGTTCCTGTGATGCCTTACTGGAATCAGTGAGAGTGAAACCTGGCTTGAAAGATTACCCCGGCAGAGGATCAAATTGTAGTACATGTATTTCAAGGCATGTGGTCTCCGTAGGAGGTATGGATAACATGAAAAATACTGATGAGGGAAGCAGAGATTGAAATACAACTAAAAGATGGGATGATCACCATGATAGAATGTATCCCGTCTTGAAAGTGTATTCCTATAATGAAAGTTGTAATAACTTACATGTACCTTTTTTCTGTATACTTTGTTGATGGATTTGAAGTATGTACGGCAGTCCAGCTCAGAGACCATACCACTGCAATGATGATGATGATGATCTTAAGAGACCAGTGGAATAATGGCAGGTAATGAGGTATATTAACATGGGAAGTATAGACTTTGCAGTCTAATGCAGTCTCAGTCAGAAAGTGGTGTCTGGTGACCAGGGTCTGATAATAGACTCTTGTTCATACTGTCTATTTAGACATTTGGTTTGTGAGTCCGAAATCGAAGGGTCAGTTTTTGAACCAGGTTTTGACTCTCATTAGATACGTAGGTGACCCAATGTAGACACATGCCATAGACTTTCGCTAGTCCCCCATGAACTTAAGATGTTTGAATGGTTCCGCCTGCATGTAAGTCCTGTCAGGTCACTTCACAGGTCACCTGCAGTGTGAAGTTAAGGGAGATGCGCTGTCAGACAGTGTGAGGACGTGTAGACCAGTGTTTTAGTTGTATTTCTTTTTTGCCACATGTTACAAACAGTAAGATCGTATACCTACTACTTTCAAGTCACGAAATTTGGCTGTGTTTTTATTTTCCCGTATTTTGCCGAAGCTATAAAAACTGAAAATATAGACACAATGAAATAGTATTTTCAATACCAGCATAGAAAAATCAATTGAAAAAACCTGTGTTTTTTAAGACATATTCAATAGGAACATTGTCCAATGTTGTGGCATCAAAGCTTCAGTTAAGCCTGGAAAGTAAAATCTGAAAATTTATGTACACGTTGACAAATTTTTTAAGGATATAAATTGCAAAATATAATGGGTTTAATGATATAATAACCTTGGCCAGCCTGCATCAACTGCAGATGTGTCAGTAGGCAGTCTGCAAGAAGTTGCAGTCTCTAAATTTAACCATCGCTGTCTACGGATATGGCCCAAGGGCACCTGTAATACCCCAATGCTTCACCACACAGGTATAAAGACCAGAAAGAACTACCCACTGAGCTGTTGGGCCCCAGATGAGTACACAAAGCCAGATATTCTGGTTTTAGGGAAAATATTTGTAGCCTCCAATAGCCACGGCTACAGACCTCTAAATGTTGATGCTGAACATACTGTTCTGATGTTTATAAATATACTCAAGGCTATTGACGGGAGAGTGTTAATAGTGTTGTGATCCAAGCATGACTTGAATGATGTCAGTCAAATTTGGCAGAAGGAGTACTGCAGATTGCTTTATTCCCATGTGTATAATTTTCATTTTTTTTTTTTTTAAATTTTTGACGTTTCACTGTAGTCAAAGCTCACTGTTTTGGACATAATTCCTATTCAAACAATGTTGAAATACTATTTGGCTGCGTTTTTATTTTCATGGTTTTGTGCCATCAGCAAAAATAAGAGTACAGGGAAATTAAAGCAATTTACAGTATCTTTGAGGCTAAAATGAAATGATACAATTATGATTGCAGCCTGTGTATGGGTCCATTTAGTGAGTTATGGTCCTGTGTCTGGTGTGATATTTATGAATATGTATGCATAACAGTTTGTCTAATTCAAGTAGAAAAGACGGAAGATAAGTATTTTCAAAAAGTGCTACACAACTCAGTTTGGGGTCTCAGCATCTTGTGCTTTGAGCAGCAGATTGTGATGCAGTACTGGGCAAATGATTCCATGTGCCAAAAATTTTTTCACAGCAGTATGCACAGTATCTCAACGCATGAGACCAAAAAAAGGACAAAAACTGAGACTGATAGATAGAAAACTTCTCGAAACAAAAATTTTAATTCAAAAAGAATTTGAGATGGCTGGCTGTCAGTGTGATTTCACATGGATTACTAACTACAGCTCATGTGTTGAAGAGGGCGATGTGCATGGCGACGTCATAAATCTCTCCCTGTGCCTGCAGTCAAACCAAAGACGAGGGATTCTCTGTTTAGATACATCAAAACAGGAGTATCCTGAGTCAGACAGTCGTTACATTCTGGAGTTCACTCATTAATATGGTTCCACGACTAAGACAGTTTTGAGTGTTGTCTCGACATTTTCCTTTAAAAGGAAGGTACGCCATTGGCCTGGTCAAGCATTCATTGTTGGAAAATCAAGTAGGTTTATAATACCTGTCTGAGGAAGGCATGTTTAACTGCCAGGGGATTTCCATCACAATCCCAGTGAAAGTGACTAATGAAGCTGCAAGGGAAGATAATATGACAAAGTAACCCCATCAGTTATATATACCACATGGAGCCTTTATTAGTTGCTCTCAGTCTATCGTGTGGTGTGGGCACCTTTGGACTTTGTAACAATATTGATTATCTTTTGGTACTTGAGTTGAGCTATTGCCAATAAGCAGTCGCCTTGTGGGCCACCAGCATGAGAGAATGTCCTGCCTTTGTGTTTTTTTAATGAATTTGAAATTAGTTCTTTTGGGTGATATTTTATAATTTCGAAATTTTCTGTGCCTTGTATTCTGCTTGTAACCTATGTACCGGTACATTTTTTTTTTTTAGTCAGTCGAGAGATTATATGTTTTGTTGGTGAAAACTAATGACATGTCAGAAAAGCTGTGCATAACAGGAAAACTTTCAACTCAGAAAGCAAAGGGGGATAATATATTTACATTCCTGAAGCATAAGACAAACAGTGTTGTTTACCAGGACAAACTACTTTGAAATTTCAATTCAAAATCAGGCTTATACATATGTCATGGTCCCACATGTTGACATGTTCCAAGATCAATGTTGTCTTCAGTCGTCAGTGTACATCTACAGATTCTCAAAATCAACCAACTGACTTGACATTTTTCAAATCATGTGATGTACCTCCCTTTTCCCTGTAGGTGGGGGTGGGAGGTAGCCCAGGTACTTCATACGATGAGCCTCACCTCACAAGGTACCACCTTCTGTAGGCCTCCGCAGAGAGGGTGGCCTCTTTATGGGACTTTATATGAGGGGAACCAGCGTGATGATTACTTAGGATGTATCACTCCATGCAGAATTTGGGCTTGCATTCGATGTCATGATGCTCAGCCCAGACTGACTATTTTTTGAAAGAGAAGGCAGATCTGCAGTTTTTTTTTGGGGGGGGGGGGGCTGAGTGAAAATCCAAACTAATTTCAGAGCTATTATGGGATAAAATCTGTCGAGTGAATACAAAGCTAGTTAGTACCAAACTTCAGGGGCCAGTTGGCATCAGAGCCCCTAATACTGTTCCTGGTCGTTATCTTTGTTCACTGTGGGTAAACAAGAACTCATGTGGGTGTAATTATGTATTGAATGTGACAGTGGTATTACAGGTCAGTCAGGAAATTACGCTGTTTGCAGTGGCTATAATTACTGTCCTCCTCTTGACTGAGTGCCCTTGACACTTAACAAAATTGCCAAGTCTTGTGGCCAGTGGCTATGAAGTTGACAAATTTTGGTGTCAGGTGGGTGTCAATTTGATCAATTTTGTTTGTTTTCTTAAAAGACAAGCAGCAATAGATAAGGTCAAGATCGCCTGGTTGGTGTGGGTTCTCAGTAGAGGGCTCTGCAGGCAGGTAAGCGAGGTATGTGTATTTCCATTAGTTTCCATAGTAATTTGCACCTATGTAACTTTCAAACTGCACCACCTGGAAACACTGCATTTCCTGCAGAGATTGTTTATGTACTGTTAAAGTACTCCTGTAAACAGGGTTCGCACAGGTCCTTGAAGTGCTTGAAAGTACTTGAATTTGCTACATTCATTTTCAAGGCCTTGAAAACCTTGAAAATCCAGAATTTTGGACAACGGTCCTGGAAAAGTCCTTGAATTTTATTCTTAAGCATTACCCAATGAGGCAAGTTGCCAAGAAATATGAACATTTTCTACAAAATTTTGCATTTATTAACTTGAATCACATTAAGATGAACACATTCTGCTGTCATTTTCCTTTGAAGTGGCTGGCAAATTCCATTTGTCAAAATGTAACACTGCAAATTACAAAGTATCTTTTTGCTTTTAACCCCCTTTTAACCCATGTAGGTTTGACAGTTCTCATCAAATCAGGCCTAACCAATTATGTGAGCCAAATTTACATGTTTAGTTTACTTTCAGGGACAAATACACTGTATCAAACATACAGGTAACAAAATACATCACATTCCTAGAAAAGAAACTGGGTATTCTTGTGAAAAATGTGCATGGGGATAGGTACATCTTCAGGTCTAATTTTACCCATATGTAGTTGTAGCAATTTTATGGACAAGATAGAGTCAATTTCAGGAATACAACCCATACTGGCTGTAGGCCTACATTAGTCAGTAAACTCATAAAATAATCCATATTGAATTTATCTTTAAAAAGGACTTTTGATTATATGATCCACACATAGACTTCTTTGTAAGTTTGTGGAAAATCTACTGCCTATTTCAAAATTGATTCCGATTCATATATGGTTGGAATTAATAATAAATGTGGAATAATATGCATTGGTCTTATTAGTAGAGGGTTGAAAAGTGATGATATAAACAATTTGTCTTTTGTGTTCTATTGCTGGATGTGGTCCTTGAAAACTTGATATAAGTGCTTGAAAAAGTCCTTGAAAGTCCTTAAATTTACGTTTCACGAACCTGTATGAACCCTGTGTAAATTTTGCTGCAAAACTATTCAACATGTTTAATGTTTATGTTAAGGTAGAATCTTATGGGAATAGACACCACTAGCTGCAGGATTTTGTGTATTGGGTTGTGTATTCAGTCCAATACACATAAAATTGCAAATTATGATCTGGCCGGAGATTAGTCGATCGACTCTGTCAGGCTTAATCAAACCTGCTTTGCCAGAAGTTTTTTTTTTTTTTTTTTTGGTTTTTGGTTTTGGTTTTGGGAAGGAGTGTATAGAGAAAGAGTAAGGACAAAATGAGTACGAGTTACGAGTGCTCATTCATTGATTGGGTGAAATGAGGTTAATAGGCCTCACTTAATCCCCAGAGGTCATGGGGATTGAATGAGTTAGAAGTGAACACCTTTGTCTTGTGCCGGCCAGTGATCATAGCAGTCCTATATGTTTTGTGACAACAGAACGGACTGGTCTCGTACCAGCAACCTTTGGCAACAATCACCCAGCCGAAAGTGGGAAACTATGTAAAAAAAATCTGTTTTGTATGATGGTAATATCATGGGAAGGGAGGATGACTTCGTGTGTCAAGGCCACAGTGAATTGTTACATAGACTAATTTTTATTGAAACTGGGATTTATAAACAATGTTCAGTGAGGTGCATGTATGTACGCGTGTGCACTCTTTACGAAGTTCATAAGTAGAGAAAATTGTTTTGAAAATGTGAAAGTGGTACTGAGAAAAAAGTAAGAGCTGTCCAGAAATAGGTCTACGGTTCCGCTTCTACATGTAGGTTCAAATTTACGTGCACAGACCCTGTAGCTGGAAATCTGTATGTATGTTAGGAGTCACCAATGACAACATCCGTGTGACAATACTCAGGCATAGTGTGTGTCCAACAAGTGGACTGAGCTGTCCTGGTTCAGCTGTACCACGGGAAGTACATATGTGTGTGTCTGTATCAAGGCGCGCTCACTTTGACATACATGCAAGTGAAAAACTCCTCTTACCCCCCCCCCCAACCCAGATTAAAAAAACAAACAAACTATATTTGCAGAGTTTATGGGAAAAAAATAAGTTGTGAACAGGTCAAGTTTTGAAAAGTAAAAACACTTAAAAAACTTTCCAGGATACACAAGTGTAGTGGAGATAACAGGGCATTTCAAGTGTTAGTTGTCAACATGTACAACCTCTTAAATCAGTATTTACATAATATGATGTGTACTTTATGAAAATGTATTGAATACCAGCTTTGAGGATTGACTACAATTTGTCTTGGGGGTGGAGGTGAAGGGGTGGTCTGTACTGGTGTATTGAGTATTTTTGTTTACCATGCCTGTAAACTGGAAGCCCCTTTCTGAGTCGCCTATCATGGACTATAGGTTGGCACCGTGCGCTTCCGTCAAAGCTTGTCCCTGCCATATTTTTAGCTCTGCTGACCTAAGGTTGCAGAGCTAACACGATCACTTATGTTCGTCTGTTTGTTATTCTGTCTAGCCGTCTATAAACTTTTGGGTTGTAAGCAGGATACAGTCCACAGTTTTCAAGTTAGCCCAATATAACTTTCAGGACTTAAAGGGTGTATGAAAATCTAGATCCCATTGGATATTGGTGGTACCACCCACTATATTATGTAATATCAGGTTCATGTGAAATCTTTTGAACACGGTAGCATCTTTGATTTTTGGCAGGTCTTCACAGAAATTGGTGATATTGTGGGAAGGCCAAAATCTAAGTTGCTAATGATACTAATGGCACCACCTATAATTTGACAGAAATTAGGAGCCAAAATGTGTTTTAAGATATAAAATTACATATTTGGAAGAGTAATTGGATTAGACTCGCCAAACTTGCAGTATATATATAGACCATGTCCAAAGCTAAAATGTTATATAATATCAGTGACCTTGACCTATTTCTGTGAGGTCACCATGCCTGTAAAGTTGCAAAGGTGATTTTGTAATGGCAGTGTGTAGCTTGGACATCAATGGCAATGTCAGGGCAGCACCAGGCCCACGGACCTCTTGTATTACATAATGTGGGTGACCTTGATCTGTTCCAAGGTCACTGAGGACAAAGTTACGGATCCACTCTTTGTTTTCTTAGCACATGCAACAACATCAATCACATGAATTGCACAAATAAGCTGTGTTTACATGTGGAGCAAAGTGCTATCTGGTGGACAAATGAGACACTGAAATCACATAAGCTTTATGTTCAGAAGCTACTGGAGGACTCGCAAGTTTGAAATGAAGGTGTAGACCTAGCCACAGTGCCAGCACAGCATAAGGCCCAACACCATAACACCTACACCAATCAAATTTGGTGCCTGGGTACTTCATGGGGTAGGGGTGTGTCGCGCAAAATTGGGTCACTCTGAGCCTCTCCTTTGACACCCCCCCCCCTCCTAATGATTCAGCTTGTCTTGGCAACATCTCCTATACCATAATACCTGGAGCTACCAAATTTTGTGTGTGAACACTTCATAGGATAGAGGTTCAGTGTATGTTGGTGGATACTTCATGGGGTAGGGGTGTGTCACACACCAAAATTAGGTCACTCTGACCTTCAACTCTGACACACACACCCAAAGATTCAGCTTGTCCAGGCTATATTTCCTATACCATTACACCTAGAGCTAATTAATTTGGTGTGTGGACACTTCATAGGATAGGGGTATGTCACCCACAAAAATTAGGTAACTGTCACCCTTGACCCGCTTAAAGTTTTAGCTTGTCCAGGCCATATTGCATATACCATAAACAAATTCCATGCCATTACAGTCAACCTTGCTATCTATTCTCTGGTTGGTAGGTGGGGGGTGGGGTGGGGTGGGGGGGGCTATGTATTGCTATGCAATACTTGATCTTATTTTCCATACTTCACGCTGGCCATTATTTCTAAATTTTCTTCTTTTCTGTACCTTGCTCAAAGGCAAAATACCTATTGACATGTTGGGACCCCCCCCCCCCCCCCCCCATGGGTTCTTATGCACTCACTGTGGCTGTTTCACATGACGTTGGTGCTTTGTGGGCACAGCGCATCCAGAGGACACGAAGAAAAATGGTTCAACAATGACCTTGGCCTGTATCTTGCTTGGTATAAAACAAGCAGTTCAGCATATGTCAAACTGAACCGTGTCTGATCATTTTTAACGGGGAAATGTTGTATGTATTAGTGTTAGAGTCCAGACTGTTGATGCACAACTTCCATTGATTTGCTGCCAGACTGCCAATTGCTTTGAATGTACATGTGTGTACATATGTGTGTGTGTGTGTGTGTGTGTGCACGCACACTCTTAAGCCCTATCAAGAAAGGAGTGCATGCTTATTTACACGCTGAGTCTGTTGCCTGCTCAACAGATCAAGTTCCATGAATTCTTGACTTTGTGTGTATGTGGAACCTTAAAAGATACAGAGAGTTCATTCTGCACAGAGTAGAGCACAAGTCTAAGGTAGTCCCCCCAGCAAGCACATGTATGGGGACATTGACACAGCTAATAATGTTCACAGCACAACATGAAGCCCCAAGTGAATGGAAATTGTATGATATATTCATCGCTTATGGTTCAGCACTTAACAGACAAAGCAGCGGCATTGCCGCCACAGATGGCTGTCTCCTTTATTTATTACATATGTAGATATTTAGGTAGGTGCATGTGATGTAATAGCTGAATAAATCCATTTCATTGATTTTTGTGTGTATGTGTGTGTGTTTGTTGCATTACTGGCCAAGAACACGCATCAGGTCAGAACACTGGTCTGCAGTGCAGGTGTCCATTGGATCAGTCCAAGAACAAAGAGGGGTGGCAGGAACATGAGTTGACGTCCTGCTCACAGTTTGTTTGAGAGGTGTTACTGAATAACTCCAAAGAAAAGTGTGACAGGAAGTATCCTGGCCATAGTGGTGAAGGTTGCATCACATAAGCGTCGGTGGCTCATTGTTAGACTGTTGACAGTTTGCCAGTGTGCCTTTGAATTGAAACTGATATCGAAAGTTGCGAAAATCAGGGCACAATAAGATCTTTGTTTTTTTTTTTTTTTTTGAATGATGACAAAGCAAGAAATCATTGTAAATCAATGCGAGTTGTACTGAATTAACAGCATTCAGACACTCTGTTAAGGAAACAAGAGCTGCTCAGGGTGTCACATGTTAAGGTGAATGTGTGTGGTGTTTGATTACTCAGCCTCTGTGAGAATAATTAACACACTGCCTGTTGCATATAGCTGGATTTTGTGACACATTAATTGACAATTTGTTGAACTGTGAATATTATCTCCCAAAAATTTGAAATTACTAGTTATGATGATTTTCTCAGCAACACTGTCAATGACAAGGTGTAGAATTGTTTCATGCCACTGATATTTTTGTAAATTTATAGTTTAAACAGTTCATAGATTTTGAAAACTTTTGTGTGAGGATTGCAAAATTTGCAAAGGTTTTACCACGAAAAATCTTGGGAAAGGAACAGCTCTGACAATGTCTGTCCTGAGGTATCTTGCTCAGAAATTAGGGCTGTCATGTGTGCTGCCCTCTGGTGGCAAGGGTGAGTACTTTTTGTCTGCAAATGTGTTAGTATCAATTTCCTAAATATACAGCCTTCTTTTGAAAGAGTTTTGCTTTCAGAAGACAATTTCTGGGAGAGAGGTAAAGTTGCGGGTGCATTTAGTCTTTGTTTCATGAGTATCAGCTGTGCATTTTTCTCCTCATAGGACAAAAATACTGTGTGTTATTTATCATGTAGAAAAATGTACACGTAACCATTACACAGTTACTGAAAAGTTTAGACAGATTGGCAATGAGCCTGTATATGAATGTCAGTTTATCTGTAGGATTTGCCGTAAACAAGACAGTCCATTGTTACGCACAAATACCACAATTTTCTGTAGGCCTACATGTGGCACTAGTGTTAACAGGTGGCTGGAGTCTTGAGAACTTGGTTTAAAACTAAAATTGAGTGATTTATAGTAAATTTGCGGGATACAGAATCAAAATGGTTCAGGAGGAAATGTAATTCATGCAAGACAGAGCTTTCAAGGGTGAAACTGGTATGCAGATGTTGAGAAAGGCACGAGGATTTCTGGGTACATAGATATGTATGGTGTGCATCTGGGTGAGTGCGATGTATGAATGATGTCATCTCTGTCATGTGATTTATGTGGGAAGAAAAAATATGAAAATAGCAGAAGGCAAGATCTGGAGCTATGATTGATTATGGTTTTCTCAGGGGCACCTATGTCATAACAATAAGAGTATGATCCTGACTGCACTAAGGGCCAATAGTGGTCCTTGTGTCTTCAAAGACCCCTCTTATGGGTACGACAATGTTCTCAGCCCCTCAAAATAGAACTCAGTTCACCCTGCCTTTCTTTCTGACTTTTCTGTTAATGCTGTCCTGTTCCAACTCATTGGAAAGCTCCTGGATGTAACTTGTCATCTCTATGATATATAAAAGTTACTTAAATTCCAAGTAAATGGGAAATAGACTTTCACTCAGAGCTGTGGACCAGTCGTGGTGGCATATCATAGGTCAACAGCTTTTTCTGATACAGGTTGGGTGCCTTGTGCCTTGTGCCTTGTGCCTTGTGCCTTGCACCAAATGCACTTGTCCCTTATGACAAGGACAGTTACTGTTTTAAGTCTTTTGTTAGTCAGGAAAGGGTGACATTGGACAAGTTTGTGACATTTGTTGTCTCGCATTATATTTTGATACAAATTCCAGAAAATTTGCTTTTATAAGCCCAGTCACTGCCTCAGTACAGCTGCCCATGTGTAGATTTAGGTCAAAGGTTGTTCAACATGGGAAGTGACCTTCCCTTATTTCTATTAAGCTTATTAAATTTTAAAACTAGGTAACAGTAACAAAACACTAGAAAATCTTCATAAGCTTAGCTTGGACCGATGCCAGTTATTTGCATAATTTCGTGATTAATGACTGTTCGTTTCTATGTCTGGTGAAAGTTGTATCTAAAAACCCATGGTCTGAATAGAAGACAAACTTCATGGAGCATGTTGACCGTAGCTGCTGACATAGCTTATTAGCCAACCTTTCATACATTTCCTTCTTGTCGCGTCAAAATACTGTACATGTAGTATTGCTTCGGGCTTCCATTTCAGGATTTTCCCCACAGATAATCCTAGCAGTGTAGTAGGATTTCTATATAATTTGAGCAAATCTCAAGAATTGCAACCCCATCCCCCTATACCTTATAATGGGAACCCTAAGTCAGGATCACAACCCTACAATTTGTAGGGCTGTAGGGCTCTGGGGAAAACCCTGCATTTCTTGAGGTGCCCTTGTCACTCCCTGTTCAACACCCATTCGTTCTGTTTAAGATAAAAGTTGCCTTGCCCTCTTTAGGAGCTGCAGGTTCCATAGAACCACAGTCAATCAGCTAACAATTGAACTCCCGCATTTCGAGGCACATGTACGAAATTCCTGTAGGGACTTTTGAGGCCATGTACTGTGTGAGCTCAGGCAGAATGGCCTCAACAGTCCCATCAGTCATTAGCTCCACGTGAATGGCAATGCAGGCTTACATTTATCTGAATAAGTATCAGTTTAAAATCTGCCAAAAAGCTGTTAAAATCATACTAAATTCACTCATAACAACTTCGTTGTATTGGGAGTAAACATGTGAAACAGAACAACCATAACAAATGATGACGTCAAATGGTAATCATAGACACTAACACATAAAATATGGTTCTTTTATTCAATCAATTCTTTGTTTCTCAATTTGAATAAGCATAAAATGAGAAACTTACTGTCAACAATTAACATTAAAGGATGAGAAGATCATCACTATATATGCAAAGTAGAAAAAGTTGCATCACTGAACTGGCAGATGTGCCAAGAATTAATGATAGTTGCAGTGATGAGGCTTAAGGCTCCAGCATTTAAACAGTCAATGGTTGCCGGTGACAATGTTAAATGTGCAATCGTGGAAAGTGGAATAACAAACTGTGCTGACTGACACTGTTGGATTTGAAACAGACAAAGAATTTATTAATTCCAAGGCAGCATGACGCACGACTTCAGTAGAAGAAGAAAGCAACCGAGATATTGGAAGGGCCGGAGCCACAAGTTCAAAGTTACAGGGTTCGGGGGGGTGCATAGTGCAGGCAACGAAGGAAAAATCCTGTCTCTCTGATGTTAAACTTTGGGCCAAATGTAAATATTCTTGAGAACTCACCCACCATGACACCATACTCCAACTCATTCCATACTGTGGTGACAGGCCTTGGTCAGTGGTTCTGGCACTGCCTGGCAAGTCATGCTGCAGCTGCCCTTGTGGCAGCTGCAGCATGACTTGCCAGGCAGTGCTAGAACCACTGACTTCAGACTATAGGCATGTTGGTACTTGAATGAAAGCTCTTTTCATGAAGAATTTAAAATGCAATTATCATCTTAAATCTAGGTAAATGTATGGAAAAATTAGGGACTGGTATGAAATGAGTTAAACTTATCATGTTCTATAGTTTTGGCGAGAGACTACACAGGGTTTAGAGATCATAATTTGGTGACTGCTAGGACTGTGCTGTGGTGGTGTTTTTTTGCTGGGCGTTTTGAGAACCAAAGCTTTACTATGGGTTTTGTGTACCTGTCTCACAGCACCTTTTGTCTATAAAATTCAGATAAGTCATGGGTTGTTACTGAATCTTGATTGAGCTCAAAATTCTTGTTTGGCCTGTTAGATAATTAACTTGCCCCAGACACCAGGACTGAGATTATTCTGAAGCTTTGTATTACAATTGCAAGACATACAGAAGGATATTCAGTGCACATTTGGTGCCAATGAAGGCAACTTCATCTACCCAGACTCCATTTGCACATCGTAAGGGCTGTTTTTTTTTCTGAACATAGTAGTTGTGCCTTCATTAAAACCAACTGCTGATTGGAAATAGCTTGTAAAATAAAATATTAAGATTTGATGCTGTAGAAAGCATTCACATGGCAACAGTCATATATTGGAGTTCTGTTGTATGGATGCCTATCTGCAGGCAAATTTTAACCATACAAAATGGTAGATTGGTGGAAAAAAGAACAGGGCCGTTTCACTCAGTGGCGGATTGAATAATAAAAAAAGTTAGACTTCATTTTAGTTTTCTGTCGGGGGGGGGGGGGGGGGGGGGGGGGGGCAAAATTTTTGGTGGATCCGTAAACCAAGGCATAAAAATGAATGGCCTAATCGCCTACGTAAAGTTTGGCACATATTTGGAATACAGTGGTACCTCTTTTGAGAGACCGCCCCTAGGGTGGGTCAAAATGCGGTCTCTCAAAACAGGTGGTCTATCATTAGAGGTAAAACAACATGGAAAAGATATCGCAGTGTTCTTAGAGAGCGGTCTTAAAAAGATATGCGGTCTGTCATTAGAGGGGTCTCTCAAGAGAGGTACCACTATTAAGATTTATAAAACTGGACTATGGTGGCGTATTTGGACAAGCTGTCAATCAGGGCACCTGCTTTTCCCTTCCCTTGGTAGCAGAGTTCAGGTGCTCATCGCAGGGAGCCTCCATTCTAACTTTGAAATGAATATACCATATTCTACTCAGTAAGCCCCTCCCCCCCACCCTGACCCCAGCTCCTTTAAATCTGAATGAGTTAAGATCAGATCATAAGAAAGTTACATTCAATGATCTTTTTCACAATAATTTACCTATTGTATAAATGTTTTAAGTGGGGTTCCTATTTGAACATTTACTACATTTTGATTTTGCAAGTGCCCGAGATGCTTACTAGGAAGAATATATGGTAACTTGCATATATATATGTAAAAAAAAAAAATCCCTATTTCTCCCTTGATTAAGGAGGACGTAGACTGCCACTGTATGTGTATTACGTCATGCAAGCTAGCCTAGTGTATCATAGTCCATATTACCAGGTAAAATGAAAGCCTCCAGACAATATTTATAGTGCGTGATGCACAATTTGCTTTTTATGTGAGCTGTAGATAAGTGATACATTGTAACAAAAATTTTGAGATAAAGTCATGATAACATAGTTGGCAGGCAGCCAAAGTTATGTGTCTGTAGTTGCAAGCATTTAAATCGATCCTATCGGGGCCAGTACCTGTTTGAATACGTATAGTGGTGCAGAAGATGATGTGATAAAATGCCTGCATGTATGTATATTTTCTAGTGTCATGTTATGTTGTAGGTAATGTAATTATGTCTTGAAGCTCCATGGCTATTCAAAGTTGCGGATGGCTACTAAAATATTCTTTGAATTTATTTTTCAATTTTTGTGCAGAAATGTGGAATGTCTGCCTCTTAAGCAGACCAGTGTCAATGTTTTCTGCACTCTTCGTGTAGCAGAGACGATACATGGCCCCAGTCTTCCTTTGAAGCAAGTGAATGGTGTCAAGTGGTTTGGAAAGTACGTTCAGAAATAGCATCAACATTTTAAAAAGTACGCAAAGACAAGTGTAGATCGGCAAAACTTAGAGGCTGTTGGTAATTTTTGTGTTTTTTGTTGTTTACAGGTAAAGACGGAAAAATCACCACAGTAGTGGCGACACCAGGGTGTGGACCGGACCGCCCACAAGAAGTCTCATACCAAGATACCAAGGTGATCGGTAATGGATCATTTGGCGTGGTGTATCAGGCACGTCTGTGCGACACAGGCGACCACGTTGCCATTAAAAAAGTCTTACAGGACAAACGGTTTAAGGTATGTGTTCTGGCTCGGAGACAGAAGTTCGGGTCAGTGGGGTATATGCGTAGAACCACATGATAACAAACCTGCTAGTGTTGGTGTTTTTTAGTGAACTGATTCCCTCAAAGCATACAAAATTCAGCATGTCTCGATCAGGGCATTGGAATATAACAACTTTGAAAACCATAGTCCTGTCACCGTGTAATTTTGCTCAGTGCATGTGTCACAGAAGTTACGGTTTTATTTGTGACAGCACATATGTATATCATGAAGTGTATACACGTGTACTTCCAGGTATGTATATGGAGAGCAGTGGACCATAACTTTGTACACATTTTGTACTAGCTGCTCTTATGTGTACGGAAAGCCTGCAACCAAAACTGCATAATCACACTGACATTGTCATCGTCAAATCGCTTAATGTAAAAATAACAAATTTGATGAAAATCCACAGAATTTTGGCACCTTTGGCACCCCTGAGGTAGACTCTGTGTGGGAGGTACCGCAGAATTGGCTTAAACAGAAAAGACCTGGGCAAAGTAGCCAAGACGGGCAAGCTTGTGCGACGCCTTTTGACCCTGTCTGGTTCTTATCAGGCACTGGCAGGAATTTGAAAATGCTACCCTATTTATAATGAGGTTAGCAATTGCATTGCTATTTTGTGAATGTCTTTGCACATGCATCCCAGACTAAAAGCCTAGTTTCAGTTTCGCTACGACTTAACTCAGAATTTCAAACAAACATTTGAATTGTTCATGTTCCTAATTAAGAAAGTGAATGTACTGGTTTTGGTCAACCAGTGCAGAAACACCAGGCAAACTGCGTATTTTTGCACCTGATACCCTGTCACAGGGACTAGCAGAAAAATCATTTGTTCTGCTGTGGTAAAAAAAAATTAAATCCCTGTGATTTTTATTAACACTAATGTTATAATAAAAGTAATATGATCCATGCTGGGATGAGCTTGGTGCAAAATTTTAGCATTAGACAGAGCGAGTGAGCATATCTCCCAATGAACCCAATGTTTCTCCCTTTCCAAGCACAGAAGTTAAGTGCACTCAAGAAGGGAAGGTGTTTGGATATAAATGTATTCCAAAACCTGCACTTGTAGGTCAAGTTGATTGTGGTCTGGATGGGCAAAATGTCTGTCTGGGGGGTTTTGAGAATATTTTGTTTTGAATGTAACAAAAATGTTCTCATAATCTTCCTCTGAGTGGGCATAATGATTGGCGGACATACTGTTGCAAACATTGCAAGTGAGAAGGTAAACTTGGTAGAACTCTCACAGCAAATTTGGTCAGGGACCACGTAGGTCCTACCTGTTTGCGTGCTTTTTGCACGACTACCCATGTTTAGATGCGTGCAGTATCTGCTGTTGTTGTGGTGACAAGGGTTCTTCTGCTTAGCACCGGACACTCCCGGATGTAGCGAAGAATTTTCCTGATATCTGATCGTTGAATTGGTCAGTACATCTTTAAGATTTTGTGAGCGTTTGAAACCCGTCACTACTTCCTTGTCCACTAATGAGGCTGCATTGCATGAGGCCCCAAGGATTTTCCTATTGCTTTGGACAATTTCCCATATGGGGAGTAGCGACGGATTATAACTTGTGATCAGGAAAAAGAAAAGAATTGGCGTAAAGCTTGGAATATTAAACTGAAATGAGCTTCAGTTGTACATTTATTTGAATAGTGTAGTTAAATTAAGGTATAAATCATGGTAAAGTGAGAATATTTTTGCGTTTTCATATTTTGTTTAATGAGAAGGGTAGATGCTTGAGAGGCCAGAAGCACATAAAATGTGTAGTGAGGTAAATGTATACAGAGGAAAATATAGAATATATATTAAATTTGAAACAAGATAGGTATGGTATATTTGATCAATGTAGGTTGGGAAAGAGCAAGGAATCTTGGTTGATTCTGTAAATTAATAGATTACTTTGATTCATCGTCAGTGGATTTTGCAATTCTACTCGTCTCTGTCCTCCACTGTTACAGAGGGACTGCAGTTTCATGTTGTTTGACAGAATGCCATACTTTTCTTTTGCAGAACCGTGAACTGCAGATAATGAGGAAATTAGAGCATGTCAATATAGTCAAATTGAAATATTTCTTCTACTCGAGTGGAGATAAGGTAAGTTTTTGACTGTATGATAACCTTTTAAATTTTTCTTTACCATCTGCTGAAAAAAATGTGTGCAAAATATTGTCCTACCGATAGAAGACACATTCAGCACAGTTTTATGTGTATAAGAAATCTAAACAGATGGGGATGAGGTAAAAACCTACTGCACACAACTATAAAGCAATGGACCAACTGTGAGAAGTGGTCTGGTAAGCAGGTGGTCTGTCAAAGGATTAGCAAAATGAAACCAAAGTATGCTGTGTGTGTGTGGGGGGGGGGGGGGGATTAGAGGATAGTCCCTCGTAACTAGTGGGACTCTGTGTCGGAGGTTGTTAACCAGTACAAGTTTGACTGTAGGTGTTGACATCACTACCTGCCAGACTTCCTGTTGATGCACAATTGGGGCCATTGTTGTTGGTACGGAAGTGGGGAGACTGACTAGTGCTTGACTTGAACAGGTACAATGGGATGTGTGCCTCTGCAGGTAGAACATACATTTTTATGAGGTCATTAGACAGGCAAAAAAAAACCACTAACACTGCTGCATGAGTGGTTCAGAAGGTACATGCATGATCATCCATAAGTCTGCCCCAGCATTCAACTTGAACTTGCTGGGTTGACCACCCAATCATTCAAGCACCATGACGTGTTGTCCCGTGGTGGTTACCATGGCAACAGTGAAATGTGGCCGACATTCCTGTGCTCACCTGATTGAGTTAGTCATCAGATACATGACTAAACCCCACTTGCTGTAACAAGAGGTTCTTACTGTATGTAGGTCTGAATTGAAAGAAAGTCTTGTACACTGTGCAAGGTATGATGTGCTGAAAAACATGCACAGTTGCCATTGTGGACACCTCTCCAATGAAAGACCATCTGTCTGTTGCATTTATCAGTAGTGGTATTTTCAAGTACAAATTTTGAAAAGTTTGAAATCAGATTTAACCAGTGCTGTTTTCAAACTCAGGTTCAAATGTTTTTTTTTTCTTTTCTTTTTTATCTTTGAGGGGGGGGGGGGGGGGGGAGTATACCACTACAGGTTCACAGTGCTATTTCTTTCATGTTGTGGACCTCAAGTGAGTGGCCACTTGCTGTATGTCACCACTTTTGGACCTGCTCTTGGAGTGATCTGTCAAAGGAGGGACATTATTGTTTATGGATAGAGAATCTTGTGTGGCAGAGAGTGAGTCACTGTTCTCCCTCACCAGCAACCAGCCCTCAATCATAGAATAAAATGTAACAAACTTGTCGGTAATTTTTCAGAATGTACTTTTAGCCAAGGCTAAATTTTTATGTGCTTCTTGTAGGCATACAAAAGGGATACAGTGTTGTCCCAGTATGTTGGTACCAGTAATAATATTGGCCTGGTACTAGGTACAAAAAAATAAATAGATAAGTAAAAAAATTGAAATAATGGCTGGCATGAAGTACAGAAAATAAAGGGGATTCCAGTATGCAGGAACGGTAAATAAAAATACCCAGTACACCAGTTTGGAAAACCCCTTTCCGCCTTGATGCAAGTTTAGTCAGATTTTGCATCTTTCATCAGTTTGAATCTGTGCTCTCTCCTTGCCTGGTTCAACCAATTTCCTTCCTTCACAGTAGCATTGTGCTAGGTAAGTGAGAAATCTGTACAGTGCACATAAAGAATTGTGAAGGTTAGATACAGCATTGACTTTTTGGGGCGAGAAACTCAATTTTCCTGCAAGTCAACATACATGTCCTGGGGATGTGTGATCTCCTTCATCTCCACATCGTACTGTTCATGCAGGACATTTTACTTGGTGGTCAAACCCAAGAATCATTTAGCCGGCTCTTCTAATGCAATGAGTTCCAGCTTCGTCTTGCAGCATGAACATTATGGCAGTAAGTGGAATCTAGACCTCTCTTTACATGTACATTTACTGGTAAAGGGGGTCAACGGGGAAGGGAATAGGTCATGCGAGGGGAGAGCAACAGTAAAAAGTTCATGTAAACCTCCTGCAGAGGGCGCATCAGTCAGGAGGACAAGACTTGTGTTATGCTATTACTTACCATGGTAATTTGCAACTTGGTAACAGCAAAAAAAAAACTTCTGCAGGTAGAAATGCCAAATTTCTGTTGGTATATCCTGGTGTACAACTAAAATAATTCTAAAAATTTTTTTTTTTTTTTTTTAAAATATTATTTCATTAGGCTAAAAAATAACTGGTTTATTCAAGGGTTACTCTGAAAGACAGTCTTGGTCTTTCAAAACGGGTGGCGCTGTATTGGGTTTTGTATTGAGGTGGGAGGTACTACTGCTACTGAAATGTGAAGCATGCTTATCGGTGTCCCCACCAAAATTGCTTGTTATGTCCCAGGGCAACAGGGATTTAGCATCTACCAGAGGCAGGCATATGAAAGGATACATCAGCTGTGGCACTCACATTTCTGGAAACAAAGAATCTTTATGTCTCTAGCAAAAAAAATCACAAGTTATACTCACAGGAGCAACACATTTTGTCTTGTGTGACATGGGCACCTGCCCACACCTGAGACCACCACTCTGGTGTGGTAGTCTCAGCCCACACCGGAGACCACCACTCCTGGAGTGGTAGTCTCAGCCCACGCCTACAGGTATTTTCTTGAGCCATATGGGCTGGAGTCGGCTCTGCAGCCAGTGTGACTGTGTCACATTGCAGAACACAAAGTCAGGATGCCCTAGCCTGACTGGGATAACCTGAGGCCAGGTGCTTCAAGGCATGATGTAACAGATCAAAAGACCAGGAATGTGCTACAAATTTTGGAGAAATGTCCTTATCCCCCAGCCAGGGACCTACATATATGCTTGTTGAAGGCAGGGCAGAGTCGTGCGCTCCACTAGCCGTATCGATTGCACATAATGGCTTTATCCTGCGTACACACTGCTGAAATGGTGTATCAAACACGAGGACCACTTGCTGCTGATACAAATACAGTTTGCCCTCCACAAGGAGACCTCTGTACAACAAGGTGCCAATGTGATCATTAATTACCACAAAGTCCTCAGAAATGACACAGTGGGACCAGCCAATATGACAGACCAGGCAAGTAATGTTGTATAGTGACACCTGCCGAGTGTGGGTTCCCTTTCTGTCACAAAAAAAAAAAAAAGAGGCCTCTTACAACAGATGACTTGTCGCCACAAGTAAATTAACGAAGAAATTGACTCCTGTGGTCATGAAAATGTGGCCACAAGGAGCAGCTGCTGACCTCTTGTGACAGTGGCTGCAAACAGCGGCTGCCACATATGCTTCATGCTGTATGTGGCCACATCAGCTGGGAGAAAATGGCCACTGGTTGTGTATAGGTAAATTGCAGACATTCTATCTTGTCTCCCTATAAATCCCCCCCCCGTTAAGTGTGCACATGGAAGTCTGTTACATAAGACTAACATTACCCTTTGAGAGAAATTTTATTTTGAATTCAGTGTGGGGCCAGAAAGCCGCGTCTGAAATAAATGGTTTTGTTTGAATGATGGTTTCTCTTGCAGTTTTAAAGGAGAAATAAGAGAGACCCGTCACGCAAGTCTCAGATATTTTTTCCCTGATATTAAGTCTATAGAAACAAGCTTGTCAAGAACGAAAAATCAAATATTTCATCTTGTACGTATAGAGGCCCCCAAAAGATACACTTGCAGATGAATGCAATAATAAATGTACATGCACAGTAATAATGGAGGGTGCCCCAGAGATGTACAATGTGACTCTGTATCCACAAATAGCTTGAAGGTGTCCATAATGTAATTGTAGTTTAGGTGTCTGGTTATGCAACCTCACTAATACATCAGAGCTTCGTTCCTCTAATCATGAGTAACTAAAGTGGTCATTTTGTGCCTAATTAACTTCATTACATTATATGCTTTCAATACCCAGGGGGCAGGGGAACTTGACTATTTGATTTCCATGCAGGTGAAACCTTTGAAAAGGGTGGGGAGGGGGGGCTCTTGTATGCTGATACAGGTAATAATATTTAGTAATACAAGGTGCAGAAAATTAGAAAAAATGAATGTAGAAAAAATGATTGGGGCAATACTACAAAAAATATAGCTTCCAGTATATAATCATGGTAAATGAAAATACCAGATATGTCAGTATGTAACCCTTTTACCCCCTGACTTGTGTGTAAAAGAATATAAGACTAAGTCAATAGTTTTTCTTAGCATGGTTAAGTGCCCAACCCATGCCAAAGAAAGCTGTTCACTTGGGCATGTTATCTTGTTAGGTCACGTTTACAATTCTCATCAAATTGTTTTTCTCATCACTGTTAAAATTAGGTGAAAACACTGAAGCAGGTTGCATTTGCCCCCCAGCCGGTTTTGTCTGGTTTAAGGGGGAAAGGATTAAAGATACCAAACCTGCATTTATCTCCTACTATACTTACATTCTTACATTACATATCCATCAGAATGTTTTTTGGTGCCAATTCTACTGGTACATGTGACATTTTCCTTCACTCACTGTTCCTATAGCCATCCTAGATTTGCACTGTATTTGTCAGTGACCACTTGGCAGCCCCCCATTTATGGTCTCGGGCAAGTAGCCTGATAGCATAGAGCGAAGCAATAAATTACGCGTACACCTGTTTTGTTTGAACAACTTTGTTTTTTTGTGATGATCAGTACTGAAATATGGTGTCCAAGCATTAACTCATTGAAAGCTAGTTATGGCATATTTCCAGAAAGGCCATCTGTCTCTATTTAGTTCTTACCAATAACATAGCTGTGGCATGATTCTGCGCCAATACCATAAAATATTTCGTGCATAAATTTTGAGAATTTTTTTGCATTTCTAGCATTCAAGTGAAGTTTTTTTTCACTGTTAAGGACATAGTCCCTACTTATCCTGCGGTAAAATACTATTCATTGTTTTCTCTTTTTTATCAGTTTTATGGCGATTTTCTTTTGTCTCTGAGTTTTATGCCATCAGCACAAGATACTAAAAATGAAAGTACGGCAAAACTAAGTGAATTTACAGTATATTTTTGTACTGTGCACATACATTTGGTTCAAATTTTTGGGAACTGTGAGTAATTGTTTAAATATCAGGTTCCTTCTTTTGTTACAGTTCTGTTGTTGATTATACATTCTTAAATAAACACCCTATTTGATTGACTGAAATACTTGTCATAGTATTTGATTAATTTGGAAATTGTTACACTGAAAACTACCTAGGAAAAAATATTGAATTTAACTCTTTAAGTGCCAAATTAAGGACTAAGTCAACAGCTTTTCTCGGCACACACTGGGCAAGAAAAGGTGTTGACTTGGGATATTTTCTCTGGAACTATAGGCATGCTGGTACTTGAATAAAAGGTCTTTATATGAGGAATATGAGTCTTGAGATCTTAATGATTATTCAGACCAGTTTGACTTTAGTAGATCAACTTAAGACGTAGTTGGCACTGAAAAAAGTTAAATGGGTGACACAGATTATGTGTTACTGGTCTGTTGACTCAGCATTTAAAGAAAAGTATTACCGATTGCAAATTACTTTTATGTCCATTTCAGGACATTGCCCAAATACATTTCCTAAAAGAAAGTGTATTTAGCAAGCAATATAAATGATGCAGTCTGATAAATATTGCTTGAGAGAGGATAATAGTTTGTGACGCCACATTGATGAGCCAGGACACAATTGTTGTTCACTTTTTTTTTTTGCCTCACGAGATTGCATTCTCCACACCTGCATAATTTTCTTTTGAGCACATGTGTAAAAATCAATGGATGGTGCATTGTAATGGGTAGTTTTGGGATCATGAGTAAATAACATGGTGTATGTAGGATCAATACATTGATTAGTAAACCAGTGTCCAGGAAAGGAAATCAGCACAGTCAGCGCTTTTTTGTAACCCTTGCAATGCCGAGACTGACGCCTTCAGCCATCCAGTCTGACCCATGCTAAAGTGACCATAGGTGATGAGAATCAGAAATGTTTGTGCTTTGGATACATTTACTGAAAACTTGTCAAAGAAGGGTGCTAAATAAGTATAATTATGCAGCGATATATGATTCAGTTTATTCCAAAGAGTCCTAGTGCTGATAAATGTGCGTGCAACTTTTTTTCAGTAAAAAATTTACCATTAAAACACCAGAATTTCTGGTGTTTTAAATGGTGACTGCATCTCATTTGTCACAGGAAAATAGTGGCACCAGTCAACAAACTTCCATTGTACCATCTGGATGCAGTGTGTACTGGCTCAGTCTCCATAGGGTTGTATTAAATATTTTGTTTTCAGAATCAGTGTAAATTGTATCAGTTATCAAGTTATTTTTAGTAGAGGAGAGCTCGCAAGTTAACCTTGAGTGCTATTTTCAATAGTATGCTACAGAGCGAGTCCCTGGAAATGAGGCGATAGTGCTCCGGATCACGCTGAGGTGGACACATTGTGTCAGGATAAGTGTCACGAAACAATACACATATGTTGTAGATGCCAATTTTCAGAATGTCACCAGAACTCTTGTTTAGAGAAACAGAATAAAAATTAACTACATCATGCTATGTCACATTTATTAAATGACGATAATGACCATGGTTTTTTTAGAGACACATTTTTAAATTAGTTACCATTAGGTCAAAGAAAATAAAATCATTTTTGATGACAGTATATTCCACTGCAAGGCAAATAGGCGTTTTCCTTTTTTGTGAAATTTTCTGCCCTTCGTATTTTTGAGATAGATCTCTGGGATTAAGGCTTTTTTTGAAAGGGAAATCCTCTTCAAACAAACTAAAACTTATTTACCCTTGCAAAATCTTAAATTCTTGCATGTCTGTTTGAGCAAAAAATGAATATGACAACACAACTATTATATGTATATATATATATATATATATATATATATATACATATATATATATATATATATATATATATATATATATATATATATATATATATACATATATATACTTTAAAAAGAAATAAAAGTAATTGGAATCACACCGTAATAAATGAAAAAAACAAAAACAAAAAACCCCCAGAAAATGCGATAAAAAAAACCCATCAATTATGATGGGTGAAATGGGCCTCCTGAGGTTTAGTTACAGTGTTGTTGACACCTGTTGGAGTTTGGTGCTGGTGTTAGGTAACAGGATTCAGTCTGTATGAGGTACATGTATCCAGGATATTGGACTACACTATGAACCGTGTGGGTATTATGTCTTGGGTCTATTCTGGTGCTTTGCAGGTCCTAAAATAGGTAGAGACTGGGGCATTGTGGGTAATTTCCAGATTAAATCTGGCCCCCTGCTGGTCCCAAAATAGGTAGACTGTATTATAGTATGTCGCATCAAGTATTGAAGACTGAAATGCATCCTGTTAAAAGCTGAGATAAGACAATGAGTGTCTCACTTACATAGAGTAGAAAACAGAAATAGCATTAAGTCAGCATATTATGGATGAAGATCATGTCAGACTTCGTGTGCAAGATTTAACTTGAGACTGGAACCTGTGCTGAGAGATTACAGTCTGTATTTGCTGAATTCTGTCGCTTGCAAATTCAGAGTAAAAATTGCAGACACACCTTGCAATTAGGAACAACACTTAATGAGGAACAGTGCCATTTGGGGGCACCAACACTAACGACATCTACTTGTTACTCACTGATGAAGGCAGGACCCAAACTGTCAAAAGCTTCCTACAGAAGGGGGACTGATTGATCAAGAAACAATTGTTCTTTTAACTTGAAGTGTGAGCTTATGATTCAATCGCTACACAAAAGTGCAGCTCTCTTGTCATTTAAGTTCATATGTGTGCATGGTGTTAATGAACTAAGGTTAGGAAACTGGGCTCATAAGAAGTCATCACCAGCCAGAAGGCTCACCAGACCTGTGGGGCCCTCTGGTGATTGAACTCAAAAGCCCAAGTAGACATGCTTGCAAGCCAGTATGTGTCGACACATTTTGCCGGTCAGTGTGAGCATAAAGCCTGCCTTGTACAAATGCAATTCAGCCAGCGAAGTGCGGACTTACCTGACAGAAATACAACAGTTCATATGTCCATATTTGCGGGGGGCTGTGCTCATTTGAGCCATAGACCTGGATATGTAAGGTGTGAGTCCAGAAATGGCCAAGTTATTTGTGCCATAGCTGTCTTCATTCAACCCACGTGTGCTATGTTTGCTTGTAGAAAGATGAAGTGTATCTCAACTTAGTGCTGGAGTATGTACCGGAGACAGTGTACCGAGTGGCCAGGCATTATAGCAAGGCAAAACAGACCATACCTATATTATATATTAAGGTAAGTATTATATGTATTTGGTTATGCATATGTTTTTGTTTTTGTTTTTTTAACTAAGAAGCAAAGATTGCATGGTTTCTTGAATATGCCTCCATTGCCATGAACTTGGTACATTTTGGTTCAAGACATGAAGAATTTCAGTGAAGTTTTCAAAGCTTTTTATTGCATTCATTGATGACAATGGTATTATATAATGCAATCATTAGTAGCATTTGACAGTTTTTTGCAGTGCTGTCTGTAATCCAGACATACATGTAGTTACAAGTCTTTTGAGAATGCTTTATTCTTAATTATGTGGAGTCATGGGTATCATTTGTAAAAGACTGCCCCAGAATTAAAGACTATAAATGTCAGTGTACCCAATTGAGAATATATGCAGAGAGATCTGTGTGCAAAGACAAGTCTCTTGATGCCCCTTTTTCCCTCACCGTGTTCAGGAAATTTTATTGATTTGAGGCTTATTCGTATTTGCAAAGAGTTATTTCATTGACATGGTCTATCCACAGTATAAGGTAATATCTCTCTCTCTCTCTCTCTCTCTCTCTCTCTCTCTCTCTCTCCCTCCCTCCCTCCCTCCCTCCCTCCCTCCCTCCCTCCCTCTCTCTCTCTCTCTCTCTCTCTCCCTCCCCCTCCCTCCCTCCCTCGCACAGCAGAAATTGCCTTTTTAGGGTTGTTACTGGGCATACGTGGAATCCTTTGTGACCTGCTATGGCATATATCTACCATAAATGTGCTGCAGTGCTATACATGTACAGCATAACACACACACAGTCATCAGTTTTTGTAGTGCAGGTCATGTGGTCATCATGCATCAAGGGAAACCCTCAACTGGGGACATGATAGTTACATGTAATCGTGAGAGGTCTCATCTGCTGTTACGATTCTTCAAAATATTGTGCATTATCGATAATACTCAGTCAAAACTTTTGAGCAGATGACAAATTGACATTGAGCTGGGTTTTGTCAGTTTGACCCCAGTATGAGGACAGACACCAAGATGTCAGATGTAGTCACATGACGACACAAGTTTCGAGGAACTTGAAGTCAGGTTCCTTTGATCGTTGACTCAGATATTTGACATATTTTGAAAGGAACAGACAGTGTCCATCACAGTGTATATGACGAGGCAACACAAACCGTACACATGTATGTAGGGCATGTTAAGGTACATTATACAGCATTATGTACCTGACTTCAGCATGATCAATGAGACAGATTTCATACACTGCTGGTCGTGCAATATAGATCTATATGGGAACTTGCATAACTGTTGGGAATAGGGGAAAATGAAAAAACAAAATTCATTAAGGTGTGTGATAATGGGGGTGATGTGGGTAGGTTTAATTTCTTGACACACAGCCTTTTATTCCCATGATGCATGTTTGTGACACCTGGCAACCCATGCCATTTGAGGTCAGATGGGTCTGCAAAGCCCATTACATTACCGTGTATCTGAAAGTTTCACCCAGCATATGAGGGCGATTTTTGGAATCATCATCTTCTAATCTACCTGAAGTGCATATAATTATTATTCAAATACACCCAGGTGTGATAAAATGAAAGTTTAATGCTTATTTGGCAACATATGGAGAGGTTAAATTTATGTCTGCTAGTTCCCCATGTTAATCTTTGGAGAAAAGGTGAGGGTCATGTAAAGTAACCCCAAGATGTGGGCGGTCAATCATGAACAGGATGGGCAGCACCACCTTTAGGCGAATTTAGAACTAACCCAAATATAGACTATTAGCTGACTTGATAAACCTTTCCATCAGAAGTTGTAGTCCATGCATCAGGTGTGTGCATTGCTGTATGTGCTGCCATCTGGTGTACCAGTTCAACATTAAATATGCAACAGGCTGCACTTGGAGAAAACAAGGAATTTATTTTAAATAAAAACAGATGAATTTTATTATTATTGCCATTAGTCTAGTGAAATATTGTTTTGCGTGACCAGCTACATATAACTGTTAAGTCCAGTGAGGGAATGGTTTGATACACATGTATTCATTTTATTTCAGCTGTACATGTACCAGTTATTCCGCAGTTTAGCGTATATCCATAGTCTGGGTGTATGCCATCGAGACATTAAGCCTCAGAACCTCCTTCTCGACCCTGAATCAGGTGTCCTCAAGTTATGTGACTTTGGCAGGTAAGGTGTCAATTGTGTGCTGTGAGGTTACGTGCCATTGTTGGCTCCCGCGCAGACAGATCTCTGTATTGTCTCAACCACACTTGGTGTGTCTTGGGACCAAAAGATTGTAACCAAAGGTAGAGCTGACCAATTAGAAATGGAGTTACCTCTTCAGTGATATAGTAGTGATCATGTTGCCAAGGTGACAGACCAAGTGCGGGAGGCTTAGCAGGAAGATTGGTCTGTTTAGCCGACAGACAGCTTTGTCAACTAATAAAGTAGATACTGGGCATTTTGATGAATGGCTAAGGCAAGGCCAAAATTGTGGTTTCTCAAGTTAACTCTTTCAGTGCCAAGCGCGACCTAAGGCAATCTACTTGAGTCTCTTAAACTAGTGGGAATTATCACAAGGATCCCAGATTCACATTCCTTTTAAAAAGACCTTTCATTCAAGTACCAGTATGCCTATAGTTCCAGAGAGAATATCCCAGGTCAACAGCTTTTCTCAGCCTGCATTGGGCACATTGCATCCAGTGCGCGCCGAGAAAAGATGTTGACTCAGTCCAAAATTTGGCACTGAAAGAGTTAATGGACTTTTGATCTGAACTCAAAAATGGCTGTTCTCAAGTTGTATAACTTTTGTAGGGAGGGTATTTCTGTTTAAAAGTTTGACAAATATTATAAAAGTCAATAATTATATATGAACATTTCCTGTTTCACATGTCTGTGCATAGCAATCTGAAACATTACAAAGTGAGAGGGCACCTTGCTGATTGTTCCAAAAAGTCTGGGGTTTTTTTTTGGGGGGGGGGGTGCATACATCAATGTTTAATCCTTGCCCAAACAGAGTAAGGCTTTTTACTCAGTCAATAACTTTCCTTGCTAAGGATAGCTGTTGACCTGAGGCTTTGCATTCATAATGGGTCTAATCTACAGTTCTCAGGAAGAAAAGTTTTCTGTTGACGTGAAATTTAGCCCTTAAAGTGCTAATCACAGCTATAGTTGTTTTCTTATTACCATTAGATATATAATGATTAAAAGATTCAAATTCCTCATGAAGATGCATGTACCTTTTGTTCAAATACCAGCAAGCCTAGTATAAAGCAAAAAGTAGTCTTAGTCAACAGCTTTTCTCTGGGTACTTTGTGTACATGCAAAGTGCCAGAGGAAAGCTGTTGACTCAGGCTTAGATCAGCATTTTAAGGGTTCATTGAAAAGAGTAAAAGGCAGAGGACAACTTGCATATGGCTGCTTTTTGGCAATTGTAGTGGGAAAGGGCTGAAGTGGGAAAAGCTGCTTTTTATCTGGAAAAAAAGTGACATTTGAGGAAAAGAATTGAACATATCAGGTGTGATTTTGTGGATTTGGTTCCAGTTTTTGGTCACGTTTCTGTTATAACAGAGTGAAAATAAAGTCCGTGCGGGTGAAAAACAGTTGATTTAATTTCACTCTTCAGCAGTTTTTTTTCTTTTTTTTTGGATTGAAAAGATTACTTGCATGATGCAACCTAGTTCAATGATGTTTCGTACATAGGACCAACTTGCACAAGGTCTTGGCAGGACTGAGACTAGTTAGGCAAGTTAGCTCCATGCTACAGATGTTAGTTGTGGTCATCAGTTGTTCACTGAAGGGGTCCTGGCTGTGCATATTTGTAACAGTAGATTACATTCAGTTGTGTGTCTGGAGGTAGGAAATATTAACCAGACGTATTTTATTTCATTTCCAGTGCAAAACAGTTAGTGAGAGGAGAACCAAATGTATCCTACATATGTTCACGTTACTACAGAGCTCCTGAGTTGATATTTGGTGCTACTGACTACACATCACAGATAGGTGAGTTCAGGGAGAAAAAACAAAAACAAAAAAAGAAAACAACAAAAAGATTGTTTTGTCACATTTATGTGAATTCTTAGGATAGGTAAATCTCTGTGGTTCATGTTTAGGGATGGTTTCACGGGGACATTTTAGTCTGTGTAATCAAAAATGAAAATGATATTGGGCTTATATTTTCATCAACAATTCATACATGGCACTTACTCTTGTATGAAGTAAGGCGTGAGGTGAAATGTAATGGAAAAATCAAATTGCCATTGCATGTACCCAAATTTTGCAAGTACACTTGAGTCATTAAGGATGCTTGATTGGAGATAAGTTAGTGCAGTTTGTTCTTTTTTTTCTGAGATTTCCATGAATCATAATTTGTCAAGCATTACATGAGCATCTTTGGTTAAGTTGGAAAAATCCTCTTTTCTATGAAATATTAAAAACTGAAAGCTTGTTAACTCCAAAAAGTTCCAGATTTTGTGTGAAAGGGGATGGCCCGTTGAGGCAGATTTGCATTTTGTGTAGTTTGTTGCTATCATTCGTGTTATGTTTGCTAGTGACATTTTGCTGAAGAATTTCACTAACCGTCAACCCTGTTGTATAAATCCCTGTAAAGCTCCAAAACTTTATAGGCCTATTTCAGTGTATGATAATTTATGTTTTTGAAAAACTAAAATCAGTAGTTAGTGAAGAATATTTCAAAGTTAAGAAGACTGGTGTAAAACTACCAGTTGCCTTTTGTGGGTATCTGCATGTCTTAAGTCAGGAAAGAAACTTGTTTCTTCACCTTGGTATTGGAGGATGAATATTGAAGTTTTTGGTAACTTTCAAATCTCTTTGCTGGCATTGTTGGGTTAAAATTTATGAAAATGGGTAATTTTTCTCTGAACTATTTGATCTGTAATTTTTTAATTTTGTGACATTTTTTCAATGCCATGATACTTTTATTTCAGACGTGTGGTCAGCGGGATGTGTTTTAGCAGAGTTACTTCTAGGTCAGCCCATCTTCCCTGGAGACAGTGGTGTAGATCAACTCGTCGAAATTATCAAAGTCTTGGGAACACCAACAAGAGAACAAATACGAGAGATGAATCCTAACTACACAGAATTCAAATTTCCTCAGATTAAGCCCCACCCATGGAATAAGGTAGTAAGGGTCACCCAAAACAGGATTGATATTTAATTGAGATGAGTTGTTCCAGTGTAATAACACAGCTGTTTTGTTTCGACATTTTAGAAATAATTATTTTGATGGTGGTGAAGGTATATTTGTCACTGGTTGGTACATAGCTGTAGAGTTAGATTCTAAATATCATCGTCAAACAAGGGGGCGGTGGTCTTTAAAATAAAAAGTAAGCAGTATTTTGTGGTGTCCTCCAATGTTGCGTAATGATGTCCACAATTTTGTAATACCAGCTGATCTATGTATTTACTACGGAGATAACTTTGTGAACAGACCACAAGCACTGTTGCTTCTGCTCATGATGAATGCCAGGAAGTACTGACCTGGTACATTAGAAATAGTTCTTTACGCTTCATGTTGTGAATTTGGCAAGTAAAAATACCCAACTTTGGTTCAGCTACAACTGGAACAACTCATTGACTCATGTTATGCTGTCACAATTTCTGCATTGTTGCGACAATCAAACAGTGGAACTCATTATTCATGTATCAGACGAACAGTAAGAAGACTTGACATGTAAGACTGCATTTTTTTTTTTTTTTTTTTTTTTTTAGGGCTTAGAATTAAATATTCACATTCTGTCTGGTCTCAGGATTCTGTCCTGAATATGCAAACATAAGCCAAAGAGTTTGGATAGTGGGCCAGTGGCCATAAAAAATATGTTATGTTTCATTATGGTTGTCAAGGTGCACTTGTATTAATTTTGGGGAGAATCATTGTATGTTGGAGCTTAAACTTAATGCATTACCCGAAAGATCCTTGAAGTGTTATAGGTCTGTTTATGTTTATTTCTAGTCCATGTTTCCCCCAGAAAACTCTTCTCAGGACAAAATAATATTATGATGGATAGTCTTCTAAAGAAAGTGTAAAATTGGGTACTTTCATGTACATTTTAGGGAAAAATAGGGGAGAGGAGCACTTGATGTGAGAGTTTTTCTGGTACTCAAAAAGTGCTGTAATGATTTTTAAGGTTGGGGTTCATTACTTGTTTTACCCTCTGGTGTAAACCCTGCTAATTCCAACTCAGTTTTTATTAGCTCTGCTGACCTAAGGTAGCAGAGCTTATGCAACCCTTAATGTCTCTCTGTCTGTCCATGAAAACCATGATCATAGTCACTTTTTGATTACCTTATACGTGAAACTGTACTTGGTGACCTACATTTTGTGTCACCATGACCCAGTAGTTTTGGAGTTTGGCACTTGTCTAGAGTTATTGTTTTTCTTCGATAATCCAAAAAGTTATTACCTGATTTGAACTAACAGACCAATGATGGAAAGCTGGATGTGGGGTGCATATTTTAAACACTAACAATTTTTTAATCCAAGTTGAAGGTCAAGGTCAGATGGCCGGTTTGAATATAGGGGTCTTCTAGTTCATGCTCTGCACCCCACAATTTTTGAGCTAGGCCCATATAACGTTTTGAAGTTATGAAGTGTATGAAAATCTTTGTTGACATCAATGTTGGTGGCACCACCTATAGTATTGTGTAATAGACAGGTCAAAATGTGAAAATCTTATGACCAGTCCAGCATCCTTATTTTTTTATGGATCTTCATGAAAGTTAGCGAGATTGTAGAAGAGGTCAAAATCTTGGTTTATTATGATAATAGTGGTGCCACCTATAATTTGATGAGAGTTATGAGTTACAATGTCTTGAAAGATACAAAATTCATTTTCTCTAAAAATAATGGAATTAGATGAGCTAAATTTAAAGAATATATATATCATGTCCAATGCTAATATAGTTTTTAAGATCACTGGCCTTGGCCTATGTTTGTAAGGTCACCAGACCCCTTAAGTTGGAAGAGGTGATTTTGTAATGGTAGTGTGTAGTTTGAACATCAATTGCAAGGAGAATTTAGTCTCTAGATCCAAATTGCACTTGAGTACATTTTGTATAAAACTGTACGTGGTGACCTACGTCATTGGTCACATTTACCCAACAATTGTGTGACCTTGACCTATTTTTAAGGTCATTAAGCACGTAAGAAAAGGACTTTTAATTCAATATCTTTATGTAAAGAATAAGGCGAATGATGCCAAATGTAGCACAAGTGTGTATCGTGAAAGTTTGATATTGCGTTATGTGGCTAACCTTGATTAATTTTTCAAGTTCGTGGATGAAATACATTTCAGAAAGTGATTTTTTTGGTGATGGTGGTCAGCAGAGCACTAGGCCCATAGGTGTCTGTTTTGCATGAAGGTAGAACAAGTAGCAATGATCTGTTGCTGTCAGCAGGAGACGTTCAATTATATCATTTTGAGCTATATCATTTTTTCACGATTCAAGCAGTTGGGTAAAAAATAAAATGCACTGAACATGTTGTGAAAAAAACGATTAGCTGTAGTAGACTTGGGACCAGCACTCATCACGTCTATTTGGTCAGGTGCCGGGTCGGAGTAACCGAATTGGGTTTTACCACCATCAGTCCTTATGAAACAACCCGTTTTTGCAAAGAATATGAGAAAACATGCAGTACATTATGGTGACCAGAAGCTGAAGGAACATTGCTGAGTGAAAGTACATAATTATGTGTGATGTTAATCTACAATGTATGCCTGGCCTTTGCTGTTTGACAGGTTTTCCGACCAAGAACACCTCAAGAGGCCATTGAGTTAGTCAGTAAGCTTCTGGAGTACACACCTGGGTCCAGGATAGATCCTCTTTCAGCGTGCGCTCACTCATTCTTCGATGAGCTACGGGATCCTTCTAGCCGTCTGCCCAATGGCAGAGAATTACCACCTCTGTTTAACTTCACTCCACGGGGTGAGTCCCACAAACTTTGTGTTATTATGAGGTGCTCTTACTGTTATTGGTTAAAAGATAAAATGATTTAAACCAACTTTACAAAGAAGTTGGTCAAAAACAAACCAGTTTCTTTTTTCTTTTTTCTTTTTTTTTTACACTACAGGTTAACCCATTCTGGGTCAGAATAAGACTTGAGTCAATAGATTCCCTTCATGAAGTTTGGACGCAGTACATTTTTGCCCGACTAACTCCAAGGATAGCTGTTGACCTGGGTCATGTTGGGACTTAGCTTCAATTCTTGAGACAGAATTTTAATGAGAGCATTAAAGCTGACAACAATTTACATACAGGTGTTTCCGGAAAACTTTAGCGGGAAGGGGCCAGGTATGGGTACATTAAAACTAAACCTACCTATGGGTTTTCTGTGGTGTCAAATACTGTAGTTCTAGAAATTTTCACCCGTGTTTAATTTCGCGCAAACTCATTTTTTCTGAAATTACAGAATTTGCGCGCATTTTAGTATCGCGCAATCCAATTCTAAACAATGTAGTGAAATACAATGCAACTTATTTTCGCGCTATAGGTGGTAGCGCGAAAAGCGCGAAATTAAATCGAGCGCGAAAATTTGTAGAACTACAGTACACTATTCTGGGTGGTGGCAGCACTTGCTGCCTGTGTCACATGACATTTTCAACCAATGAATGAAATAAGTTTTGTTTATCTCCAATAGGAGATATGCATATTAGGTTCCTGTCCCAACTGCATACCAGATTGCCTAGTCTCGCTTGGTGTGATGTGGCAAGATATGGGTCGGTACCTGTGGGGACAAGCGGGATATTACTAATATTTTGGAAATTCAGAATACTTATTAAAAGAATATGGAAATTTTTCTTGTATATTGCTGGGGAAGTAGTAGAACAATACTAGTTTGGCATTCGTGAACTTAACTTTTTCAAAAAATGCTAATTTTGTGAGAAATGAACATATAGCCCGTCTGTGACAGTGATGCAACCTGCATGTCCCCCGTGATCGCCAGGCGTCAAACCTGTGCTTTGTGGCGGGAAGTTAATTTGCATACTGCGTATTGTCTCCACCTGCAACAGGTGGACACCAAGTGGAGGTTGCCAGACAGCATGCCCCCATTGATTTCACTAGGTCAGCGCTAGCATTAGCCAAAATAGCCAAATACTACTGAAAGCTCAAAATGGCTACTAAAAAGTAATAAATGGCTATTAAAGTTTCCCCAAAATTCTTTGTTTTAATGCAGAAATATAACAAATTCAAAGTTTGTGTAGGTCTTTCCAGGAAAAAAGGAAATTTTGGCTAGTAATTTCCAAATGTTAGCGCTAACGTAGTTTCATAAGAGTGTAAATATAACCACAATAGAGCTCTTCTCCATGAGTGATGAGCCAATTGAGAGATGGTCATTATTATCTCCAGCAATAAAAATCAATATTCCATAGTTCACTATTAGTTGTATTGCAACAAGCATAAGAGCCATTAGTCACTGTTATTTCATCAAATGTTACCACCATCAACGCAGCTATTGGGGCACTAAATACAGAGTGTCAAACAGACAGATAGAACTATTCAGCTGACAAAACAAAAAACAAACAAAAACCAAAAAAAATTAGAATAAATAAAAATTGAGTTGCCTGTTTGTCACATTTTGTAACTGGTAGATGCTTCTTTATAGTAAATACCCCACACATAGGTTTTGTCTTCCTTGCAGAGCAAAGCATACGGCCAAGCCTCAACAGTGTGCTGATTCCTCCGCACGCTCGTGGGTCTACGCTCAACCCAGCAATTGCTGAGGATGCAGTCAACAGCGCCACAGGTGGAGACAGCAGTACACAGGTGGGAGCAACAGCAGCAACTGGAACAGCATGAGATGCCCGGAAACGCAGAGTATTAAACTGATTCCAAGTGCAGCCATGTCGTCTTTTTAAAACTAATTGACAAAATTTTAATGTGCAACAGTGAAAGAGAAACTGAAAGTATGCCATGTGCATAAAAAATTTGGGACTCTCACCAGAGCCACAAATGGGACATTCTTCTCCAGAATCTTCTGGTGGATGGATTTGGCATTGATATGGAGACCATATAAAACTGACTTGGGATGAGGCACTCACAATGAAGGGACTTAAACACACTCACCCCCCCCCCCCAAAAAAAAAAAAAAAGAAAAGAAAAGAAAAATAATTGAGACAAATACTAACTGCATGGTGGATCCCAAAGGCTCTGTATTGGATACAGGATATACGTCTCTGGACACGTAGTTGAGAAATATGTGGATATTACAGCCAGCTCATATTGGGAGTCTACATGTGTATCTCTGTTTGATGGTGTCTTGCTACCCCCCCCCCCCCCCCCAAAAAAAAGGCCCAACTGCCTGCCTTGAAAGTACAGAAATGTGTTATGTAATGTGTATATGGTAAATTAAGATCCCTTCGTTTTTCTCTCCAACTTATTTGTAGAACTCCTAATTGTGTTGGGCTGCAGTCATGATATCCTCGTTACCTCGTTGTTGTTTTAGCAGTAGCCACGGAGGCCATTACTTTAACCAACAATGCAGACAAAGCCAAGCTTGTCAAGGACAGCACTGTCCAGCATGATGGACTGTTGCTCTTTTGTTGGATTTACAGTGGAGAGGTCCATGTCAATCACCAGGGAGACAGGTTTGATAGGTGAAAGCCTTCAATAGGCTGGCACATAGTGGATTATTTTAATTTGTCCATGCAGACGGAACCAAGTAAAAGTTGGCTCACAGGGTGGACAGGAGTGTAAAATAGTTAAGACTTTATTTGATATCAGTGGACACGGAGGGCATGATGCTGTGCCTTGCATGACCTGCAGTACGAGGATGGTACAAGTGACTGGACATTTCATAGGAGCTTCACTCTGTGCTGCCCCCTGGGGAGGGCTCCAGGCACCATGTATGTGTTGCCAAAAGTTCACAAGAAAGGACTACAGATGCATGAGTAATGCCTTGGCAGAAAGTTTATTGTTGCACTATCAAAGATGTCTTTGTAAATATATTAACTGTTTCTCTGTTGACTGTATGTAGACTGACATGGTAAGGCCTGATGTCTTGTATGTCGGGACCTAACCCAGAGCCTTGGAATGTAAAACAGAATCTTAATTATTATTGTATGTTGCAGTTGAGTCAAATGTAGTGCAGATGGATCAACTGTGCCCACGCTGTTGCTATAGAGACAGAGTTTTTTCCATGTTTCCATAGTGATGATACAACTTTGAGTGTTGTAGCTGTGGAGACTTCATACAATAGTAACTTGTTTGCCACGTCAACAGCATGAGTACTAGTGACTATGCTCTTGCAATGGCTATAACTGGTCACTATGTATGTGTTGCCATGGAGACATAATTTTAAAACCAGATGATGCATATGAGATGTAAATCAAGTAAAATTTTTAACACAAGTAAACTTTGATTTTATGGCTAAAGTGAAGCTGGTAGACCGCACAGCTTCACTGTGAATTGTGCAAACTTTATCGGGGAAGTCAGTCCAATTCCTGTCTCATAGGGTCTCGCACAGAAGAGTCAAACCAAGCAGAATTTTTACGAGGTTGTGTAGCTCCACGTACAAACACCTAGCATATAATGTATAAATTTTGTGGCATAAGATTGGCCACCGGTTGAAAATTGCTTCAGACAAATCTGAATGGTGACCTGGCTCGAGTCCAGGCCCTGGTGAAGAAGAGAGAAAAAGTTGTGTACATGTGGTGCATGTACAGCTTATTTTTTTTGAGGATTGTGGTAGACCTTGTAAAACAAGAAAAAAAAATGTCCCTGCACAAGAAAGCAGACTGATATTTGGCGTGGCATGTCGGGTGACCAAATTAACGTGCAGCCCTGCGTAATTCATTTTCAGTTTACATGGATGTCTTAGCCAGGTATTGTACGTGTGCTTAAACGTCTATGTTCTCCTGTTTATTTTTATTTTTACTGTTAATATGTGACGAACTGTCATGTCTTGACTACAAACAAAAAGTTATGATGGGTAGGATTGTCTTGATAGTAACCATGGTAACGGAAAAAGAAAGTATTCTGGTATTAATTACTTGTGGTCTGTGCAGGCTTGACTCCTTATAATACTTACGTGGAAACATTGTGACTAAAACCCCAAATGGATCTGAATTTGATTCACTGTATTTATAGAAAACATGGAATTATAGAAAAGTATGCAGGTGACTTGAATTCAGCCAATGAAATGGCTGAGTGGAAATACTTGTAGTCTCGTAATATATGAAAATATTCAGTAGGGCATGAACTTTGTTCACCGTGTCCTAGAGATCAGCCAAGGAACTATGGATGGATACATATATTTATCTAATATAGTCTGTGCCTAACTGTACACAAGCCTGTGCTATTCTGCTTAACTATTCTACATATGGATACTGCCTAACTGTACAGACTTTTATTGTATTGAACCAAACGGGTGCCACAAGTCAAAAAGGGTGATTGAGTGACTGGGCTACTGATGTCAAAGTGCCCAAAGAAATACACTTAAATTTTTAGAATATTGATTTTAAATTTTGACATCTTTTTGACTGGGTCCCTTCAATGTGGGTTTAGGGTGACTTCATAGGTGAAAATAATCAAGGGAAATTCAAGTAGGCCGACTACCTCTTGTTCTAACATATAATTTGTACTCACATGTCTAGTGGAACATTGTCAAAGTATAATTCTTTGTGTTTGGTTACCGAGGGGGGGTGTCTTAGTAACTGTGCTAAAAGCTATTTTTTTCCTTGAATACAAAGCGTTGCATTGGGACTATACAGTATTAGATAGTAGACCACGTTAGGCCTTGTTGGTAGCACACATGGCAGAAGGCACACTAATACATGGTGTAGAAAAGTTGCAGCACAAAAAGTCTTTAAAACAAGATAATTGGTGCACCTTCCTGTACATACTCCTGGCTATTGGTTAGAAATTTATAGAAACCATGTCCGTGCTAGGCTTTAAATATGAGAGGGGAGGGGATTGGGGTGGGTCGCTGGGGTCCAATAATACAGTGGGGCCCAGTTTTATTGTATGTCCCGGGGAGTCTTTATTACATCACATCATCACTGCATCAATTCACATCATTTCATTGACTGGTGTCTTCGTGTGGGAAAATTACAGGGAGGGGTTATTTCTGTTACCTGTTTTATCAAGGGAGGGATAAGTGGGGGGATGCTTGGGAGGTTGGCATTTCAAGCCATGGATGATCACTAAATATCATTTGGCAGGACAGCGTGTTGTTTGTTGTCTGAAATGAGAGTGAGTGGGACTGTGGTGTCGTGAAGTCGTTTGGGGAGCACATGGTACAACCTCTTTGTCATGTACAGCTAATTGTGTCCGTTGTTTATGTCTCTGTCAAGTTCTAGGGCAGAGGGGAGGGCAAAGTTGATTGTAACATTTCCTGTACATTTATTGTAGCTCACAACCTGTGAGGGTTTTATAAAAAAAAAAAAAAAAAAAGAAAACACAACAAGTGTAGATGAAAAAATTCAGTCTTTGTACTGGTGAACTTGTTATGAAGAAAGTAAATAAATAAACACTCACAGCCTCCATTCTCCCCAAGTTTCAATTGCAACCAAGTCAACTTCAGGGTTCACTCTTCCTGCATTTGGATGTTGTTTCAGGTGGGCCATTTGATTGGTTGCCAGCCCAGTCTGTTGCCATAGCTGCCACACCCTTTGACCAATAGAGATGTAGTAAATAAACCTATTTAAATATGTATTAAAAGACTTGTTCTAGGTCCAAATGGTGGGTGGTTATGGCTCGTGAACATGGTGACTGTGGCCAACACTGGTCACTTGCATGATCTCGAAGTGCCATCTGGTGGTCATTTGGCCAACTGATTGGTGGCAGTGTCGTGCACTTGCCACAACTGTTGTTATATAGTGGAGAATAATGAACATATCCACACCAAGGCGTGACTTGTACATTTTGTTTCTAGGTAACTTGTATGTATTGTTGATTGTAGTAACATAGTTTGCTGCTGCGTGTATAGATGGCGCTATAGTAGTCAGTATTTTATCATTATGCTCTGCCTTTTGCTAATAAAAACTATTACATCTACTGGCCAAAACTGAGAAGCTTTTTACCATTTCCCTTTCATTCTTGATACTGGTGTTGAATATGTGCAATGCATGTGCATCTGAACATGGAATATGGCAAGGAAAGTGCTGGGTTGATGTGTCTGGCAAGGGTCCATGCCCAGTTAAACAGCACAGAATTCAGTCCATGCACTTTTGATAATCATTGTCCTGCTTGATCGGGATTGTGGTCAAAATTCAGAGCTCATCAACCCAGCACAGCAATGATGTCCTGTCCAGTAGTTTTGGGTTTTCTCACTAGGTGGCATTTCAGGTCAGGCAACCAGTGCTTAAGTTTTAATTTCACCAGTGACGACTATGTAGCATTGTATGTGGTGGTCACGGTCAAACCAGGGTACACATTTTCTACTATAAGTGCATACAAAATAAATTGCAACTACTACTCAGCAGTGTTGTTATTCCAAATAATTTATGTGTCATATTCCTTGGGTTCCTCTGGAAATTTTACTTTTGGTTTAAACATATTTTATTTCAAAAGAAAAAACAATTAGCCGACAGGCTCACCAGCCTATATTAGGGCCTCTTGTACAATTTTACTTTTGCAGCCAAAGTTACAAAATTGTGCAAAATTGTCCGTACTGGATAAGCCAGCCCTAGTAATAAACTAAAATTTGTGAGCGGCAGAGGAAAGACAGCATTCCAAAGTGCGTAATTCTACTGTCTTTCAACCCTCCACAGCCTCCCCTATTCAGAAACATTGAAACTTCTGCCGAGTTGGATACCATAGTACCTTTAACGTGACTGTGCAGCTTTTTTAATCTGCCTCAGTGGTTTGTTTCCAACACAGGGTTATGCTGTTGGAGATCCCCTGCTGTCTTAAACCCCCTCACCTCCATTTTCTGGCCATGAGAAGTATTTTTAAGATTTAACTGACAAGAATGAGATACTGTAAATTGGGGAAGACCAAACTGCATTGAATATATTTGTATATTCAAACACTGATGGAAGAACGTAATCCTGGTTTACATTTCATGAACAAGTGTAAATCGTAGGAAAATTCAAACAAACCTCCCATTCTGAAGGTTAAGAAAAAGCAAGTATGAAAACTAAATTACGGTGTTACAGTGTGTGTATCACCTAATTTATATCCACACTTTAGATTTGCTAACACTAATTTGGCCTATTTGAATTTGATTTGCCAAATTTGAAGTAATATATTTAGATAATGCTGTTAACCCATTGGCTGACACTTCAATGACAATCACAGGTAAAATTGTGATTATTTGATATAAATGGAGAGTACATTGGTGAAAAACTATAAAATTTTGACATCCTACAAAGTAGTTGATATTTTTATTTTTCAACATGTTATTATGGAGACCAGATTTTAAACTTATAGGTAAAGGAGGTAGAACTACACCCAGTTTTTCTGGGAAATTTGGTCATTAACTGAACATTGTGGTACAATATGGCAACAGGAAGAAAGTAGTAACTTTCAAGTTGGCCATAAAATGCATTTAGTGTGAAGTAGTGTATTTTACAGCCATGTATGTATGAATTCAGTTCCATGATATTCCCAATTTGAATGAGCAATTAAGCCCACTTAAGTTTCCCTGGCAGCCCTGGCCATTAATTAAGACTGAGGATATGGTACCCAGAGGAAAAGTATTTACTGCTTCATTCCCATCATCATAACTTCTAATCCACTGCTGATAACTGGTGGTAAGCCATAGTTGCCTTTATTGTTTTTCATGTAATTTTATTGCAAAAAATCTTAAGGGTGAAAACTAGGTGAGACCTTTCAAAATAGCATGATGAAGGTCAATAGTTTTCCTTGACATGAGTTTGGTGCTTAGTACTGTCCCATTGCTAAGAAATGCTGTTGACGTGGTCCAAGATGGGACTAGAATAGGTAACCCTTTTCCCTCTTGAATTGAGACCAAGTCAACAGCTCTCCTTTTCATGAGTTGGGCACTAAATACCCAAACTGCACTAAGGAAAGCTGTTGATCAGGGGCAAGTTATTTTGGTAGGTCTGTCTTCCACAGTTCTCTTGCATCTTGTTTTAAGCTCCGCTGAGCTTAAAGGATGGTCCGCCCTCCGTCCTTCCACAATTCACATTTTCAACTTTTTTACCAAAATCGTCCGCCAGATTTACTTCAAATTTGGTAGGGATGTACTTTGGTTGGGTATCTACCAAGTTCAAATAGTCATGCTCCAGTGATTTTTGGATTTTACTACAAATTTTTTGGTTCTTTTGGGGGGCAAATCTTGAAAAAAAATCATATCCAAAACCACTCATCCTAATGCTTTGATATCACACAGGTACACTCCTAGGGACTCCTAGTTCTTAATTTGTTCACCAAATGGTGATGTATTTTTTTTTTTTTTTTTTTTTTTTTTTTTTTTTGCAATTTTTAGCTCAGCTGACTTGTCAGTCAGCTGAGCTTATCTTATGGTCCATCGTCTGTCCGTCGTCCGTCAACAATTTACATTTTCGACTTCTTCTCCGAAACCGTCAGCCAGATCCATTTCAAACTTGGTGGGGATGTGCCTTGGGTAGGTGTCTACCAAGTTTGTTCAAATGGTCACGGTCCATTGATTTTTGGATTTTTAATGAATTTTTTTTGTTCTTTTTTGGGCAAATCTTAAAAAATCTTCTTCTCTGAAACCGCTCACCCAATTACTTTCATATCACACAGAAACACTCCCTGGGACACCTAGTTCTTAATTTGTTCACCAGGTGGCGCTGCAATTTTTTCCTATTTTTTTATGAATTTTTGTGTGTTATAGCTATTTTCGACTTCTCCTCCAGAACCGTCACTCAGATTAAGCTGAAACATGGTGGATATGTTCCTTGTAGAAGGGTCAAACAAAGTTGTTCACTATGTGGGAATGCTGCAGATTCCTGATTTTTAACGATTTTTTCCATTCGGGTACTTATCGGTTAATGCAGCTTTCCTATTGATTACTATGGAAGTCAATGAGCATTCTAATGCTAATTCACATTTTTGACTTCTTCTCCAAACCCGTCATCCAGATTAACTTCAAAGTTGGTGGGGATGTACCTTGGGTGGGTGTCTACCAGGTTTGTTCAAATGGTCATGCTCCAGTGATTTTAAGATTTTTAATGAATTTTTTTGTTCTTTTTTTGGACAAATCTTAAAAAATCTCTTTCTCCAAAAGTGCTTACTCAATCACTCTGATATCACACGGGAAGACACCTAGGGACTCTGTGTTCTTAATTTGTTGACCAGGTGGCGCTGCAATTTTTTACTTATTTTTTATGAATTTTTGTGTGTTCTGGCTATTTTCAACTTCTTCTCCAGAACCGTTGCTCAGATTAAGCTGAAACATGGTGGATATGTTCCTTGTAGAAGGGTCAAACAAAGTTGTTCACTATGTGGGAATGCTGCAGATTCCTGATTTTTAACAATTTTTTTCAATTCGGGTACTTATCGGTCAATGCAGCTTTCCTATCGATTACTATGGAAGTCAATGAGCATTCTAATGCTAATTCACATTTTTGACTTCTTCTCCAAAACCGTCATCCAGATTTACTTCAAACTTGGTGGGGATGTACCTTGGGTGGGTGTCTACCAAGTTTGTTCCAATGGTCATGTTCCAATGATTTTTTTTTTTTTTATCATTTTTTTTTTCAAAAATCTTTACAAAAGTTTTAATAGGAAAGTTTTAACATGGGAATTTCTTGTAATGGTTATAACTTAAATAATTTTGGCCAGATTTACTTCAAACTTGGTGGGAATGTGCCTTGGGTGGATCTCTACCAAGTTTGTTCAATTGGTCATGCTCTATTGATTTTTGGAATTTTTATGAATTTTTTTGGTTTTTTGGCGGCAACCCTTAAAAACTCTTCACCTCTGAAACTGCTCACCCAATTGTTTTGATATCGTTCATAGACACTCCCAGGGACACATAGTTCCCAATTTTTTCACCAGGTGGCACTGCAATTTTTTGTATTTTTTTTTTTTATGAATTTTTTATATGGTTTTGTTGTTTTTCACTTGTTCTCAGAACCGCCACTCAGATTAAAGTGAAATGTGATGGATATGTTCTTGTGGAAGGGTCAAACAAAGTTGTTTACTAGGTGGCACTGCTTTAGATTCCTGATTTTTAAGTATTTTCAACTCGGGTACTTATCGATCAATGCAGCTTTCCTCTTGATTACTATGTAAGTCAGTGGGCATTCTAGTGCTAATTCACAGGACAACTGACACAAAATTTACTGTTTACTTGATAACTTGAGATCTGTTTTGAGTTAGAACTGTGATGCTGCACATGTTAATGTTTTTGTATGAAGGTCATGCTCACACAGTACATGAATGACTTTGACCTCGTTTCTGGGGTCACAGTGCAACGTACATGAATTTTACTCTTCATTATAACTTGAGAACTACTTGAACCTTGATGTTGCACATGTTAGTGTTCTTTTATAATGGTCAGACTTACTCAGAACATGGGTGACCTTGATCCTTTCCCAAGTTCATAGATCTGCAAGTGTGATGAATGTCAAGATCAGCTGAGCATGGGCTGTTCACATAGCCCTCTTGTTTTATGATTTATTTGTGTTTTATTGCTATTTTTGACTTCTCCAGAATCACTCAGAATAAGCTGGAACTTAATGGATATATTCCTTGTGGAAGAGTTGTACAAAGTTGTTAACTAGGCGAAACTGCTGATTTTTAACGATTTTTTCCAATTCGGGTACTTATCTGTAAGTGCACTTTTCGCATCGATTACTGTGTAAACCAATGGGCATTTTAATGCTTATTCAGATTTTCAACTTCTCCAAAACCACCAGCCAGATTGACTTAAAACTTGATGGGGATGTACATTGGGTGGGTGTCGACCAAGTTTCTTCAAATAGTCATGCTCCAGTAATTTTTGGATTTTTTATGATTTTTTTTTCTCTTGTGAGGCTAATCTTAAAAAATCTTCTTTAAAACCGCTCACTAGATTGCTTTGATATTACATAGAAACACTGCAAGGGACCTCTATATCTAAATTTGTTCCCCAGGTGGCCCTGGATTTTTTTTTTTTTGGTTTGGTTTTTTTTTGTTTTTTTTTTTTTTTTTTGGTATGTTATTGCTATTTTCAACTTCTCCAGAACTATCTCTCAGATGAAGCTGAAACTTGGTGGATATGTTCCATGTGGAAGGGTCAAACAAAGTTGTTCGCTAGGTGGCACTGCTGTGGATTCCTAATTTTTAGCAATTTTTTTTTCAATTTGGTGCTTATTGGCAACTGACCTTTCGTATTCATTACTTTGTAGGTCAATGGGCATTCTAATGCTGATTGACACTTTGGACTTCTTCTGCAAGTCTGTCAGTTGGATTGACCCTAAACTTTGTGGCAATGTACCTTAGTTGGGTATCTGCCAAGTTTGTTCGAATGGTCATGCTCCAGTGATTTTTTTATTTTTTATGATATTATTTTTGGAAAAATCTTCAAAAAGGTTTAAATAGGAAAGTTTAACATGGGAATTTCTTGTAATGGTTATAACTTAAATATTTTGGTCCAGATTTGAGTAAAACTTGGTAGTGATGTACCTTTTACAAGTGTTGACATATTTTGTGTAAGTGGTCACATTCCTGATTTTTGGACCTTGACCTCATTCCCAAGGTGACCGGGTAACTGACATGAAAGTAAGTGTTAAATTGATAACCTCAGATCTGTTTTGAGTTAGGACCTTGATGTTGGACATGTTAATGTTTCTCTATGAAGGTCACGCTCAGACAGTACACGAGTGACCTTGACCTCATTTCTCGGATCACAGTGCAACATGCATGAGTTTTACTAATCACTGTAACTTGAGGACTACTTGAAATGGAACCTTGATGTTGCGTATGTTCTTGTTCTTGCATAAAGGTCAGACTTCCTTTAATAGTACATCCGTGACCTTGATCCTCTCCCAAGTTCACAGAGCCACAAGTGTGATGAATCTCTAGGTCAGCTGAGCATGCGCTGTTCACACAGCCCTCTTGTTCATTACTGTTGTGGTGCCTGCTATATGCAGCCACTGCCATGAGAAGGAACTTGGTTTTCGTCGCCACAAGAGTCGACTTCTATGACAGGGAGTTTATCTGGAGCGACAGGTCATATGCTGTATGTGGCCACTTTATGGCTGAGAGGCAGGCCATATGTAGGGGGTACCACTGCATTGAAAGACCTTTTAACTTCTGTCATGACTTGCAGCCAGTTGGGCTGGCTCAAGGAGGACAGGGAACTTTAAGGGCTGTGGAGAAGATGAGACATTAAAAGATGACCAGCTCACTTCGCATATTCCTGGAGAAGATGAAACACTAAAAGATGACCAGCTCACTTTGACCAATTCCTGGAGAATATGAGACACTAAAAGATGACCAGCTCACTTTGACCAATTCCTGGAGAAGATGAGACACTAAAAGATGACCAGCTCACTTTGACCAATTCCTGCTCAAATTATGGATCGCACAAAACAAAACAAAAAGTTTCTGAGTACATGTATATGATGACAATGAAATGTCTTTTTTAAAGCCACCCAAAGGTCGAACTGAAAAAGGTCTTTATCATAGGTAACTGGTCATATTACAAAGAGGTCTTAATCACATTATAAATTATAGCAGTGTGTGTGCGTGCGTGTGTGTGTTAAACCTCTCCAACATATAACATATTTGGTACGATACCCACGTTCTGAATATTAGCAGAACTCAACAAAGAATGACGACAATGATATAACTTTAACAATAATATATTAAAAATCAAAATCAGTACAAATTAGGTAAACTTATCTCCGCTGGTATATCAATGGTTCAACAGTCTTGGGTAAATCCTAATCCCTGATGAGATGAGCCACAGGTGCTGTCCCACAGTTCCAAGTACTATGACGGGTGCCAAATGATCTGGTACAAATCCCACAGATGTATGGTTTGGTGCCAGTGTGGTACAATTAACACCAAATATACCAGTCCACTAGAGACACTGTCCACACTCCACAAGTAATAATAGCTCACAGTCCTACTGGCTTGTAGTCACACAGCTTCTGTCAGATCTCTCTGAATTCTCTCTCCCCAGTCAGGAAAATAGCTGCTTCACATACATGGACAGAGAAATCTCACCATTGTTCCAGAGTTTTCCAATTAGTCACACATCCCAATGCATTGAGCGAGACCTGTCTCTGATCTTTCTAGATCACGTGCGAAATGTATACAGACAGTAGAATGAGTTGAGTCATATGAATGTAGGTCAACACTGTTTGCAAGCTGCCTGTGTGTCACCCCAACAAAGCAGGCTAACTCTCTGACCTGGTACAAACTCAATGACTACAGTGACCTCTAAAATCAAAACAAACTGGGATGCCCACACTCATAACACCGAACACCTCCATATACCGAACACCTCTCAATAATGAACACCATTTCTCGGTCTCAAGTATATACTTCCAGTCGAAGCAAACCTCCACTGCTCCAGTCATGTAGCAGCATGAGTTGCCAGACGCTCTCCCACCCCCACCCCCCATTCTTTGTACTGCCACCAGAAAAAAAACCATCCGATGTTTTACGTGTTGACAGAAATTACCGATTGAAAGCTCAATTTGTTAGGAATAATACTAGGAAAGAATTAAGATTTGTTTCACAAATCCTTGTGCTTACAAGGAAGAACTGTTTACAAACGATACCAGCTAAATATGGTCAGGCATTAGCCAACATAGGCATAGTAGAAGATTCAAAGAGTTTGTCTACGTATTAAGGTAATTTTGAAACCACTGTAACAGAAGTTTCAAATTGTTGATTACCTAATGAGCATAATGCATGGTCGTAATTTGGTGGTACTGTTCATCTTTGTCGACACGCCGTGATGCAAATCTTTTGTAGTCTTCATCTTGTCCCGTGCTAATTTCACCATTGGGACTCCAAACTTTTGAGCAGAACGTAGGCTTAATGTGCAGAACCTTGTACAAATAGTTGAGTATATATAAGTAAATATAAGTAGTGAGCAATTCACTTACTCTGTTTAAAAAAATTAAAGCTACCTTATTAGTATTATTAACTCTCAGTGTCATCTGCGACTGAAGTCGAACTTCAGAGAACGAACTGCTTTGAAGTCTAGTAAGAGTGCAAGATTTGCATTCCCTGTAAAATAGATAGATGCACTATGTACTACTATCACAGAGATGTACACTTTACTAAACAGCCAGTTACCATGAGACTTCCGCAAATTCCTGATATCCCTGATGAATGCTCAACAACTGCCACACAGTTTAGTGGGACAAGAAGTGAATGCAACACATAAATATTTGCGCTCCCTGTCCTCATAATTACATGCACATAATTGCATTTTTTTAAAGATACACGAAACCTACAAATAAAACAAGGTAACATATGTTTGTGACTGTATCTTGAAATCCACCTGCCTCACGCAGGTCGTAATAATGACGCATGTATTCTAATATTTACACTCACGTGTTCCAATATTAACACGTGTTCACTGGTGCGCATAATTTCTGTCGTGCAACGGTGCCTTGAACTGGAAAAATAACATTATTGATTGTTTGCACCTTCATGTTTATTAATGACATTGTGACATACTGCGATTGTGCCCCGCATTGTCCCTCGCGGAAGGACAATATGAGGCCGTCAAATTGATGTCCGGGGAATCTTAAGGCCAAATTATGGTTCTGAGAGTTACTGGACAATACATCTAGCCCCCTGTTTATGTTTAGCCGTTTTTTCCCCGAAATTTATTATTTAGAGACGTATGCATGCATATCCACTTTGAGACATCCAACTTGACTGAATGAGTGGTGTCCGCATATCGATACTCATATTTGTACGATCCGAGACTAGTGGTCCACAAGTTGATATACTATGCTTGGTCCCCAGAATTAAAATCCCGAGTAAATCGTTCATTCTGGCACAAAGTGTAAAATATTTGTCTGCAGATAGCCCTGCTCACCCTCACAGATAATGTATTGCCGAAAAAATAAAAAATAAAAAACAAAATAAAAATTAGCAGGTCAGTAATCACATGGACTGGCCAACTGAACAATGTGCATGTTATGAACATGTTGGATAGTTTTGTTCTAAAGGTGCATGTGGTTGAGGAGTACGCCACAAGGCAACTTATTCTCCCCGTACGTTGTTAGTTCGGAAATTGGCTGGTAAGGTGGCAGCACTGACATCCGGCAGGTACTGATATGTCAAAGTACCAGGATTATGCCAGATGATATAGTTTGGTATTAAATTTGATGTAAGAAGTTGCGAAAGTTCTGGTTCTTAAGAGATATACATAAAATTATAATGATACAACAGTAAAATTACGATAATGTATAACATGCCATACTTTATCACGTAACACCAGTTCTTTGCGCTCTTTAACATGTAAAAGCTTTCATAAATTAAATATATGGATATTTTTCTTGGTAGAATTATTAACGTTACCGTCATTCACATACCTATGTATCCATCTCTTAGCTTTTGGTTTGCCTGTGGAACACACTAAGTTTCCTGCATACTTAAATGGAGCGAGAACAGAATCACGGAACTTAATCTGGTTGGCAGGCGAGCTGCTGCGATTCACTCTCTCATTACACATATGAACAACAAGATGTACACGTGATTGGCATTATGATTGCGACGAAGAGCCTGGCAAAGACACAGTAAGGCTTCGCTCCAAAGAATCAATACACCAAACAGATGTATTCATTACCACGATCTCAACATCATTGTAAAAAATAATATCATGACATACAACAAAAACATCACGTGTCGCCCGTAGTCGATTCAAGCTGTTTATGATAGATTATTTTAATATTTATTCTTTTTGCGTAAAAGTTTCCCGTACAGAAAATTGATTAAAATAATTTTTGTGTTATCTTGTAGGGGGCAATATGTTAAGAAAGAATAACGAAATAATTTTAGGTTCATAAAATTCGCGTCCCTCTGAAGCAATTGTTGAATGCCTGTTGAAATAACGTCCAAAAGAAATATAATGTAGCGTATATAGTACCAGACGATAATTTGTTCATCCGGGGACTTTATGCCATCAGCAGATATTGATCGGTCGCATGGAATTATATGCGGTGAAGCTCTGCGACAGTATGGACGGCCAGGAAAATGTGTACACATACTGTCTAATGTTTACGTTTTAATGCTTGGTTCAGCTAGACAACGAGATAATTTTAACACTTCAGTAAAACCTGGACTTGTACTACACATGTCACAACGACAAAATGAGGAACAAATCTAAGCTGATGTTTACCAGTCAGCTAAATTGGAGCAGTATGATGCTTTATTAGAAAAATCAGACAGCCTAAGCCAAAATAACATTAATTTGCCGTTGTTTCGTATGACGTCATAAGGAAAGCTGTGTAAGGTATGTACATACGAATATTGAGTTATGGCTTCCATAAATTTTATTTTACATCCGTTTGGAAATTGTGGAACCTGCAGTTAATCTTGGTTTTCGAAGATTTAAAACCTTTTAGTTATTACCCTACGGGATATATGCCCTCATGTATGTTCTCACCCGGACAGGGTCGAAAGTTGCAGTTTAAATTTCAAAATAGCATAGCTGCAATCCGGATGTTCGGCAAATGCATAGATATAGAGACAGAGACCGAATATAATTGGCAGGCGAACAATGTGCGTTACCATCAGAATGTCCGTGGGTAAATTAATTAGTGACATACTTAGTATGATCTATCTCTCTCTCTCTCTCTCTCTCTCTCTCTCTCTCTCTCTCTCTCTCTCTCTCTCTCTCTCTCTCTCTCTCTCTCTCTCTCTCTCTCTCTCTCTCTCTCTCTCTCTCTCTCTCTCTCTCTCTCTCTCTCTCTCGCCAACCCTTTGCACCCAGGTGGAAAGTTTTCCAAATGCAAAGCATCATACACACATGACAACGCAGTACAGGATTTCGCAGCCTCCTATATTGCCGTGTGATACAGGATTAAGTTCTTACCCTGGTAAGACAGCACATTTGGGGCAGCGTTGGTCCAGTGTTTAACTTAAGGCTATCTTGATGCAATACTGCTTTTAGCTCAGCTGATCACAGGTCGCTGAATTTATGCGATCACTCATGTGTGTCCATCCTTCCGTCCGTAAACTTTTTGCTTTTGAGCGCGATACAGTCCGCAGTTTTCAAACTGGACCCGGATATAACTTTCAGGACTTATCAAGTTGTATGAAAATCTAGGTCGAGATCGATATTGGTGATACCACCTACAGTAATAATTATATGGGTCAAAATGTGAAAATCTTGACCATTCTAACATCTTTAATGTTTTCATAGATCTTCCTAAAAAAAATGTGTGGGATTGTATAGGTCAAAATTTCTGTTGCATATGATACTAGTGGCGCCACCTGTACTATGACGGAAATTAAGTGTGTTTACATAAAATCTCATATCTCGAAAAGTGATTGAATTTGACTTGCCAAATTTATACGATATATAAACCTCGTCCAATGCTTGTATGTTATGTAATATAAGTGACCTTGATCTATGTTTGTGACATCACCAGGCATGTAAAGTTGGAAGAAGTGAGTTTGTAATGGCAGGGTGTAGCCTGGATATCAAGGACAAAGAGCCCCTAGATCAAGATTGCGTTTGATTACATTGTACATTGGAGATTGTCCAAGTTTATTGTTCAAACAGACCATGTATGGAAAGCTGGATGCATGGCGCACATTTTGATCCCTAACAATTTGTAATCAAAGTTGAAGGTCAAGGTCAAAGGGCCAGTTGGATTATAGGGGCCATCTTGTTAATGCTCTGCACCCCACAGATTATTTCGGCCCATAGAACTTTCAGAACTTATAAAAGTGTAGGAAAATGTATGTTGACGTCAGTGTTGTTTGCGCCACTTACAGTGTTATGTAATATATGGGTCAAAATTTGAAAATCTAGTGACCACTCCAAAATCCATAATTTTTTATGTTTGTTTATGCGGTTTAGTGGGGTTGTGGAAGAGGTCAAAATCTCATTGCATAGAATACTAGTGCCACATCCTATAACTTGACGGAAATTAGGAGTTCAAATGTCTTGAAAGATACAAAATTCCGTATCTCAAATAATAATGGAATTAGTCATGCCAAATTAATGGCATTTACAGATCAAGTCCACCGCTAAAATGCTATATAAGGCTTACATGTTTTCTGTTAAGTAAACCCCCAGGGGCTACAGGTAGCAAGAAGCGGCCTACGACAGTTGCATGTTTGCCTAATTGTACTTAAAATCCTGTTAAGAAAAATTGTTTTGATAGCATGTTTTTGGCATAAAAGCTAATGACTTCCATTCTTTTCTGATATGCCTAAATGCACATTTACTCAGTATTAAAAAATTACTCAAAATTGACAGTATTTTCTCAAGTGTCACAAACCTGACACATTAAGTTGACACATTGACTCAGGATTGGCAGTTAAATAGAGCTTAATTGTTTGAGGAGTAGGTGTCATCATGGAGTTTGTTTTACATCTCTGGTGCAGGATGTACATTGTTACAGTCCTTGTTAGGATTTCCCGTGGTTTGTTCAGGTGGTCTAGCTGCAACTGTTTATTTTACAATCACTGGGACTGAATATAATGCCCCAGCTTGTTTCCACTTCAGTTAAACATTGGCGGATGGTTTAACTAGGATAAGCTGTCCAGCTAGAAAGGGTACATATTGGTTCAGGGGTAAGTCAAATTGTTCTTATCTGAATCTGTACTATGAAAATTTGGTAATTATGGTTTGTTTGACAGGTGTTCTCCTTTGATATGAAGCTCTGCATTTATAAGCAAACCTTCACATATTTAGCTAATTCATCAATTGCCACGTTCATATTTATTCATTACTATGTGGGTTGTCTTTGCTGAATATTTAGCTTAGACAAGGAGCCGCTACTCAGAGAGACATGTACGGGTAAAAGGCTCCGAAACATGTTGAGTATTTACCCGCTGAAGACCCTTTAATTTATTTGGGCTAATACAGCCTATGTCAAAATTTTACAGAGGAACGTGTGCAATATGGACAATAGAACTTCTATGTATATAAGTTAGACAGGGACAGGTTAGCTTATGGAGAGTAAAGAGTTCGGACTACGGAATAGGGTAATGACTACTAGGAAGTGGTTTTGGACAAAAAGACACAAATAAGAGCTGAGACCTTGGCCCATTTTTGTCAGGCCACCAGGCCTATTAGTTTGGAAGAGGTCATTTTGTGATTCTATGGTGTAGCTTGGACATCAGTGGCAAAGAAAAGTGAGCCTCCGGGTCAAAATTGCACTTGAGTACACTGTGTATAAAACTATACTTGGTGACCTACTTTCGGGTCACCTTAACCCAATGATTATATGCCTTTCACCTGTTTTTCAAGGTCATTAAGCACTTTAAAAAGGATATTTAATCCAATATCCTGATGAAGAATAAGGCGGATGATCCCAAGTGTACCGTAAATGTGTAACACGGAAGGTTGATGTTGCATCATATGGATAACCTTTATTAATTTTTAAGGGACGCGGAGGGAATGTATTGCAGGAAATGGCTTTTTTTGTGATGGTGGTCAGCAGAGCATGAAAACCATGGGCCTCTTGTTTGTTTGTTTGTTTTTATCTGATCAGCCCAAGGTGTACCCAACGAATCTTACCAACCAAGAACGTTGGTCCTACGTTGGGGCAACATTATATCCTACCATGAGTATCTTGATGGCGTACTATATAGGCACAGTGTGAACCCGTAATTATTTGAAGATTTGTTGGACCGAGTTCAAAAAATAAAACAGGAGCCACTGCAGTCTCCATCGGTGGATCAACCCTTTCGTGCTGTACGGACCTATCTACACATTCTTTCAGCTGGGAGTTTAGATAGCTGGCGTCATTATGACGTCATATGGTAATTCGTATCAGAACCCTTGACGATATACGCAGCGAATACTTCTAGCCTACTTCAATCCTGCAGCGTTTGGCTGCTGTTTTTCGCACGGAGTTTTATTCTGTTTTCCTTTTTGAAATTCTTCGATTATATATCTGACGTAATCTTTCATGAAGAAAATTATCATCATCACCACCACCACCAACACCACCACCACCACCACCAATAAGAACAACAACGATAATAATAATAATAATAATAATAATAATAATAATAATAATAATAATAACAATAATAATAATAACAATAACAATAATAACAATAATAATAATAATAATAATAGTAATAATAATAATAATAATAATCATAATAATAATAATAATAATAATAATAATAATAATAATAATAATAATAATAATAACAACAACAACAACAACAACAATAACAATTATGAACGAAATTTGATTTGCTTGCCAGCAAATCAGTCTATGTGCCTAGAAAACTTTTAAAGATTGCCTGTTCAGTATTTATATGACTCCTGCAAGGAAAATTTGCAATGAACTATTCAAAAGAGACATGCAAAGTTGAGCTGTGTCGAAAACGTGTAAACTGAAGATGGAATTGTACCTCTATCTGTGATACTTTTGATGTTAATCAAGATCAAAATTCTGTGTATTTGCTTAATTTGCATAAATCAAACTGCTGCAACTTTAATTCATGGTTCATTGGATGCAGCTATCTCACAGACCTATAAATTGAATATAGACTGACACCTCTATCTATACCAATTTTGTAGTTGAATATTCAAGATATTATTTTGGTGAGTTTGCCTAATTTCCGTCAATTTGAATGCTACAACTTTGGTTCATCTTTCATTCCATGCAGCTATCTTATCGACCTTCCGATTAAAGTTGAAGTGGCACCTCTATCTGTAATAGACTTGAATTTTTTTTTCAGATTAAAGTTTGTGTATCTCCTAATTTGCATAAATTAAATTTCTGCAACGTTTGGTTGTGGTCAATTGGATGTGTCCATAGCAGAAACCTATGAATATTACCAAGTGTGAATGGTACCTCTCCCTTTAACAGTTTTGAAGATATTCAGCATTAAAACTTTTCAAGTTCCCCTAATTAGCATACTTTAAAATTCTGCAACATTTGTTTGTTGTTCCTTGGATGTGCCTATAAGACAAACCTATGAATTAAAGTTGGAATGGTACCTCTATCTTTAATAGGTTTGAAAATATTAAATATTTAAAATTTCAAATGGCTCCAATTTGCATGATTTTCCACATGCTGACAATTCTCATTAATAAAACTTACTTTTGGCTTAATAAAACTTACTTTTGGTTTTTCTTGTCATCGCACTCAGTATTTCAATGTATCATTTTTTAGGCTTTCTGTTTCTGAGAAAGAATAAAACCAGTGACTCAAATCACAAGCGTCACTAACGTGGAGTGTATTGGCTCTCAGAAAGAACAAGTTCGTTCCACGTAACTTCTGGAAGGGGTACCATCATCAAACGGCAGAATGAGACTAACTACGGCACTGTCCCACCGTCCCGTCGAGGTATGGATTTTACTTCTTGCATGGGCTGTGGCAAAGGCTCTATCGTGTCGGTAAATTTTACATTATATTGCATGTATCTCACGTGCATTTATATATTATTGTAAAATATGTACATAATATTGACCTATTATTCTGTCATCCTTGTATGTACAAGTATGTAGCTATTGATTACTATACAGCGAAACTATTCATTATTAATACGATACCATCACACGAGTATGCATGTAGCTATATATTATTGAAAATTATATCACATATGTATGCACGTAGCTATTCATTATTAAAGATATAGGCCTACTGTTAAACATCTATACATGTGGCACTATTTTATAAAATCTGTTACACTGTGGTAAATTAATTTTGTTGCCAGGAAAAGAATCTATAAACTATTTTTTAACCTTGATTTTTCTGAGTGGCATTCAAAATTGTTGCCCATACGTACACTCAAAGACAGATAAGAAAAATAGACTTTTATTTTTAGTCTATAAGTGCCAAAGTGGAAATCATTGAATTTTTTAACTCCTCTATGGATGGAAGTGGTAGTAAACACTGCAACAGCCTAAAACATAAATATTGTTTGCGTGTGTTACCTGACATGATGTGTACCTTACGGCAGTCTGACTAGTTACGAAAATGCGGCTTGGCTGAGCATGCAGTCATATAGAAGGAACTGTTCCCCTGATTAGACACCGTACCATGTGACTTTAATAATGACACATATACTCTAAATTAAATTTATTTTCAGGAAAATTCGTGTGTGTGTGTGTGTGTGTGTGTGTGTGTGTGTGTGTGTGTATGTGTGTGTAGAAGTATAGGGACATATAAAACTGACTATCATCTAGAAAAACGATGTTAGATTTCAAGAATATACTACAGATATTTTTCCGGGTATCAAAATTGATCAGCCATAATGCATCATATGGACCTTTGTACCATTAGTGTTATTTATTCCAACACAGACGCAACTTTGTTTTTGTATTTGAGAAAGAGAGAGAGAGAGAGAGAGCTGTCACACATGTATGCGTGCAGCTATTTGCTCTCTCTCGCTCTCTCTCTCTCTCTCTCTCTCTCTCTCTCTCTCTCTCTCTCTCTCTCTCTCTCTCTCTCTCTCTCTCTGCATAAAGCTTAATCCTATGCAGCATATTGAAGTTTTGTATAATTAGAAAGTTTTTTCTTCCGTTCTTTTGTCATTTTTAACTCTGCTGAAAAAGGTCGCAGAGCTCATACGGTAGCTCATGTCTATCCGTCCGTCCGTCAGTCCATCCGTCTGCCAGTCCATCTGTCCGAAAACTTTTGTTTGTGAATGCAATAGCATCCATAGTTTTCATGTTGAATCTATGTAACATTCAAGACTTATTAACTGTATGAAAATCTAGGTCGAGTACAATACTGGTAACGCCACCCACAATATTGTATAATAAAAGGGCCAACATGTCAAAATCTTGAGAAAGCTCCTTTTTGAAGAACTTTACATGAATCATCATGGAAATTGACAAAAATGGTAATGAGGCAAAAAGACGAAAACACGCCGAAATTTGGTGACGCTATCTACCATGTCATGCAATACAAAGACCCAAATATGTTAAAAACACGTGCAGTTACATAGTTTGAGAGAAAATAAGGCAAGATATTCCAAATGTATGACAAATAAAGAATGATATTGCATTGTATGGAACATCTTGACCTATTTTGTCCAGGTCGCGGAATGATGTCTGGACTTTTTTCTTTTCCTTTTCTCTGTTTTCGTGATGGACATTAACTCTTACTTATATCCACATTTCATCACTGGAACATCTTTCAGGCAATAGTCTATGACGTATGAAACCATGTTGGAGCTACTAGTATTAATTGGAACTTGGGAAGATGATTTGCTGCATAGCAGATTAGTGTGTGTGTCTTCAAAGTATATTGGTATGGCAATATACAACTATTCCATAACACAGGAGAAGAAGTTGGAATGGGTTCTCTATCTATTATAGCTTTCAAGTTATTCCAGACTTAAAATTTCTAATGGTGCTATTTAGCATAATTTAAATTGATACAACTTAAATTTTTATTCATTATGTGCGCAATGGTCAACTACCCCCTAGTAGAAGTTGAAATATGACATCTCTATCTATTATAGTGGTGAATATATTCAAGATTGAAAATTTTGAATTGTTCTAATTAGCATAATTTAAATTGTTATAACATTTGTTTTAGATTTCATTACATGCGCAATGGTCAACAACCCCCTAATAGAAGTTGAAATGACACCTCTATCCATAATAATTTGAAGATATTCAAGTTTTAAAATTTCAAATGCTGCTAATTAGCATAATTTAAATTACTACAACTTTTGCTTTAGATTCATTACATGCGCAATGGTCAATAACCTCTAGTAGAAGTTAAAATGACATCGCCATCTATAATAATAATTCCAAATGCCCCTAATTTGCATAATTTTAAACTTCTTCATTCCTCTGTATAAAACGGTCAAACTCCTTGTATGGAGGTACAATCATGCCAAGTTGGAGTTTCTATGTATAAAAGTGTCCGAGAAAAGTGTGGGACAAATTTGCTGGTAAAGAAGAAAGAAAGAATTTCAGGAAAAACAGAAAACACGTAGAAGTTCACGTTGCATAATATTGACGACCTTGCCAGACTTTCTCAAGGTCACGGAAGAATTCGTATAAGGATTTTTTTGTGCTGGTCTTTACACCTAAACTTGTGTACATATATCCACATGGCATTATAAGAGCATTGCAAAGCCAAAAGTCTACGATGTGTAGAGGCATGGTGGCCCCAGTGGCGGTATCGTTGGAACCAAGATCACTGGTGTCAAAAGCACATTAGAAAACCATTATTGTGATAATAAATTGAGAGTGAACTTCCCAATTTAAAATAAGTATACGTTAGTTAAACGGTTAATTTTGTATAAGTTCGGGTGACCTTGACTTATTTTGCAAGGTCATTAAGCATCTTAGTAAAAGACTCTGAATACAGTCGGTTTAGAAAAAAAATAGGCTTATGATAAAAGATGTATCACAAATATACATCATGTGAAAGTTTGACATTTCACAATTTTGCGGGCTTTGACCCACTTGCTCAGGGTCATATAGGGCATCCATTTCAGGAAATGACTTTTTTATGGTGGTCATTTAATTAAATGTCCGCAAACTATTAGGTCCATGGGCCTTTTGTTTATTTCTATGCGAGGGTGTTTGCAACAAATCAAATTATGTTTACAATAATTCTTTCTAGAATACAGTGTAAATCCATGTTTTAGGCTCAGGAATGTATATTCAGGACGAATATAATTATAGCTGCACGGAAAGATATCACGACCCAGTTTTAAACCTAAAATGGGTCTGCTTTTATTATGTTATATAACTGTCGTCTATTTACTGTTATGTTTTCTTCAAATAAGTGTCAAAACCAATACTGTCAGCTACAGAGTCCTTGTATAATTAAGAAATTATATACCTTTTTACCTGACAAAATACATATGATTATAATTGGTGATAATAAACCATTGCCTAGAAATTCTTCCTTGACTCTTTCAGTGGCAAGTTTTGACTGAGTCAACAGCTTTCCTCAGTGCTGTGCCCAATGCGGACCCGGCAGAAAATCTGTTGACCAGGACTATTTGTATGGACACTGCAGCTGCAGATATGTTGGTGCTCTTTCTGTGCCAATTGCTACTAAAGTCGGACTACTCTGAATTGTGATAAGGGTACTAGATTCATGCTCCTTGGAAAAAGACCTTTCTTTGAAGTGCTGGCATGCCCGTAGTTACAAAATTTTTAATAGTCCAGGTCAACAGCTTTTCTCGCCGCGCTTCGGGTACATTGCGCTCAAAGTGCGCCGAGGAAAGCTGTTGATTCAGTCTAAAATGTGGCATTGAAAGAGTTACATGAGATGTCGGTTTACGTAGACTATAGGAATGTTATGTCAGTTCAGGTTACATCGAATTTTCTCGAAATAGTTAGTAAAAAATTTACAGGAAAATTGTTTAAGCCTGGCTTTGGCACGCATCGTAAAAAGTCGGGTTTCAGAATTCTTACAAAACGCAATTATCTGAGAAAGAATGAAAATTGTTTACACATGTATTTCAGAAAGTTGCATTTATTGAAGTCACAAATCTACCATTTATGTAATCTATCTTTCGTGTACACACATATATGCAAAACCTTAACTGGAATTATTTAGTTTCACCAGAAATACGTTTTGTTCATATTTAAAAAACAAACGAACAAACAAACTTTCTTATTCTTCCAGATCAATATTTAATACTTCTTACCACTATCAACAGACGAAGTGCACCAACTCCATTTTGAATAAATTCGCCATATGTGGAAATTGTACTGTGGAATTGATAGTAGTACAGTCACCGCAATTACTGATTACATAATGGCGACGAGTGACTGCCACCGTCGCCATTTCTTTTAGTTTTCCACACGTTTCTTCAATAAAATCACGTAAAAATATTTGAGAGCCTTTATTGTTTTGTCACTGTCTTGAAAATACCTTCGTTGAGTATATGTGCCTGGTTCCATGGAATAACCGATATAATACCATAACTTCATGAAGTCAACTTTCAAGCTAAATTTTGATAATTTTATTCAATTCTGAAAGAAGAAAAACGGAAAGAAAAAAATGTTCATCCGAACATTTTGTTTCGGAGCTCTTGTTGTGTTTAGAAGATGAAAATAATGCCGATGTCAACCTTCAATAATATGTTTCTGAAACATATGATATTTTCAGAAATATAAGCTGGATCTTTCACATTTAAATTGTATATATATGTTGACATTGACATTGAACATATAAGCCTTGTGTCCAGAAATCTGCGGATCGAAAAAATATATATGTAATGCATTTAATACCGTCGAAGCTTTGACGCTATAAAGCTGTATAACTGTAACCAAAGCCCTCTATCAGAAGTCACTGGTGTAACATATTTTTGTTTGGTTGGTTCGCTGTTTAGCCATTATGTGGAACACAACTTAGATCGCATACAAATATTATTGACAGGGAGGGGGAGGGACCAAAATTGAAATAATATAAATCTAGTTTACTAAAATCATATTCCAGTGAGACACATGCTGATAATCACAAGTAAGGCTGAAAATTTTGTTTCTGTATTTAATATTACGACGCATACTTTCATTCATATTTTTTAACATTTCAGCTTTGATACATCTTTTTGACTCTTCATAAAATTTTCTAGTAATCTATTTAAACTCGTATAAAATATATGTTTTTAGGCAAATTCATAATCTTGCTTGATTGGAGAAATGTTACGTCAATTATTTTATTCAATTCTAAATATTTTCCTCTTTCTTTAATGATAATTGAATGATTCCGCGCCTTTGATGTTTTGATAAGAAAAACCTCTGTGGTAAGCCATATCCAAGGCTCTTTGTAAACGTAGTTTTATGTTCCGATTTGATTAAAAAAAGTCCATGCTTATCTGGAGAGTCAACACGAAATTACATTCAGAAAAAAGCTACTGGTGTTGTTTTTCCTTCTTTTGTTTTTTTCTCGGCGTTTTTTTTTTTTTTTTTTTTTTTTATGTTTGTTTCATTCTATTTTCTTGAAAGATGTTGAATGATGCACCTCCCTGACACATATTCTGATGAATTTAATGTTCAAAGGCAGTATTCAGTGAACAGACATCTCTGGCATCACTGTAGATATGACTTAAGTTTGCTACCCTCCCCCTCCGTTCTGCTTGTCACTGATTTTGTATTTCCACAGTGCCGTGTTTTCCCTGTAAAATCATGCAGAATATTTTGTCTGTCAAAGCCTCATGGGAAAGATCCTTTTTTTTTGGGGGGGGGGGGGGGGTCTCGCAAACCCCGTACAGTATTCGGGGGCTTGATATTTCCTAGTTAAATTGATGTCCTGCTCTCGAATGTTATATCCGCCCCCCCCCCCCCAAATAAAATAAAAAAAATAAAGCAATGGCGAAAGTGTTCATATGTATGGTGCAATGTTAACCGCTGCCAAATTGTTATATGTTAAGTGCATTCTTTGGACCAGTTCAATATGAAGAGGACACAAAAGATGAATGTGTTAAAAAACCCTCAAGAATAGACATTTTTGTTCAAGGAAAAAATGGCACCATCGTAAAAGAAGTGATACTCGTTAAAGGGCAAACGAGATTGTTTGTTTACAGATCAAAAGATGCCACTTACGCAATTGTACCTTATTGGTGTCTAAAGCCAAATAAATAAATAAATAAATAAATAAATAAATAAATAAATAAATGAATGAATGAATGAATGAATGAATAAATGAATGAATGAATGAATGAATAAACAAACAAACAAACAAACAAACAAACAAACAAATAAATAAATAAATAAATAAATAAACAAACAAACAAACAAATAAATAAATGATTTATCAAAGATCAAACGACGTCATTCTCCAATAAATTCATACGCATTAATTTTGGTATGAATACACAGGTTTACGTGTTTACATGCCGACTATTACTGATATAGTTTTAAAATATGTTTTATCGGTTTTTTGCTGCGTTGCACAGTGGTATGTCTTGAAAATCTTGCAGAATATCGCATGGCTGCCATTATTTAAATGTTTTCAAAATATGGATACAATGGCACTGAAAATATATTTAAAATGTATATGAGGAGCCCAAAGGTCTTCCTCACGAATCATGGAGATACAAAGTGCTGTCACAGTTCACCATGGAAAGGTGTATAATATGGATCTTCACAATTCACGGGACAAATCATGACTTTAAAGTGCACGAATTATTGAAATGTCAATTCACAGTTCACGATTTATTGTTACGTTGAATAACATTTCGCAAGTAATATATCTTTGAGGGCTGGCACACATACACTAAATTTAAACATGTAGTTTTACGGTTCAGGAAAAAATACCAAAAGCCCCGATCACAATTCACTGTAAAGGCCACGCCCCCCCCCCCCAATATATTAATCCAAATAAAACAATATGCACATTTTCCTATTCCAGATGGCTACCATTATCTTGACAGAAAAATGCATGTCTCATATTGAACACATCAAAACGGTCATCCGTGATCAAAATATCGACGACTCCTCTGCTTTGCATCCATCGCTACTACCAGCTGGATTCCTATCAAGCTTTGAGGTGATACAGAGGCTCCTTCAGAACTTATTATCCTCTATAGAAACTCCCACCGTGGATAAGTGTTACTCAACTCTCACGAGAATGGAGATGAGCCTACGAGAATTGAGAGATGATGTTGCGAGAAGCTCGGAAGCAACTAATTTCACGAAACTCCTTGATCAACACTGGGCGGGCATTTTGGCTGGTATATCAGTATTGTACAAGAGACAACACTCTCAAGAGGTAAGTCAAATATATTTAAGTCTTTCAGTGTCACATTTTAGCCGCAGTCAACAGCTTTCCTCGGGGTGCTTTCAATGTACCCAAAGCGTCCTGAGGACAGCTGTTGACCTGAACTATGATACTCCATGTCGCTACAGGTATGCTAGTACGTGGATGAAAGCTCTTTGTACAAGAAACATGAATCTGGCCCTCTTACCATAGTTCAGAGCAGTTCCTTTTAAGTAGTTCGATTTTAGTTGCATTTGGCATTTGAAGAGTCATAATTGCTTGCCTTTTTTATATGTCGACAGTTGACACTGTTTTTTTATGTTAACAGTTGACACTGTTTTTTATGTTAACAGTTGACAGTTTTTATGTTAACAGTTGACGCTGTTGTTTATATGTTAACAGTTGACGCTGTTTTTTATGTTAAGAGTTGACACTGATTTTTATGTTAACAGTTGACAGTTTTTTATGTTAACAGTTGAAACTGTTTGTTATATGTTAACAGTTGACACCTTTTTTCTTCTTTTAGTGCTAAAAAGAACAGAAGTTGTTCTCATTTGAATCTTTGTAATTTTTCTACATAAGAATTTATATATATATATATATATATATATATATATATATATATATATATATATATATATATATATATATATATATATATATATATATAAACATTTTATACAAGTTGTGAAAAACTGTGGATGCTTTTTAAAACTAGGATAATTTCAGCTTTGAATGCATATCAAGTGATAAAAAGTGAAGAACATACACGCAGGACCATCAACTGCCAATTTGATGTGCTAATTAAAAGCTGACGATGTCTTAATTTATATATGAGCTCGAAGAATTGGTCACTTAAAAATTTTGTGAAACTTTTTTATCCAGTGGCTTTAGCATTTCTTTATTATAGGCAAAGTAAAAATAATCCAGACAATGGTAATTATGGACAGCCCTCCAAAATGTCGACACGCCATTCTTTGTAGTTTGTGTTGTCCGTCCATCAGGTAAAAAGCCACACTTTTGACATGGAATTGTATATTGCCCTTTTAAAGCAAGTGGTTAAGCTTTGGCTTGATATATATGTGAACAGTTTACAGGACTATATTGTCAAGAACCAATAAGGTAACTGAATGATTTATAAACAAAAGTGTTGTGTGTCATAATAACCAGATGATGTTGTCACACTGATAAATGTTTTAAAATTATATGCTCTACAGATTACAACCATGTTCTGGGTAGACACGTCTATATCATGTATAGAACGCATCGTGTACACGACTTTCAAGATTCACGAGACCGTGGCTGAACTGTCAAAAATGAGGGGCAAAATGACGCCAGTCTTTAAGGCCATTCCTTATGATTCTCCTCTTTGGGCAGTAGGCCAATCTGTAGCACGCTGTCAACTGAACTTAAAATTGCTACAGGAGTTAAAAACTAGTCTGGAAAACATCAGCACAGGTTTGCAAGGGATAACTTTACTGACTGATGCTAAACTGGATTCAGAGAGTAAGAAACAAATTCAGAAGTTAAGCGGTCTGGCGTATTTTCTGGAAAAACTGGACAAATATGCGGACTCGGAAGTTGAAATTCTCGGACTTTGTCTCAGCGAAATCATCGGAGGAGCCACTTACGAATTAGGTCAATTGGAAAATCCCTCCCCTGAATTACACCAACGGTATAATGCTGCCAAAGTGAAACTGTCTTGGATGAGTGGCACTCTTGAAAGCATCAAGAAGGACGCAGAGCGTCTCTTGGATTCGATGGAGATTGTTTTTCTGGAAGGCGGAGACGATGAGCGCTATTTTTCAGAAGATATGTTGCATTCTTACATTACAGCTGTTAAAGATTACAGTCTCGATCTGGAAACTACCGTATCCAAATTGGAGGTAAAGTATGTTTTCGTGCGCTTCATGTTGCAGTTTTAAAGTGTTTTTGAACCCCAAAATAACACATGTAAACTAAATTGTTCTCATGATGACACATGTAAACTGTTCCCATGATCACAGACGTAAACTCCATCGTTCCAAAGATAACACATATGAACAGTTCTCATGTTGACACCAGTAAATTTAACTGTTCTCATGATGACACATGTAAACTGTTCCCATGATCACAGATGTAAACTGCATCGTTTTCATGATGACACATATGAACAGTTCTCGTGTTGACACCTGTAAATTGAATTGTTCTCATGATGACACATGTAAACTGAATTGGTTATAAACTTTAAGATAAGATAATGTGCAGCCGCAGATAAAATTCTCTTTACCATTCTTCAGCACAAAAATGTAGGGGGTATATCACGTAACCATTGAAACAACAGTAAATATACCCAGATGCAGTAACTTAAAAGAGACACAGATATACAATGTCTTAGCATGAAATGCGCTGTTTGCAAAACTAGTGCAGATCATTCCTTGAATGTAAAATTGTTTTGAAAAACAGTACAAGTGTTTGTTAAAGGGTCTTAATGTTCAGTTGTTTCCTTAGTGGCTTCTATTGATTGTATAATAAATAACTAGTTATTTGATTGCAAAACATGTTTACATATGTGTGGTTGGTCCCTCTTCAGTTGTGGGAACAAATTCACTTTTTGGGATACTTTTGTCCATTTGCGCACCTAATGTTTAAGAGGAACTCAAGTCATGGCTTAAGGCAACACTCATACTGGAATGTGAATTGAACACCTTGGGCTTAAAACTTGAATCTAATGTTGTGCAAGGTCCATTGTCGGGTGTGCCTGGGTGGGTGTAAAGCCCACATCACAATGGGTTGAATTCACTTGTGTTTATATTTTACAAGCAGTAATTGATAGATGGTAGAATGGAGATTTACTGTAAAATGCTTTATTTTCGCGTGTATAAATTTTCACGGTTTTTGTATTTTTGTTGTTTCACTGTACCTTTAATTTCAATGTTTTGGACATAATTTCCATTCAAACAATTTAAAATACTATGTCACTGTGTTTGTATTTTCACGGTTTTGTGCCATCAGCGAAATGGTAGCAGTTTTAGCACTTCCCTGCCAACACCTAACAACGGCTGGAGCCCATTTTTAACAATACCTTACAGCAGTTGGAGCACATCCTTAATAGCGAGCACATCCCTAACAACACTTTGGAGCACATCTCTAACAACACTTTACAACAGTTGGAGGACATTCCCAGCAAAACCATGAGCCCTAGCTTTCAGATTTTTCCATACTCGTAATTAGAATAGTCGACTGCATTATCGCTTGTTGATTTTATTCTTGGTGTTATATTCCTCAGTTATGTTTTGCTAAACCTGGTCCTTTTTGTAATTATTTTCGAACCTGTTCACTAGTCCCTTATGACATCTTTGTCTTTCTACAAATTTCAAATGATTTCCTTTCTAATACTGAAAAATTTGCAGCGTTGCCCATTTTCATAGCTGCTACATGACAGGAAAATCCTTCCTACTTGGTTTTCGTTGAACAAATGAATGCGATGAAGTTATAACGATTTAATAGCGACTGGTTATACCTGAATTATTATATGTATGCCCAAGAACGGGGTTAAAATAAAGGAATATAGGAACATAGAGAAAGTTAAGGTGACTAATCTGTGAGTGTAAAAAGATCAAGACTGGGGTCAGAGGTCACAGGAGTCGGGCCTGAGCGTACCGTCAGCAAGTGCCCCCACATTGTCTTTAGACCTCCTTTAGAATTAGAGTGGATTGGATGGGCTAACGTTGTTTGAGAGCACCCCCACATAAGCCACAGCTGCACAACTGGCCATAAGACCTCCTTAAGTCCGGATCAGATGACCCTGACTTTGTTTGAGAACAATCCACGTAAATGTACAACTGGGTATCTCAGGGCACGATTTTGTAGGCATTCAGAAGACAGGGTAACCTGTATAGAGTTCGACTGTGGGTTTACTTCTGCACACCATCACTACAGAAAGAAAAGTAATTTTTAATAAGAAAAATAACTTATGAAAATCACATTTCAGCCCCTGTCTATTTTGTTTGACGGTATGGTCAAAAGATTTTTGATCATCTGCACATTTCCACACTGTTTTCCTTCATATCCCATGAAACATCAGGGTTGTCATTTTCACTTGACACAGTGTAGCTGTATTGTAGGTTCCAACAGATTTCTGTTTGCAACCATTTGTGGAATTCAGTGCGCCAATGATAGACGAACATTTGACATTTGTGTAACGAGAACAAATTTGGTACCGGCAGAGAATTTAGGCTGGTGAAACAAATGTTTCAACTTTACCTCACGAGAAGAACACGAAGAATTATTTATAACCTTACAGCCTCTTGTCCGCACAATAAAACCTTCATATTAGCTTTGTTCGTGACTTAAAGGTAATATATCTTACAAGCCGTATGTCGTTTAGGAATATATCAATCACGAATCATTTCAAATATATGCTTCTTGGAGTCACCATGGGAATTTTTTCAGCCTAGATTTTGCCACCTGGTCACCAATAAAATGGCGTCATGCCCAAAATGGGCATAGCAAAGTAAAATCCCCTTGTGAAGTATTATGGTTGTTTGTGGTGTACAGTAGATGCTCCTGTTTATGACCTCTCCTCAAAAAGAACGTTGCTCTAACCACCAACCTTTTCAGTTCTCTCTATCTCCATATTTTATGTTGTATTTGTGTCTTCTTGTCCAGAATCACTTCCCAGTAGTCATTACGCTATTCCGCAGTCTGAATTCTTTACTCTCCATAAGCTAGTCTGTCACTGTCTAGCCTATATACATATGGAAGTACTATTGTCCATATTCCGTACGTTATTCTGTAGAATTTTGACATAGGCTGTATTAGCCCAAATAAATTAAAGGGTCCTCAGCAGGTAACTACTCAGAACATATTTTGAAGCCTATACCCGTGCATGTCTCACTGAGTAGTGGCTCCTTGTCTAAGAGTTGTGTGTAGTGTGCTGAGACCATACCTTTACTTTTGCAGTCCCTTGGGTGGTGCTAATGGAGTTATTGTACTGTATTAATAATTGTTATTGTTTGTTTTCTTACCTCAGGCAGGCACTCTAAACGTAGGCGTTGCCGCCCTTAAAGTCATAGATCGAGACCTGTCGAAAGAGGAAAAGAAACTATCATCGCCACAAATTTCATTAGATATATGCTTTGGGATTCTTGAAAACGCCAAATCGTGTCTTCAGTCGTTTTCATCCAGCACAGACGCCACCTTACATCAACAATGCGAGAAAGATATCAGCACTGTGGTGCGATTTTTAACAGAAATAAGGGACTATCACAACAAACCAAAAATGCGAATAAACCTGGAGGTGTACGTACATGTGCTGAGAAGCCAATATGAAAATGTCCTGGAGACTGTCTTCAGGTTGTACTGTAGTCGACATGAAAAAATGGTAAGCTCCTGATGAAGCGAATAAATCATTAGAAGCCATGTTATGTCTAACAGTATATTTTATAACTTGAAGTGACATTTTGGGCGATAAACGTATTGGCCTCTGAGGTACACCGCACCTAGATCGACGATTCTCTGGTTATACAGGATCCCAGCAAATGACCAACTATCCGTGGGGCGGTGGGACACTTAGACAAGCTGAGCAATGGAAAAAATGTTGCTTTGGTACCATTTTTGATGATTGGTCTTAGCAACAACGCTAGAGAAACATTTTCCAGAATGAAAAAATTTAATCTAAAAAACGGCGAAGCAGACAATTAGTATGCGGGTGTTTTTGGGGTAGTTTTGGTTGAAAAAGCTTCACCAAGTGTTCATGCCCGTGTGATAAAGTAGTTACTCAGCTAAATTACATTGTACCATTGCTGCTGATAAATGGATTGCCCGATAATATTGATGTCAATAATCTTGCAATAAATTGTCATGTTCATAGAAGAGGAAAATAAGACTCTAAGTTTTTAAAAATGGAAACATTAAAGTGCTTAAAATTGTTGATAATATTTTCAGGCAGCAGGTCAAAATCTGTTGGCACCTACAGAAATTGAGGTATTCAGAGCGAAAACGGCACGGGAAAGAGAGTTCATGGACAGGACGGTGTGGCCTCTTGAGAACAAGCATATTAAACTCTTCGAGCAATATATTTTATTTGAGAAATATCTTGCCATATTTACCGAGTGCGTGGACATTTTCGAGGAAGTTCGTGCGGATATGAACCTGAATGCAAATTACTGCAAGCAATTGATGAAGCAAGGATTTGAAGAGTTATCGAATTTGCACGACAACGTGGTGCTTGTCCTTAGCATTCTGACTCCAGAGGTACAGTGTATATAGATTTAGAAGTGTAAGGTACTCTTGACATTTGCTAGGGGCTGTATTAATTTTATACCCTCACACCGATAATTAACAAGATTTAGAACAATTATACAAAAATTAACATTAAGCATTTTGTGCTGCCTACTCTGGATAAGTATAATGAGATAAACGTGTTTATTTCATGGTCGGAACGAGTGGGACGCGAACCTGCAAAGTTTTTCAGTCTGGTATCCCGTTACTGAAGCTTACTTTCGGCAATTACCTATGGCCCTGTGACAAAATGTTGTAATGGTCGTATTTGTTACAATATGCTTACCCCTAAGACACCGGAAGTTAACGATGAATAGTAACTTGATGTTTTTGCTTGAATTGTGTCAGTCGTATGGCTTTTACAATGAATTATGGCATTGAATTTCGAAAACAACCGTCGGATTTTTTTTTGGGGGGGGGGGGGCTGTGCAAACAAAACAAAAGTCCTGATTTGTAATGTATTGTTACCAAGGAAAATTTACGGTTTTTTTTTTTTTTTTTTTTTTTTTTTGGTGCATGCAGGGAGACTGAATTGTTTTGGACTCTGTGCTAATTGCGAGTTTCAAAAGGATTTCACATTTATTTTGAACAGGCTACATATCCTACTTGTGCCACCACAGAGGAGGACACTGCTTACATATTGAAGCAGGTAAGATGCTAAATCCATGGCGATTTTCATTTTTACTCACGTGTTCATATTTAGGGAAACATAATTGTTCAAAGTGCCATCTGGTGTAAGCTCGAAATAGGTCACTTGAGATATATCATGGCTTCCACTCATATGCAACTGTCCAAACAAAATAAAAATTACAAAAGTTGTCAGTTTGCAGAATATTTCCAATTATATTGAAGCCTGGATATGTGGCACCCATGCACACATTGGTTGATATCACGATATCGTACATACATGGGCTGATATAATTTGACATTATTACATTGACACATTGAAACAATATACATTACGAGTACTTTTTGGCTGCTTGTATGAAAATTGATGGACCGTTTTAATATTTATGCATCCTCATTTTTTACTTTTTTCCCCGTTTTTTGGTTCTTCGTGGCTTGATCCTCGGTATATTACATGAACTGTATACTGTTTTGAATTGTACTGTATGCATGGTGTTGTTTGTTTGCTACTATGTTGTTTCATGTTTTCGGCAAAATGCCTCTAGTGTATGCATATGTGAGGTACAGCGAAATAAAGTTCATTCTCATAGACTGGTATTACATGGCACGCATAGTCGAATTCCTTCAGTTCTCTTCCAACACTCAGTTTGACGGTATGGCTAGTTCTTGAAAGAAAAAAGAGACATACGCAAGAATGAAGGGAATGAGCAAAGAAAGGAGGGTTTCCATAGAAACCAGGGGGAGGGTGGAATCCTTGTTCAAGTATATACCTCATGCCGTGCGTCATTAATGATGCAGGGCACTAGAATATGGATCAAATTCAAGTTTAAACAATTTTTTTTTTGGTCGCACCGAATCTTGGTGCCCACAGGCCTTGCCATTACCACGGCTGACCAAGATTTCCCAGCCCTTAACCCTAACCCTATATGTCTGGTGCCGAGGCCTGACCCACGCATACGTGTGCTGATATCATGTGGTGCCCACTCCTGCATTGACTGCTGTCACATGTATTCAACACACATACATGAAATAATACATGAAAACACAGATGTCCCGGTGCGCTCATGTGTTAAACCACTGCCACACGACAGTTTTATGTGGTCACATGACAGTTGAGGGTCAGTATGTTAGTGGCGTCAGTACGTAAAAAATCTGACACCTGATTAGCCATTATCATCAGTATCAACTCCTCTATTAAAAATTTTCAATCTTAAGGTATTGGTGATGTAATGCCCCACCTCATGCAGGATTCAACAGTTAATGGCATGTGCAGCGCAGGGGATACTGAACAGAAGTAGGTCTGCCTTCTCCTACAAAATTGTATTTGTGTCTTTTTGCCCAGAACCACTTCCTAGTAGTCAATATCCTATTCCGCAGTTCGAACTCTTTACTCTCCATAAGCTAACCTGTCCCTGTCTAACCTGTATACATATGGAATTACTATTGTCTATATTGCACACGTTCCTCTGTAAAATTTTGACATAGGCTGTATCAGCCCAAATAAATTAAAGGGTCTTCAGCGGGTAACTACTCAACATGTTTCGGAGCCTTTTACCCGTACATGTCTCTCTGAGTAGCGGCTCCTTGTCTAAGCTAAATATTCAGCAAAGACAACCCACATAATAAAGAATAAATAGGAACGTGGCAAATGATGAATTAGCTAAATACGTGAAGTTTTGCTTATAAATGCAGAGCTTCGTTATGAAAGAAGAACCCCTGTCAAACAAACCATAATTACTAAATTTGTATAGTACAGGTTCTGATAAGAACAATTTGACAAAGTGAATCATCGTACAAAACACATGTGTTCCCGTTCGAAAGAATATCCTTGACCTTTGTCAAGAGAACTTATGATCGTTGTAGAGTGGGCACTACAGCATAAAGTGAACTATTGTCTCGGATCTGAATCCACACACACATTCAGGCGAGTTACATAAATTACGAGAGAAAAGATGCGCATTCAGCGGACTGAAATCGACCCATAAGCAATTTAACAATATAACTAATTTTCTGGTTCCATCTCTTAAATGAGAAAGTTTCGAGGGATAAAAAAAGTTTTGCTGACCTCTTGAAGTTAAAGAAGCATTACGCACACTACCCGGAAGTGTATTCCACAGACAGGTCGTTCGAGGAATGAACGAATTTTCAAAAATCAGTCTCCTTCACTTCACATTTATGCTTGCAGCATTGACCTGACGCAAATTTTAGGTAACTCTGTTGCTGGTAAATGTGGGAATCAATGCACGTAGATGCACATGGCACAGGCCTAGAACTATTTTATAATACAAAACAAGTTTAAGATATTTACGCCTACCCTCTAGTCGCACCCATCCTAAATAATTTAATACCTTTATTTGACTAGTGGCTTTCATGGCTCCAGATACGTACATCGCAGCTTTGTACTGAACTGACTCCAGCATTTTACTACATTTTAGTAAGCAGTCATCAAAAACAGGAAACGCATATTCAAGAATAGGTCTTATAAATGACGTGTAGATACTCTCTAATGCATGTATAGGTAGTAAAGGTGAATAATAGTTGATACGACACAAACGAGACGAAGCCTTTGCAGTTATATGGTTAATGTTACTATCCTAGGATATTTTATCAGAAAATGCTTGTGTTTGCGAACACGATTAAGAGGTTCATCCATAAAAATTAACGATCCCTAAAGTTTGGGGCCCAAATAAACACATAAAGAAACAAAGTATAAAAATTCCAGAAGACCTTCCCTAAATTAAACTCTTAGCTGCACAGAACATTTTATTTCATGAAAATCAAGCCATTCGTTACTTAGAAATCTTCAATCAAAACTAGTAGAGTCATCCTGATCCTATGAAAACGGCAGTTTGTTACACCACGTACATTTCATGACATAAACCATTGTAAATCAAGTTGCTCTCACTTGTGGGCTTTGGGCTTTATTGTGACAGAAGCATATACACATATGGCTATCCGTTTGATTTGTTTTCATCAGATTCAAGAGTTGCAATATTTTCAAAACTGATTTCTTTGAAGTGAATCCTCTGTGATGTGAACCACTCTGTGGTTTCTTTGTGTGGTTTCGCAGTGGTCTACAAAAAAGAGGTGACAGGACACGGTTGGAGTATTGCAAAGAAAACAATCCAGAGGCTGAATGTAATAAAAACAATAGCAGTGGCTGAATGGATAATTATACCCATTGCCCGATCTCCACAGCCTGTGTGGGCCACAGTGGGCCTGTTCTGTCTCCCAAGCTTCTTGTCCATTGTTCTCCTCAGCCAGTGAGCAGCTTGACCAAGTAAGGGTTATCCAATGACAAGAGTGTAATATTGGATTTACACACAAGTGGCCGAAGGCCACGCGTGGGTGAATCCAATATTACACGAGTAGTCATTGGAATAACCCACTAAGCCCATGTTTGCCAGGAATGTGACATTTTGTCAATGGGGACATATACATCTAAATCCTTTACCCTATTGTTAGTGTGTCCTGCCAAAAAACAAAGCAAAGTTGCACTGCATGATCTGAAAACACTTTTTGTCTCTAAAATGAGTGATTTTAGACAAGTTCAGAGCTATTAAAGTTTCAGCCAATGACACACGTGTACTTGTTGATCCAGCAGCAGATCACATGTTTCACCTGATATGCTTTTCTTCTGAGCTTTCCACCAGAACAGCAAGCAAGGCAGCTCACTTTGATTTTGGGAACAATTTTTATCTGGAAGAAAATTTTGATGTGGAGCATTTAATGGCATTGCCAACACAGAATCTGATTATTGGACGAATGCCACAGAAGTCTGATGAAAGGACAAACCATACAAATGCCAGATTTGCCAATCCTGTGACTGAAGATGAGCTTGTACGAAAGAGACTTAGTCGTTTTCCTGAAAATAGAGTAAAAGCAAATAGTTGGGGTATGTCTGTATGGCGAGACTGGGCTGTATATCGAAATAACTGCCCAGAAACAGGTGACGACAAGTTTTCTTTTGTGCCTATGGATTTCAAGTCAGTGACACCTGAAGAGCTTAATTTTTGGCTGGAAAGATTTGTGGCGGAATGCAGGAGACAAGACGAAAAGCCCTATCCTCCTAATACCCTCTACTACATATGCTGTGGAATCCAAAGACACATTAAGGAGAATTGTGGCCGACCTGAAATTCAGATTTTCAAAGATGCCGCATTTTATGGATTTAAAAGCCTTCTAGATGAACAAATGAAAAGATACAAGAAAATATGGAAATTTCAAGAGAAAGCGTGCAGATTCTTTTAAAATGTCAGATGAGGATAAACTGGGGTCCTCTGGAATTATCAGATGCGGAAAAGTTGCTGCCAGGTTGGAACTTTCATCTATGTTGATCACTGGCTTACCTACAATCCTTTTAACTTGGGGGACAAACAAAAATTTGTTGAAAGTCAATTTTTCAATAATATTTGATTATATATTCACATGCTTGTTCAGGTCTCATTGCTAAACCATTTACCAATGTACTGAACAGTTTTCTCCCGTTTTTTATCAAACTTGACAAGTTAACTATTTTTGATTGACTGATCGCCCGAGAAAGTGCGAGAAATGTTTCCTTGTTTACAGTTGCCTGAATACTGTTTGGTCTGTATTTCAGTAAATACAGACAATTGTTTGAAATCCTTTGTCTTACCTATTTCACTGTGTGCAGTGGGGTATAGGATTTATTCCACTGCTTCGATGAATGGATAAGTGAACTTTCTACTGCCAAACATGGGCTATATTTCATTGGGCCCAGTGCATGTACTGTGTTTGACTGACAGCACACTGTACCCATTTACGTGGTACTGTAAACACAGGGTCATTTGGACCTTTGACCGTTTTTTGCGCTCAAATTTTACCTGTAAATAATACTTTTTTTCCGTTTACTTTCTCATTCAGCATGTAGATGACATCTTTAACTTTTCAAAACATACAAAATGCTATTTTGGTGCAGATGATGATTTTTATGAACAAATGGCTTTGCTGACGCCACCTTAAATAGCACCCCCCTCCCACCAAGGTTGAGCATCTGTCCAAAAATCTCTAGTCCATGATTTTTTATGAGTGGATGAAATGTAGAGATCCTGTTAGTGATTAGAGATTTACCTATAGCTCTTTACGTGGATGCACATAGTGTTTAGTCCCGTCGTCCGCCATCTCCACCGCGTATCATATTTTCCTTTTATTTCTGTCCCCTCTGGACCTATTGCCTCCTGATTTGGCAGAGATAATCTATGGGTCTGAGAATCTTTTCCCATTTAATGATATATAACCTTAGGGTGAAAGGTCAAATCCTTGTTGCATTTTTGTGCTGACTCGGCAGCTTTCACATGTAGGCTTATACCTTGCTCATGGTGCATCCTGGGCTCAAGGTTACTATTAAACGTTAATAGGAAAGGACCTATGGGGTTTCAATTTGTATGGTTTATTTTAAACCTCAGTGACCTTGAAAGGTCAAGCTGCATAGACTCCTGTTGATTACTATGTAAGTCAATGGGGATTGGAATGCGAATTCATATTTTCAACTTCTGCAAAACGATTTGCCAGATTCACTTCAAACTTGGTGGGGATGCACATCGGGTAGGTATCTACCAACTGTGTTCAAATGGTTGTGCCCCATGACTTTTATTATTATTGTTATTATTATTATTATCATCATCATCATCATCATCATCATTATTATTATTATTATTATTATTATCATTATCATTATTATTATTGATTACCACGTGAGTCAATGAGGTCTGCAGTAGCAGTCACATTTTGATTTCTTCAACACCGTACACCAGATTTACTTGAAACCTTTGGTGCAGATACTCCATAGATTTGGGGATTTTTTTCATTTGATTATGAATGACCGTCAGGTCATAGGTCAATGTCACAATGCCTTGCAAAATAAAATGGTTTCCCTGCCACATCTTCAAATGGCTATGATTGAAGTCCATCAAACTTGGTAATTATTTACCCTGGTGATACTTCCCTCAAAGTTGCTCAGAAGTGAAGTTGAGGCCAAATGTCAAAGTCATAAATCCCTTTAATGAAATTTATGTTTTAAGTTCCGCTGCAATACCCATAGAGATTTATTGGGGTTTTGACTCATATGCAGTGCAGTATGTTTGCTGATACCACTTTGCAAAGCATTGGGTATGACTCACCTTGAGGTCAAAGGTGAAGGTCACAGGGCCGGCAAAAGTTGATTAGTTAACTATATCTATATAACTTAATAAATATAAATCAGGATATCATGTATTGGTGCTTGTCACGTAATCCCAATGGACATGTCATGCTCGGGGGATGCATACTGTTTTTCGCACGAAAAACCCACTTCTACTTTGCATTTCAACTTACAATTACTGACTAAAGCTAAAGTGTTCATTGACGAGTAATCAATCGTTGCATTTGTTCTTACATAGTATTTAGTGTCAACCTTTTCTTCATATGTGATACAATGAACCTTTGCCTTCAGGGAGGAAAATATTTTTATCGACGACTTTCCTGCAAATGTGGAGCCATATATTTGTGTTTTTATTTTCACCTAAACAGCCTTTTGCTCAACCGTAGAAAGTTGTACCACAATTCAGATATCATTTGGATTGCTAATAACTGGCAGTGTCTATTATTCCATGAATTGTTCATGTATTTTTTTCAGGCCAATGTCCTTCAGGCTAAAGAGTCCAAGGTTAAGAAGGCGCTTGCAGATGTAACTGATTCCAACACAAACCTCCTTGATCGTGTTTCAGAACTTGCTGCAGAGGTTATCGAACTAACCAAGCAGAATCAGGGATCAAGGATTGGTCTAGGTGTTGCCGGTATTGCTAGTTCGGGACTAGTAGTAGCTGGTTTCGTGTCTGCATTTTTCACTTTCGGCGTGGGATTGGGGTTGTCTGTTGGGGGTGCGGCCCTTGGTGTTGGGTCAGGCTTTGGTAATTTGGCCGCAGATAAGATTATTTCAGACAAGAAAAAAGCAATTCTTGAAGCCATGAAAAAAATTCACAAAGATCTTGTAGATGTTCTCTGTCTGGTTAAGGACCTTCAAAATGAACTTCAACCATGTATACCACTGAATTTAGAATCTGTCGGCATGCACGATTACAGTAGATCTGACTTAAGCTGCTACCGCCTTGCAGCCGGTATTTGGAAGATACTTATGATGTCTGTCTCTGGAGGGAAAGGGATAGGCTTGGCGGCCCGTGGTATTGCAATAGGAGCTGATGGATTAAAGGCTCTCGGTGCGGGTGCAAAGGCAATTGGGGGCGTTGGAGTTGCATTAGCTGGTGTCTCAACAATCATAGATACAATAACCATTGTCGATAGTGCAATTGACTTGGCTAAGAACAAGAAAGATGATGTAGCCACAAATACCCTGCTGATAGCCGAAGCAATTAAAACTATATTAAATGAAATGAGACAAAAAGACTTCCTTGAAACCTACATTAAGTCCTATATTGAGGGAGAAAATTACACCTTCCGAGAATTTATGGATAATGTTGATATGCACCACAAGCGAGTGTCTTCCTTATAAGACAGCTGTAATTTACGAACAATTATTTATCGTTAACACACAAATTAAAGTAAAATGTGAGAAATATTTGATTTTGCAAATGTCTATCATTAAAACATAATCAGTGTAAGCTATTAATGCACATGGATAATTATGTAGATATTAAACGCTTGAAGTTCGTAAAAATTGGGGCCTAGATTGAATTAAGAGGACCGTCTGGTCAATCAGTAGGAAGCACAGGCACCATTTCAAAGCATATACAAACATAGTATCCCATAATATGCACATGTTTATATGAGCGTACACTTGTATCTTACTGGATACTAATCTTCGGAGTGATATATCTGGTTCTAACTGTGACAAAACCGCCCTACACTGATTTTTCACTGTTTGGAAATACCAGTGTTGTCTGGTACCAGACAACACATAAAAAATATCTTAATAAATTTCGTGCTAATCTGGGCAAAATTCAGGTCTTTCCTGGACCATCCACTGAGTACATGAATATACTTACTTATTTTCAGAGGGCAACTATATTTATTGCAAAACACATGAACCAAACCTGCTTTAAGATCCATGATAATTAATCTATGGTTTCACATTTTTGATGCACACTTTAAAAATTTTGCATGTTTGTTTATATTGCCTTATTCTTAGTGTAACTGTCTAATCGAGCACTGCTACGGTTTGGAGACATTACACAATAATCTCCGGGCCTTTTGCTTCCCCTGCTGAAAATCACGTGTTGCGTATTTTCGCTTAATATTATACACAGTGTTTACTTCTGCGTACATTGTGCTACTGTTGATTTAATGATTTCAGCAACGAAATCAATGTAATGCTAAATTATCGCCCCCTGACAGACAGACAGACAGACAGACAGACAGAGATATTGGTGTTCTCTGCATATGCTCCAATGAGCGCCAACTCTTTATAGTGGTCATGATGGCAGGTACGTAGAGAATGCTTCAATCTCTTCGTGTTGACCACGTCAGCTCGTCATAATGTTCTTGATGGCAGATATGCAGATAACTATCAGTCTCTTCATGTTGACCACGAGCCTCCAATTCGAGACGTTCAATTCGAATATATATTTTCATCTGACCTTTGAAAATAGCCTATTATCAAAACGGTACTTTCCTCGTAAGTTAAACATTATCTTCTTGTGGGGGTTATTGTGGGGAAATAGTTCTCAAAATGTAAACATTATTTCTTTCTTTCAAAAACGCCCACCCACCCCCGGCCCGGGGAAAATGCCTATCTTATTGAAGTAGCACGCACGTGACGCATCGTGACATTTGGCGCAAACTCTAATTACCAAAATTAACAAGAGGGTGCGTGTACGTAGTGCAACCGAGTGATGCGGTAGTCCTCACTATATCACAAGCGGTCGTAGCCCAGCTTTAGTTCATATTACTACACCATGTGCATAGGATTGCATTTTATGTGTGCAAAAGGCACTAGCCATAACGGGGGGGGGGGCTATAATTTAATATTAAAATGTGCACCAAATAATCCCGAATGTAAGTTTTATGGTGTTATGCATTCGGTTTGTTGTAATATTATGTTAATTTGAAGACATGGTGCTGTTGTGTGATATGGGCACTGTCTGTAATGACAGCCTGCAAAATGTCAGTGTAAAACTACACTGCAACGGTATAATGTACACAGCTCTGTTCTAATATTATATCAACCACACACATGATTCTGTGGTATCATGCAGTCAGTCTCATAATACTCTGTTGGTTAAAAGTCATGCTATAATATTGCCTCTTACAACATCTTGTCGGTTTAAAGTCAGGTATCTATGTATAATGCAGAGCTTATTTTCTGATATTTTGTATTCTTTGATTAAAAATAGTGTTATGGTAAAAAGTTTAAAGATAAGCTTTTATAGTGTAATATTGTCAATATTGGAATATCTCATCTGATAGTCTGTTGTTGTTGTTATTATTATTATTATTACTATTATTATTATTATTATTATTATTATTATTATTATTATTATTATTATTATCATTATTATTATTATTATTACTATTACTATTTCCATTTGCGGACCTGTTGCTATAGTGTGATGTAATCAGGCTGTTCTTATATCATAATAAATTAAATACATGGTGCTAATGTATAATGTAGGCAGTCGATTACAATATTTGGTATTATGAAAGAATAGCGACTTCCTGCTGTGGTATAGTGCAGATCCTCAGCATAATATATCAACTTACAGCTTTGCTTCTACGCAATCATTGAGCCAGTCCATTATATCTTCTGTTGACTAAAAGAATGTATCTTTAATATAAAGCAGACTGTCTAATAATGTTCTATATTCTGTCAGTTTAAAAGCATAACGCTATGATGAGATGTAGCCTGTCTCTTAGTGTATAATGTATTATGCCAGTATAAAAACATGCTGCTATGGTATTAAATGAGCAGTCTGCTCTATTATTAAAACATGATACTTTGGTGTAATACTTTGGTGTAGTGTGGACAGTCCTCTTTATCATTAAAATATGGCACTATGGTACATTGGAATCAGTCTGTCATAGCTTTCGGTCGGTCAAAAACACGCTTGCATGACAGAAGGCCGAGAGTCTGTTAAAATATCCTGTCCTTTGTCTATTTACAAGAAAATGTTTTGACGTAATGCGGTCATTATAACCATATAATCTTTTCATACCCTGTCAGTTCGCGGACATACTGCTTGGTGTGATATAATGCTACCATTATGCGCTAATCATATATTCTCATTGTAAGGACGTAAAGTGTGGAACTTAACCTGTAACAATATTTTGTCAGATTAAGAACATCATGCCATGAATTCCATACAACGTTTTGTGCTACAGTATGAGTTAAAATGTCTTGAACTATATCAATTCCATTTCTCGATAAATAATAATTAAATTCGGCATTTCATATTTATAGGATATGCAGATAATGTCCAGTGCTAATATGTTATGTAGTACAAATAACCTTGAACTATTTTGGTGAAGTCTCCAGGCCGGTAAATGTAAGAGACAGAAACATTAAACACATTAGTTTACCTAACCTGCTCTTGTTTTGCTTCCAGTCTTTAAATTTTTGTAGTACATTACAAATCAGCAGGGCACTAGGCACATGGGCCCCTTGTTCCCTGTAAAACACATGAAATGCATGACAGTTTATTTTTTTAGAAAATTAAATACGGTCGTTCATAAAGAATATGCTGGATTTTTTAGACGAAAGTGGTGTTGCTAACGGACAGCTTTAATTTGTACAGTGTCGAAAGAAAGACTTGGAATACGTTCTTGTGATTCTATTTCTGAATTGAATGTCATTTTACCATTAAAATGTTTCTGAAATGCACAACGTTGGTAAAGTATGCCTTGGAATATAATCTTGCAAAGACTGCAAGCCGTCACGGTGTTATGTTTTCTGGAGAGACAGAAAGTTTATGGTGTTCACAGATAAGAATATTTTCAAGGCTAAAATCAAAGTGGATTATATGTATATGTATATGTAAGTGTAAATATATATATAATATATATAATATATATAATATATATATAATATATATATATATATATATATATATATATATATATATATATATATATATATATATATATACAAGAAGTGACGAGCAACATTTCTATACAATTCAAAGAGCTATTTTGCTGCATTTGTAATCGCTACATATATTGACATATATAATAGGGATAATTATAGCATTACTTGTTACTTGGGCAGCTGGTGCATGTCACCTATGACCACTTCTACGGCCCCGTATGTTATGCTCCCTGTGTGGGTACAAGTTTAAGTTCCTTGATACACATAGCCACAAATTAAGCAGCCACAGCAAGGTACAGTTTCTATCAGCAGTGCCTACTATAAATCTGTGCAGCCATCCTAATCCATTTTTACATTACATTCATCTTTAGTCTTTCAACCAATAAGAGGCTACCTATCATGCAAGGTTTAGCAGCTTGTATCAGCAGCAACATGGCGGTTACCATTGCAAGAAAATTACTTTTTCTTCTCTCAGAGAATTCGACACAAGAAGACCCGTTATTTATGCATATGCTTTCTTTATGTGAGAGATCACAAACAACCCCTAAGACTTGTGAATGCTGGATGTGGACAGTGGGTTCCATCGATGTTATTGAAGTCACAATTTGCCTGAAAACTGTGGGTAGCAAAATACTAATAAATTTCAAATTTAAGGAGTAGTTTTGGCAACTTCAGATGTAAAAATTGCTCCAGTGCCACTGAGGTACCGAGGCCCAGGCTTATCTGTGAGGAGCGTGCTTGGGAAGCTTAGATTCATTCCTCGGGAAGCAGTAGCTGTCTAGAATAACCTAGCCGGTCTTATCAATTGTATTTTGTACGCACGTGAGTTGTAAACAGGTTATCGTATGGTTCTAACTTACAATTAAAGTGGCTCAAGGTTGGGTACAGGCGTGGAGCTCAAACCCTTAGGGACCCTATAAATATATCTATATGTATATATGTATACATATATATATATATATATATATATATATATATATATATATATATATATATATATATATATATATATATATATATATATATACATACTGTATGGTTAGGGGCATCAGTAATAACTCACGCAATCATTACTCTGTAAATGTCCAAATTATGTTCTTCACATTATGGTCTCCGTACATGTTGATATATCTGTATGAGGAAATAAACATATTTCACATATTTGATGCAAGTTCCTTTTATGTTATCCAGTATAACTGGTAAACGCCTCCATAATCAATGGACAATTCGATACTTTCATTTATTCAAACAATCTCATGACAACTGTTTAAAATATGTCACATTTAAATGATGTATATTTTCATTATATCCTATAATGTAGCCGCCTCGTACAATTTACTTGTGTATGTTCAGAATGATTAAAAAACCATTAGTTTATATCGGAATATGAAAATTTATCTTTAAAGTTATTCTTCATCTTCTTTCTCATGGGACGAACGTTTCGCTAAACTGACCAAGGAAGGATGGGTTTGTCACCTGGTCATGAATATGGCCGGCTGAAGGTTTTTTCAAGATCCTCGGACAAATTGACATTTTGGCCAAACCTCACGTATGTGTCAGTTCATTTAAGCTGTATTTTTCTATGGAATGACGCAAGGAATGCATATGACGGAGTGAGGAAATTGAAAGGGATAATTCATAGAACGGAGAATTTCCTTGTGATTCCTACAGGCCTATACATGTGAACGGGTCATTTTAGTTTTGCCCTTACTTAACCCATGATACGATTACGATTATCTTTTATATATGCATTTAAAAAAAATACTGTATCATCAAATGAGGTTACTGATAGTTATAAGAAAGGTTTAATGCTAAATATGTATTGAATGGGGATCCCTTTCATTAATTTGATTACCACACTACATGAATTTGATTTTACAGTTTGATACAGTAAACATATTTCATATACTTTATAATTTATATTTGTATGTTTTCCAAAGATGCACACTTTATGGTGATGCAGTCCATATTTGCTATTTTTATTTTTTATGCCTCCATATGGTATGCAATATTTTTGAAGTCTTGTTTCGTTTTCGTAACTCAAAGTTACATTGTCAAAATGTTTGACAATAAAACCATTTTTAGTTTCTCAATTTTCGCTGATACAGGGCTCTCAGTCCCTTTTTGCTTTTATTCATATTCTCCTGAAACGGGTTGTGCATTTGGAAACACATCAGCTTTTTTCAAATATGGCATTGAACTTTGACGTAATTATTACATGCTTGGATTATTACAAACTTGTACGACTTTCTAAATGATAAATATTAATGATAGTACAATTTTGGATGGTCTTGGTGGAGTTGGCGTTCATTCCCGTACTTCACTATTAGAAATAAACTCATCCTATAATGTAAATGATCCAGATATCTTCAAACCAAATTTAATACAACAATCCTCTGATTTTGATATTGACTGTCTGATTGTGCATTTAAAGGATATACAAAGGTATTTTACTATTATCAGTTTAAACTACGAGTCGCTGAATGCCAAAATTTAAGAGTTTAGCCCAGTCCCAGTGAATGAAAAAGGAGCAAAAAAGTAATATATATATATATATATATATATATATATATATATATACACATATATATATATATATATATATATTTATATATATATATATGTATATATATCACAGCAGGTTGTGTCACCTGTACCCTCCCCACAAATAAATGGCTGAATAAATGAATGAATGAAAGAATGAATGAATGAATAAATGAATGAATGAATAAATGAATGAATGAATGAATGAATGAATGAATGAAGAGAGAAAAAGATGGAAAGAAAGAAATACCTGCCGCGTGGGTATAAACGAATAAATACCTAAATTATGAGATGTCCAAGATAAAGATTAGTCTGCCTGGTAGTTCATGCTCCATTTATCTATACTGATGACTTTAATAAAGGTATTCGTAAAATTGCCAGTGTTGTAAATGGTTTTGGTACGACTGATGTAAACTGTATCATAGATGTGTCATGGGACTCGAAACATAGTTACCTGACATAAGGACTAATAAAGCACTGTTTACACAGAACTTCCACAACCAGCAGCACAGCAATAGGAGTCCACACAACTATAATTGTGCTCAGAAGTTGTACCGATCATGAAGGACAAGCAGTAAACAAATTGGTGATGCTAAGTGTAGCAACATTTAAAAAAAATGCAGAGCAAACGCGAAAGTGAAAGTGTTCGTCTTTCACCTGCAAGGGGAGATGTACAGAAAGTCGATACCATTGATCCGCTATACGAATAGAGAAAGTGGTCTGTGGCAGCTACGTGGGACAAAGTTTTGCAGTTTCGTGACAGAGATTTTGACAATTACGAAACCTCGCTTTAGTGTTTTGTTGTTGTTGAATATATATATATATATATATATATATATATATATATATATATATATATATATATATATATATATGTATATATATATTTGATTCTACTACTTTTGAATACAAAATTTCTGAAACACGTATAAAACAGTAAGAGATATTCATATTGAATAGGATTATGTGGTGCCACCTGGGATGCAGCAAGGAACATGACAGAAAGGAGAGCAGACTCGTGTATTAAGCAGGTAAAAAGAGATGCTTTGTCAAAAGTAACAATTCGACTAGAAAAGATTTGCTTAACAGCAATACCTGTCTGCGTGCCTAATGGGAAGATTACACAAGCATAACTTTTGCTTGAGAGGGCCCAAAATTTCAATCATGATGGCAAAGATTTTGCTACAACCAACCTTTTAACAACAGTTTGCTGCCATGTTTTATACGATTTTGGTGAAAGTCCAGACTGAAGGAAATTATTAATTGGAAAGGTTTCCTTAATGAAGGATATGGCTTGAATAATTAAGCTGCACGCCCTGATAAGAAGTGGATCCCTCCTTTCCCCTTTTTTGCCACGCCACGAAAATGTTAACTGGTAATTAAATAAATAGTTGACGTACTAGGCTCGGCCAAATGCCCTATGGCCTCCAAGTTCATTCATTTGACCTGACCTTTGAACTGTGACAATCTACAGTCGTCACATAATGGTCCATTGGAAATTCCTACAGCACACAGCTATAAATAGAAGTTGGAATGACACTCCTACTTATAATAGTTCTGACGATATTCAACATCTGAAGTTTTAAAGTACCCCTAGTGAGCATATGTAAAATTCTACAGCTTTCATTTCTGGTCCAATAGATGCACCTGCAGCACCAACCTGTCAATAGAAATTCAAATGACACCTCTACCTATAAAATTTTCGACGGTATTCAACATTTAAACTTTTTAAGTCCCCTAATTAGCATAAATTAAAATTCTACTACTTTCATTTGTGGTTCATTGGATGTTCCTATAGCAGAAACCTATAAGCTGAAGTTGGAATGGCATATGTATGTACATTAGTTTTGAGCATATTCAAGATCTAAACTTTTAAATTGCTCCTAATAACCTATGTGCGAGTATGCATGAACAATGGCTTTAACAGGCTTGTTAATAACTGAATACACAAGTCATGCCCCGGTGGTCTTGTCTGATGTTCTGCAAGGAAGTACGTATTTTACAAAGAGATACACGGAGAGGACGTACATTTTCTGTATAAACTGTATAAACACAGAAATCAGAGAAACCCTTTGTAAGAAAAATTTTGGAAAGAAAGTTTTTCAGTCACACTAAGTGCTGTACATACTTTAATTCTGAAATGCTCAATGGTTGAATGTACGTTTTACGAAAATTGATCCAAGTTTGCAGGATGTTCTATTGTTTACCATGTTCACTTATGCATTTCCCGCAAATACATGCAAATATACTTTAAACATAAATTAAAATTTTACAGGTAGGGTTTATGATTCATTGGCCGTACATTGTTATGTGGTTATGAATCTCGTAAAGTTGCCAAAACTGTTACTGCGGACTGAAAGACTTGTGCTTTGAGTGGTCAAGCCAACTGGGCCCACACCTTTATTACGTGATAGGGGATATCGCATCTCATAGGGACCCAGTGGTCTCTTGGGACCAAGGGCTGACTCAGATAGCCCTTCACAATGCTCTTCCTACAATATGCATATGGCATTGCAGTTTTGTGATGGAGGCGGGTTCAGTTGTTTGCTCCCCCACCCCGGGGTGGTGCTCCCATTACTTAGCATAATGGGTATGCTCTACAAGAAAGATCCTACTATTTTTTTTACCACTCTTTCCTCTGAAAGACTGCCCCCCTTTCTTTTCGAACTTTGATTCTAAATGCCCTTTATTTTTAATTGTTGCTCCCCATGACCCAAATGCCTATGGTAGTTTTGTAACTTTGTAATACTACCTCCCAAAGACCCTGGTATTTTTCTCATTGATTCAACTGCCATTGGATCTGGATTCCATACCACTAGTGGAGCCTATGCACCTTAAAATATGGGTAGAGGAAAGTATTCAGAACTCACATATGGGACATTATGAGAAAGCTACGCCACATAAGAGAGATGTTGGAATGTCTCCAAATACACCCAACCAAACAAGAGAAAGGATACATGACCACAGGTTACATCAGGTCCAGGACTTGCAAACAACATTATAAAGTTGGATCCCAAAGATCTATCTGCTTGATGGAGGACATCACAAGGATGTTTGTAGACCTCAGTCAAAGTATGGGTGCATACCATTAAGATTATAAAAGGTCAGAGAAACTGACATCATTAATTAAGACTGTGAGAAAGAGTGATGGCCAAGTGCAGGCTGATCTCAGAGATTTAGTTGGTGAAATATATATATGCCATGTAGTCACTCGAGACATTTTGGGGGCCATTATGGACATTGTGACTAGATCATTGGCTGGATGTATGAAGAAAGAAGTGGAGTTGTGCTAAACATTTCAAATTATCATGCTGTGGTCTTCAAAGACCATAGGGCCTATATTGGAAAAACCTTCCTTTCACCAATGAACATGAGACACTAAAGATGAACTAGGCAAGTTTATCAAACCGCTCATGAGAACTTGGGCACATTAAATTCCTGCTTCCGAGAAGTCCCTGTATAGGCATATCCAGGTCAGTATACTACAGATGCAGAACATACAATCAATCTGGCCTGTACCAAGGCTTCACATAATCCCGAGCTGGCAAAAAAAACAAAAAAAACAAAAACAAAACCAAAAAAACCCCTCATTGTGGAGGTACACCTGACAACACGAGAAGAAGTTATCATATACAACAGCAGGACAACACAATGGAGATGTTCCAGAGTGTTGTGCATGAGGATCGAGATGAGGGAACCATGTATATTGGCATAAGTAATAAAGGACAGAAGAAAATTTTGAAAGTACTGGAAGATATAAAAGATTGTGCTAGTTTACAAGAAAAACTGGCTTCCAGGTTAACCAGAATGGAAAAAATGGAATATCTCACTGTTTCATTATGCCTCAGTGAGCTATACCAAGAGAAAATCCTCAACAAAAGTCTTTTTAATTGTAACAAGCCAGGACAGTATGTAGTGGATTATGACCAAACGAAAGCTGCCACGGCACAGCAACAGAGACTTTACCAAATGAGGATATAAACTAGAAATTGAAGCAAACAATGCAAATTTCAGGTTGGATGTTACTCTTACCTTACCCTGTGTACTACAGCTTGTTTAAGTTCCCCTCATCAGAAATTGTTTGAAAAAATGTGCCATTGTATTAGAAGAATTAGGCATTTACAACTATGACCTTATTTGGTTTATGTCTTGGGACATAAGCTGGCTGTTTTACGCAAGACAGAAATTAACATTTATAATGCTATAATGGCAAAGGTTGTGGTGGTCAAGGACATTCATCATAGCATTATTTTAGGGTATGGACCTCTGCTAAAAGGCCAAGATAGTGTGACTTATTCAGGACAGACACTCGAGTGGTTTCATAAAGAATCGTCTCTGAAAGCAAATAAGAAGTTTAATATTTCTGCTGTGGACAATAGGTCACCAGTGGTCAGATGAGTGGGATTTGCTGCCATTGACCAGGTCCTAGAAAAGTATGAAGATGTTTTCTGTGAAATAACTGATCCCACCTTCTACCACTTATTTAAGACATCTACTGGCGAATTCCAGTTTCACCACAACCTGAACATCAACTACGAAAACTCAGCAAATCTCCTTTGCTTTCGCCAAGAAGTCTAGAGTTTTGTAAATTGAATGTGGGGTTTGACTACAAATCCTGAGACCTCATAATAAAATCTAGAACTTGCAAGAAAACCCGTGGATTTGCAACAAACCCAGCTTGCTTTTACACTTTCAAATCCAGTTACTCTCTCTCCAATCTCTCTTTCTCTCTCTCTCTCTCTTTCTCTCTCTCTCTCTGCCTCTCTCTCTCTCTCTCTCTCTCTCTCTCTCTTGTGAATACACTTGTTGGTGTACACAGACATCACTATATAAGACTTCAAACATTAGGTGGCAGCAAGTCCCTAAGGTTACCTCCCACTTAAAATAAGTGGATCACCTTAACACGACGAGAAGTAAATATAAATGGCTAATGAAGCACCAAGTATTTACATCCAATTATTGTCATCATATAAAACCTTCAAAGTCTGAGCCCAATGCAGGATAGTAAACGATTAGGTGGCTTAAATGAGGGCTTGTTCCCCATTAGTCCCCTTCTACTGTGGGCAACATTACATCCAGAGCAGTTTCCTGTTCAGCATGTCATACATGAGTAACAAATAATTGTTCTCATGGCTTGTCTTGAGTTTGGTCTGTTTTGTGCCTTTCCAGAAAAGATAATAAGTTGCCTGCTCCACCTTCTGTAGGAATACTAAGGGGGGGGGGGGGTTGCTGATGGCCGTTTTCAGTGAACAACCATTGCTACTACTTTATTGGTGTCTGTTTTACTGTCCATCTGATCCTATACATTCTTGTAGAGAGGGCATCATAATTTCGACCGAATGGTCACCCACACTATCCGCTAATATACTTATTAGCCATTGAACAATTTTCAGGCAACAAGACCAGAGCCCATAATCACCTGTCAGCGTCTCAGTTCAACATCTGAAAGCTGACACTGAACTAGTTGTAAATATTATTTGGGTTTACATTAGTTACTGGAGTGTACAAAGTGCTTGCACATATTGCAGCTGTAAATAAAAACAAAAACAAGAAAAAATAAAAAACGTTTGACATGAAACTGGCATGAACCTGACACAGAAATTAGTTGGAGTCTCAACACATACTGGGAATTTATCAATTTGATAATGCATCGACCATGAGGGCAGGTCAATCTGAAATCAGAGAAACCTGGAGGAGAATTGTGTTTAACAGTGAACTGACTCAAAGAGAAAGTCAGCTTCACAATAAAAAGACAATCAAGCTAAGTCAATCTCTTATGGCAGAGACTGGATTGTTATTTTGTTTGATAGGCTGAAACGTTTCAGTCTGGCAAAAGACTGATCGAGGAGAAAACTCTATTTTGCCCAAGTACAAACATGCAGTATTAAATCTACCTTTAAAGCGTGAAATTGTGCTTTAAGTTTACACACCTGTGTCTCTCAAGGTCCGAATTTGTTTTCTAATTTTCTAATTTAAACAGCTCTTCCTCTAATTCAACTTTAGTTTCCTCTCTCTCTCTCTCTCTCTCTCTCTCTCTCTCTCTCTCTTTCTCTCTCTCTCTCTCTCTCTCGAGTTAATTATGCTGTTTCTTTTTTAATGTTTAAAGAAACGGCTCCCTGTGAATTATTATATACTCACAGTGAGACGCCTTTTGGTCCAGTGTCTCTCCACCAATTCATTGGATAACCTTGTAGGTATAAATGTTCCTCACTGAACATGGCAATGAACTGTGAAAACAAAATGTTCATTGGTCCTTCACACCTGCGGCAGCAGCAAGCAGTTTTTGGTCATGCAGTGCCTTGTTTTACCCACCTAATATTTTGGAATCTTGTGAACATGGTAGTAACAAACATGCAGCAAGGCAGTAACCACGTTGCATCCTCCCATTATGCTTCGCTATGCGCACTGTTGGGCAATAGAAATAAATCGACCAGACAATTCTGTGCTACACATACTCTATCTATCTATCTATCTATCTCTCTCTCTCTCTCTCTCTCTCTCTATATATATATATATATATATTGGCCAGTGCCAGTAGTACTGCAGGTCTCCTAGTTCTTCCCCCGTATTTCTGCATGGATGACATCACCAACATTATCCAATCTCAAATTGAGAATCGCCTTTTGACTGTATTGTTTTTGTCCATCTTGTAGTCAATGGTAACTCTTTGTGATTAACTTAATTGCCACCGGAAAATGCACAGACAACAATACCGCATGGATTGCAGGGAAATAACCTAACCACAAATATGACAGCCAATGTACACAAGTACGGTCAATGATCACAGACCTAATATTCCTGAGCAGACAAAACAGTGAACTGGTTGAACTTGTAACATGCTTGCGCATGATAGTTCCGGTGTAATCAGGCCTCAGGAAAGCTTCCATTATTACTGTGCAATGTCTCAGCCCTTTAGGGGAAAAGCTTTGTCTGTTATGCACACTTCCGGGAAGATTTTTTGTATTTGTGTTTTGTTTCTGTTTTTTTATTTATTTTCAAAGCTGTTCAAAAGCACTCCAACATCCATAACTAAACATGGACGTCTACATTTGCTAATCGTATAATCAAATTAGACAGTGTCACTACCATATGCAAACCGTAGTCCTTATCAAACAAATCCAAATCAATTCCGAAGAAAGGCAATGTTCTTTGGTATGTTTAGCTGAATCACATCAACTTATGGTTCGTCTGTACCCAAAAACAGTCCAAAACATAGATCCAAAGGTCCATAGGGTCCAAAAAGCCATGTCTAGTTTCAACATGACAAGAATGCAAACAATTAACGAACGTTTGGATAATAGAATAGAGATAAATTTAGCATAATTCAACTTTGCACATACTACTGAAGAAAAAAGTTTTTCACAGTATTTTTTCTCCGGAGCTGTGATTTCCTTATTATCCACATTTGTAAACGCTGTTGCTAAATTTTGTATGCAGTTCCGTTTGAATGTGTAACGTTCGCACTACCCGCGCACCCACCTTTTCAAAAAAATAATTAAAAATTTATGGATCCAATCCTACTTTCGATAGACCACACCAAATTAAAGCAATCCACATTGACCTCTTTTTAAAGCGATTAAGTTCAGGAATATTCCCAAATGCACATAAAACTATATTGCGAATCATATAAAGATAAAAATACACATTGTGGTGTTGAACTGTGGTTTCAATATAGGAATATCTGATTATGCACATACTACAAATAGTTCACATATCTTAAACCTTCCTTTCTCAATCAGTTGTGAATCTGTACAATATGTGGATAAATGTGAAATTGCATATGAACTATGACTGTGGAAAAACTCATTCTCCTGACCCCAAATGCAAGCCATAGCTGTATGTCAGTCCCATGTCGTTCTGTACTATACATTTCTTAATCTGAAAGTCCCTTTGTATCTTTGAGAAAGTGTATTCAATTTTATTTTTAAAAAAAGTTTTGGTGAATTATAGAAATGTATTAAAATGTTATATATAAAGGCTGAGGCGATTGCTATGTTTAATAATGATACAGAAGCACACTACACAGATACGAACTGCTCGTCATGTCTAAATCGTTGTTCAAATGGCCAAAAAGAAAGTTACCAAATCAATTGGTAATGGCTAAAAGGTGGATGGGCCCGGGTGACATTTACCATAACGGCAAAGTACGGGAACAGACGTTTATTTATGCTGGCAAAGGCTGAACTGTGGATACAATCAAAGTAAGCCAGGCCTGTCTTTTAAACGTGACATGTTAAACTAAACCAGGTTTCACTACAATTCACACAGAAGTCCTATATTCTTACACATTTTCCCAGGAGGCTCCAATATGGAGAGTGTGGTCTATAAATTTGTTCCCAATAGTGCACTTCGATAAGTTCGCATTTCATTCGTATGCTGAATTTGTCTTTGGGATTGATAGTTTCTACATCAACAGGTGCAGTCACCTTCAAGTATAAATTGTACGTGTTACATGAACTTCCAAGTTCTTTTTTCGTGACTCTGGGTAAAAATACAGTTATTCATACAGTTGAACTTCAGAGTGAGGTGCTGTCAACTTTAATTGTATATCACTTCCTGCTTCTTTTATTGGTCTCTAAGCGCACACAGAACAGCTTCTGGCTGGGTCTCGTCTGATGTATTGTTTCTGCCATTGATCAATAATAATGAAAGTGCTACTCAAGCCGCTCAAGAAGTCGCCATTCCCGAGGAATAACTGTCTGTTCCTGCTGGTATTTTATTATGCTTCAGGCAATATTACCATTTAAGCACCCATATGTCTGCGGTCTAAAGTGTCAAGTAAGTATGCCTTGGGCCAATTTGACATTATAGTTTTTGTTTAACTATTTGCCATTTCATCAAGTTATTTAATCAGTTACCAGATAATATTTGCTACTTACTGCATTTAAATGTGTCATTAGCACATTTTCTGTATTGTGTAAATTTGCTTTTAAATTGTGTGTTAAATGTGTCATTTAGCCTATTTTTTTCAGTGTCCTAAGATAGGAAACAGACCACTATGAGTTAAATTAGAAATTGTAAAAGTAACCAAGTGTAACACTTAAACATTAATGTAGATTTCTTAATACGATATTGCATTGTATTTAAGGAAAAGTGAGTCACAAAAAACATTATATTTCCTGTTATTTTAGAGACTCCCTAAAGATAACTCTCTTATTCCCCAAACCTGAGAACATCTCTCTGGTCGTCAACATATGTTGGAGGTTGTAAAGTATTGCAATTGTCCTCATTTAACTGCTAACTATTAGATGAAGTCTGAGTAACATTAAGTTACTTGCAACAATACCCCACGCTACCTTTGTTTTCGATCACACCACAAGTTTAAATGGATTCAGTCTTTGTATATCTTCCCTCTAGTAAAAGATATGCAGACATAAATCCAAGAGACTTACCGATTGTAGAGCCCACCAAAATTATTAGAGGGTAACACTATAATTATTACCAAGTGTTACCAAGCATGCACGCTTCTTATTTGCTTTTGATCATAATTAGTCGGCCTCGTATAGAACACTCTCCGACCTCACACAATACAAGTTCTTTACCATCCTCTGGCCCTTTTTCATCATAAAATTAACAGTTATCGGCATGAAGAGAAATTGTAATTATTTGCTGGGTTTTGTCGCCATCATCCAATGATGGAGTTTTCCGTGGAAGTGGCGTCTTGTATCAATAAAATTTCCCGTAGTACTGCTGTTATGGTGAGGGTTGGATTTCCATAAAGAAGGTCAAATTTCTTCCTTAAAAGCCACGTATTTTACTGAGTCAGGAAACACAAATCCACATTCAACCAAAACTGCTTCTTTTATGAAATATTTAAAGTTAAATTATGTCAGGCCAGGTGTTACTGCTTCTTGAGTTCCACATTGTTCCATCAAGCAGCATCTTCAAAATGGCAGGATGGTTTAGTCTATGATAGCTGTACCAAAAACAAAAAACAAAAAACAAAAAAAATACGGGCTGACATTTGTCCTTTATCTGAAAGATAAACAACGAAAGTATGTGATCACCATATATTGTTTTTAAAAATGAATATTTTGATGGAAAAGTCGGTGGAAAAAAATCATGATACGTTTAAGCAGTTTACCTACAGCATAACAATTTTATCTCTGGCTAGAGAAAAACCCAGAATTTCCTCATACTACAAGGTGTAAATGCCTCATACAACCAACATTAATTTTTCACCAGTTTTAAGGTCAGAGCAAAGTTTAATACATCAGTGACATAGCATTTCATACCAAAATAATCCACAGAGTCATAGACATATATCCCTGTGGAGGGAAAGTTCTAGAGGCATTTATACAGTTCAGGTAACAGTCATATCTTTCCACTATCGTGCATTGACTTTAAGACAAATAATAGGGCTGGTAATGGACTAATACTAACCAGTCCTAAGCTTTTGGATTGATGGTCATCAGGGTGGATATGAACATGTAATTCCTTTATGTAGCACCCTTGAAACATGGATGGTCTAGCTGGGCTAGTTACACTCGGTTGTGAGTTGTGTGTACAGTTCAGAGCTGCTATGCGTTCTCTTTGACTAGAAACAATACTGGGATTACTACTATTACCTTAGAATATGGGACTATTCAATCCAAGTCTAAGCCAATCAGGCTTAGCTTCATGTTATTTAGGGTTTGCAAGGGAGCTGAGAATTGTCAGGGGCTGCCATTTTAAAGTTGAAGCAGATACACTGATTTAATGACTCACTGAAGACCTAGTATTACTGTTCGTAGATGTAAGCCTACATGGAGTCCAAATACTGGCATTGCCAATAGGCATAAGTGCAGGTGTAGTTCTGTTGGCAATGGTACGAAACACAGAACAAGCCTGAGATGGGCGTTTCGTTGAGCAGTCAGCATCGTGTGTAGGCCTGGATGGAACACCAAGACTGCTTGACTCCCCTAAGGCACTCCTTTACGTTTCACCTATTACCATTTATTCTTCTGAAGACACCCTTTGGTATATTGCAAATCATTGACACTTCTATGCCTTGGCACAGACATAATTTCATTCAAAGCAAAATTATTTTTCCGGCTCAAATGTCAATGAATTTGCAATTCCAGTTACATGCAGCGAGGGATTAGTAAAGTCTTGCGACAAGCAGCATTTCTGCTTAGAGTTGACATAGAGCTGCTCAAAGTGTCTTTACAAAGGGGTATTGTATAAACCACGTATATTCGGCTATGGTTACATTACATCGTGGTCATTGCCATAAGTAGACACAGTCTGGATTACGATGAGACAACATCAGTTTGAATGATGTCACTGGAAATTTATCATGGTCAGGACACTCTGGTACAAATTCCCCTTAAGATTCTTCAGTGCTTCGATTGTGAATTTTCTTTAGTTAATCAACTGCCTTGATAAAATACTTCCAAAACGTGTTTATATATGCTTTGACTAGGAAGGTATCTCACTGCATTTTTCGAATATTTTGTGCACCCCTCCTGCAGAAATACAAGTGGATATTGAATGCGACTTTTTGAAGTAACGCATGTACGGTGTTTTCGTATTCAAAATTTCCAAATACTACAAATTTTCCAGGTCTGTGTCAGGGATTACAGGATAGTGCTCAACTAAGCCTTTCCATTCTTGTTCTATCTTTTGCATCTTTGAAATTATCATTTGCTGCAAGAAATTCCCAGTGGTTGACCACATCAATGTCACGGTTTACTATTAGGCCAGGCAGAGATCAACTGAATTCAGTAAACAGAGTGCCAAGACATGGCTGTTTCCTTAACTGTGAACCTTTGTCGTCTGCTCTATCGAAAAAGAGGCTATAACGTGACGTCATGGGGATTCCCCTGAGAACTCCCTGATATACATTTAGTAGGCGCGGCACACACCACCACTTCAGCAGGGTCTAAGGGAATACATGCACTTGGGCCTTAACCAATAATAACAATCCTGCATTTTTCACCAAACCGAGATGAAGCATCAAGGCTACATGTCAGGGGATGTTTGGATACCATGTTGATAAAATCAGACATAGGGTCAAAAGAACAAAAGGAATGGTTAAACAAACGGCAGCAAATGGTTGTTTCAATAGATCATTCAACTCCTTTGAGAGAGAGAGAGTAGCAGTCCTAGGCATGCTATATGGGTTACAGGTAATAAGTGAGGAAGATATGGAATGGCTAGGGAGAGAGAGAGAGAGAGAGAGAGAGAGAGAGAGAGAGAGAGAGAGAGAGAGAGAGAGAGAGAGAGAGAGAGAGAGAGAGAGAGAGAGAGAGAGAGAGAGAGAGAGAGAGAGAGAGAGAGAGAGAGACTAGGGGCCGACCAAATGTGACAGCAGAAGCAGGGGAACTTGGCTTATTGAATGTCCAGGAAAGATAAGCTATTGGGGCTACGTGCAGGAATCAATAGAAGAAAGCCTTTTAGGGCCATCTTTAAGATAATGTTCACTGAGCTATATCAGTTACTTCAGCCATGTGGCTAACATCACATCACATGCATATACTGCCTGGCCCATGTCGAACGATCTCAATATTAAACTGGTCTTCAGACATGGAAACATACATTCTGTCCTTGAACAGTTGCAGTCGGTCCTGTGTTACAGGGGTAAAGTCCCGACCCCTATTGACAGCCAGACGGAGTACACATTGCTGGTATAATTGTGCCCTTTTTTTCGCTCACTGAAGAGTCACTTGCCTTGCCCTCGAGCTACCCATCCACAGGCTTTCGAACCCTCTGTATTGTGAACTCATAGGCCTAGCTGTACAGTCTTCATTTATTGTGGTATTCCTTTTGTATATACTCGTCCTTCTTTGCCACAAAAACACTCCTTGAGGTCATTTTTAACCCTTTTTACTTTGCCATTGACCTTGGCATGCTGATTTTTTTTCTCGGTTTGTACTTCCTCCACTCCATCTCGCCCAAAGGCTGCACTTGCTGTAGTCTATCCAAAATACTATATGGCATGTACTCAACCAGTGGAGATGATAAGGACATCTCGTTCTTCAATCCTATGTGATGAGAACTGAGAGAGCGAGTAAATGAGATGAGCCTGCCACCCAAATGAACATCGTTATCTGTATTGTAAAGCCCCATAATTATATATCTTGTTTATCATCACCTTTCTTTTAAATTATGGGACAGGAGGAAGGATTTTATTTTATTTTTTATCCATGATATATGTTAACATTTGTGATGAAGAGCCTTGCTCTCGTCCACTCTGAGCCCTATCTAGGGCTTGATGATGCATGAACCACACTTGATTTGAAAAACCGAGAAAATCTATATATAACTGTCAACATTCCATACAGAAATTTCTATATTCCCCATGTGCTCCAGACACCCATTAAAATAACACCTTTTTCACCTTGACGGAACATCCCCAAATACATGCATGCAATCATTTACATTCTCGATGTTTTACCAAATCACTTATTATTAACTGTCAGACATGTTACAAAGTTAAACACTATTTCCCAACAGTTGCAGTTACTTTCCTCAAAGCGGCGGTTTTTTCACTTCATCTGTGCGATACGTACCAAAACTAACAATGTTTGCTAACATTTATGTTCGTTTACTTAATCACTTAAACAGCCAAACATGTACCAAATGTAACAATATTTGTTAAGAAGGACTTTCTTCAATGCGGCAATTATCTCCGTCAACACTTAAACAGTCAAACATGTACCTAATTTAACATTCTTTTCTAACATTTGCTTTCCTCATTCCCTTAACATACTCTCTTTCACTTCAGCTATGCCAAAAGATAATGACATTTCCTTATAATTATTTTAGTTTGACCTATCTACTTAAACTGCTAGCCACTTACCAAAGCTAACAAACATTTCTAACATTTATATTACTTCCCAAATTACTTTAACTTGATCTCATTAAACTCAAACTGCCAGTCAATTACCAAGACTAACAAAATTCCTAACTTTCTATATTATTAAATGTTAGACATCCATGTTAGATTTCAGTAAGTGATCCTCAAATTAGATTGACTAAAGGATTAATTCTGATAGTACCTAACTAAGATTTAACATTACTCGAAATTTCAAACATTAGGCTGAAATTCTTTTTGAAATCCTGCCACTTGAAATATGACTCATACATGTAAACAGTAGGCTTTTTTTCAAGAATGACCCTACCCACCCACCCCCTGCCTTCGAAGCTCATTTAATGTGAACAGTCAGTAATATATAGAGTGAAAGGACCCTAGAAAATTGGGGGGAAGTCGTAGATTATTGTCATAGAGATCTGATGGTTATGGATATAAACAGACGAGTGTTGGTCAGCCAAATTTAATCAAAGAATAAATAAGCAACAGGAAAATGAAGGTCACATCATGAGATCGAGTTCACAGGCCAAAGAAAGGGTGATAAGAATATTAGAAACCAATGGTAGTCTGATTTTTGGCGAGGAGAGGGGTTGCCATTGATTGCCTGACTTGAGCTCTAGTGCACTATGGCTAGGTCAAAGCACCTCAATACACATAACAATGCAGGCTTAGATACCCACCATTCTCACAAAAGTGGGTCATCCTAGCTTACAGGTTAAATAACACATTGTTTGCATAGTTTAAAGAATAAAAAATGGGTGATAAAGCAGCAAGGACCAGACTGAGTTTCCTTGGCATTGATGCTAAATTATTGAGACAATCTGTTTAGTAGTGTGAGAGGAAATGGAGGACCTTAGAACCAAAGTAAAAGGCCTTTCTTTAAAGTTTGACAAGGTGAATGAAAAATTTGATAAGCTGGAAACTGGCTTGCAAAACTGCAGGGACAGAGTTGAGGCCATTGTTAATGGTTTTTCTGCCAAAACACGCGCCTCAGTTGAAAACCGTTGCAACCAAGCTATCCATGAAAGTCATTGTCAATACCATGCATGAACAAAAGTGGTCCTTGATGGTTCAAGGACTGAAGGGTCCAGCAGGGGAATGGGAGATTTACCAGAATCTAAACTTTAGATTCATCATCATCATTACTATTATTATTATTTTTACTGTAATATTTTAATTCACCTTCTTCATTATTCATATGATTGCAAAACATATTGTCAAACCACATGCAAACTCATCACCGCCATATTGACAAAAGCTGTTGTCGGGGTCAAAATCAGGTGACAGTGTGATCGCCCTATGCCCTCTGTTTGATCGTGGGTAGCGGCAAGTTAAAAAAATACAAACTTAAATAAAATTTTACCACAAGCACAAGTGTGTCTTAGCAAAAATACATAAGTTGTAGGTTCTTATTCTGTGCACTCTATCAGACGGAACGGGCAAATGTCGTTTGACGGCCCCCTATGTGTAAAAAGCAGAGCCACGACCTTTGAAAGTAATCTGTTTTGGATGTCAATTTTAACAAGATCAATCAAACTTTAAAATGATGTTTGTCAAAGACGGATAGATATATCAGCTCAAAATCAACGGGTAATGCAAGATAAATGTCTAACTTAGGCACAAATATTTGAATCTGGATTTGCAACTCTTCCTTCTGTAACTTTTGGAGCTCAAAATATGGAGAAAGTGAATAATATCATGGTAAAACTTCAAACGTCTATAAAATTGTATAAAATAAATTTTGACCCCAGACACAAATTCAATGTAAGGATCTTTATTATTGTTTTAGATAGGTTACAGATCCCACAGTTGAATATTGTGCGAATGCGCTGAAACAACATGTAAATCTATACTCACTCACAAAACAGTGTAACGCTTCTGAACTCTCTAAATTGATTCGATGTTATTCTGAGACAGCCCATCTATACATCGATATGATTACGAAAATGTATATTTTAATGGGTTAAAATTCAATTTAGGTTTGCAATACTCATCAATCATAACACTCGATCTAGTGCAGCACGACAAAAATTCATTACTGATACTTGGTGTTAGCACCCTTTGTTCAATTCTACACAGAAGCGTATTGTATTTGTGTCTTTTTGACCAAAACCACTTCCTAGTTGTCATTACACTATTCCGCAGTCCGAACCCTTTACCCTCCTTAAGCTAACCTGTCCCTGTCTAACCTATATATATATATATATATATATATATATATATATATATATATATATATATATATATATATATATATATATATAAGAACTATTGTCCATATTGTACACGTTCCTCTGTGAAATTTTTACATAGGCTGTATTAGCCCAAATAAAGTAACGGGTCTTCAGCGGGTAACTACTCAACATGTTTCGGAGCCTTTTACCTGTACATGTCTCTCTGAGTAGCGGCTCCTTGTCTAAGCTAAATATTCTTCAATGACAACCGACATAATAATGAATAAATATGAACGTGGCAATTGATGAATTAGCTAAATACGTGAAGTTTTGCTTATAAATGCAGAGATTCATTATGAAAGAAGAATACCTGTCAAACAAACTTAATTACCAAATCTGTATAGTACAGGTTCAGATAAGAACAATTTGACTTACCCGTAAACCAATATGTCCCCTTTCTAGCTGGACAGCTTATCCTAGTTAAACCATCCGCCAATGTTTAACTGAAGTGGGAACAAGCTGGGACATTATATTCAGTCCCAGTGATTGAAAAATAAACGGTTACAGCTAGACCACCTGTACAAACCAAGGGGAATCCTAACAAGGAATGCAACAATGTACATCAGGCACCACAGATGTAAAACAAACTCCATGATGACACCTACTCCTCAAAGAATTAAGCTCTATTTCACTGCCAACCCTGAATCAATGTATCAACGTAATGTGTCAGGTTTGCGACATTTGAGAAAATAATGTCAATTTTGAGTAATTCTTTAATATTGAGTAAATGTGCATGTCAGAAAAGAATGAAAGTCATTAGCATTTATGCCAAAAAGCATGTTATCAGACAATTTTTCTTAACAGGATTTTAAGTACAATTAGGCAAAAATGTAACTGTCGTAGGCGCTGCTTGCTACCGATAGCTCGGGGGGGGGGGGGGGGGTGTTAACCTGACCGAAAATATGTAACTCTAAAATGTCTGAAAGTGAATATTAAAACAGAAAGATGCCAAAAGATAAAGTTAAGTAGCGAAACAGACAAGTCTAAAAACTGTAAATTATTGTGGCCAAACTTTCTAATAATCTTTGGATTTTAACAGCCAAACTTTCTAATAATCTTTGGATATTAACAGTAAATTATAGGGCAAGTCAGAAAAGAATGAAAGTCATTTGTTTTTAAGTCAAGAGAATGCAATGATAATATTAACCAGGTATCAAGTAAAATTAGGCAAGCTTGTAACTGTCGGAGGCCGCTTCTTGCTACCGATAGCCCCTGTGGGGTTTAACCTAACAGACAACAAGCAGCCCAAAATGTCTGAAAGGTGAACATTGAATGATGCCAAAAGATAAAATTAAGAAGTAAAACAGGGAAGTCTAAAATCTCTAAAATTATGGAAGCCAAACTTTCTAACCATCTCGGGATATTTACAGCAAAATTTGTAGAAATATTTGATCAGATGTACATCTTTGAATCCTGTTGACTCAAGTTTATCGTAAATAAATTTGGTTCTAGATGCAAAGTCCTGAAATTTAGAACAAATAGGACCACATCTCAAAATCTGTGACAAAAATGTATTATATCCAATAGTATCCGAAATATTACTGTCCGGGAAAGGATGTAATATCATGACGATATGGGTAGAAGTAATGTTCGTGTTAGAGTCATTCCTCATATTCGAGATGTTAGTCCATATCATAATTTTGTGTTCACTGGCCTTGTGTGTTACAATCTTTACCTATTTATACACCAGAATTGGTCCACTTTACACCAGTATTCACCAAAATGTGAGTATAGACCGTGTGCTTCTATTGTATAGATGGTATAATATAGGTGACAATGCTATTGATGGTTTTGAAACATGGCATGTTTTTCTAATCGCTATGTCAAGCGATGTGCATGCGAACCCTGGTCCTCATCCAATGAACACCTACTGTGATATTACCCTATGACATATGAATATTCGTAGTCTTTCCGAGGATAAAATAAGGTGTTTAAAAACAACTTTAGGGCAATCCTACAGCACCATAGCTGTAACTGAAACATTTTTGTCTGCATGCAATCAAGAAAGTGACTATGATCTGCCTGGTTTTTACAGTATATTGCGTCGAGATAGTACTATCAGAGTTTAAAGGAGAACTGACTTAGACATTCCGGGTATCGAAGTAATGTGGGCTGAAATCCGGCTACATAATAACAAATTTTTAGTGGCGGTCGCTAACAAGGCACCAAACTCCTCTGTGTCGTTTTGGGACGACTACAGGTCTCATACGTCCTTGCGTACAGTAGTCCCACTGATAAAATTATATAAGTGGGTGATCTAAATGCTGTCTTTCAAACAAATCACGGTAAGAAACAAAATACATTTTGTGGATCCAGTAATCTTACCGTACATAATAAAGAGCCTACAAGGATAACAAACAAACAGCTACTTGCCTTGACCAAATGGTCACTAGTGTACCTAGTTTTGTGAAAGCTGCAACTGTACTTCCACCAGTAGCTGATAATGATCATTGTACAGAAGCTGCAAACTTATTATTTAGACATAAGAAGAACACTTCTTTTCAAAGGTTTATATGGCTGTATGCCAAAGCTGACTTTGATGTGTTAAGGGATTCACTGAGCAAGGTCAATTGGGATCCCTGCGTCGATACTGATGATGTTGATGAGATGTGTAAACTTTGGACCAGTACTTTCTTTTTTGTCGCAAGACAAAATATTCCTAACAGGACAATAACAATTAGAGATGGTGACGCTGCATGGTACAGTAGTCGCCTGCGGGCCTCAAAAAGAAAGGTTGATAGAATACACCGCAAGGCCAAGTCCACCACAAATTTAAACAATGCCCATATTTGTCATGATTTTCAGCCTTTACAAAACCAATACATAAGGGATTTGAGGGCAGCTGAAGAGGATTACTTCAATCGTCGATTTGATATTGTAAATAATTCTAAAAGGAAAGAAAAACGCTGGTGGAAAACTGTAAATTATTTTGTGAAAGGTAGTTAGGACTCCTCGAAAAGCCATTTATTGGTCGACGACATTGTAATATCGGACAATCAATCCAAGGCAGCTGCCCTGAACTCTTTCTTTCTGCAACAGAGTTGTGTTGACAGTTCCACTTTCCATTGTCCTCCAATGTCAACTCAAAGTAGCTCTGGTAAAATCTTACTATAGGTGAGGACGACGTTTATTTAGTACTGGCATCACTAGATGTCAGTAAGGCAAGTGCTCTTGATGGGATCAGTCCCGTACCACTGAAGGAAGCAACCCCTTCAGTGGCACCTTCTCTTGCCAAATTATTTAATATATCTCTCGGGAAAAAAAATCCCCTACGACTGGAAAAAAGCAAATGTTACTCCTGTTCTTAAAAAGGGTGACGCTAGCTTATGCAGCAACTATAGACCTATCTCTTTCCTAAGTTGTGTTTCCAAAGTTTTCGAACGAGTTATTTTTAAGTATGTCTTTAACTTTCTCAGAGAGAACTTTGCTCTGTCTGAAAAACAGTCTGGTTTCATGCCGGCCAATGTTACTGCAAACCAACTAGTATACTTATGTCATTAATTTGTAAAGGCTGTTGATCTACAGAAAGAAGATAGAGTAGTTCTTTGTGATATTACTAAGGCATTTGACAGAGTGTATCATCCTGCCTTCCTTTACAAGCTGCACAAGGTAGCCATTCGTGGTACTCTTTTAGACTGGTTCAGCAGTTATTTGCACGATCGAATTCAACGGGTTGCTTTACATGGTGATTTGTTGGACTGGGATAGTATCGAAGCCGGGGTACCCCTGGGATCGGTTCTTGGTCCTCTCATGTTTCTTGTTTATGTAAATGATATCACCGATATCGTAATGTCTAACATAAAGTTGTTCGCCGATACTGTAACTGTGTTTATTACCATCGACGACCCGGTCAGCTCTGCCAACGCTATCAACAGTGACCTAAAATCTATAAAGACCTGGTCTCGTCAATCGTTAGTCACTTTCTAAAGTACCAAAACCAAATGCATGCTTTTCACTAAAAAGAAGAGTCAAGTGCAAAACCAACCCATTGTTTTCCTCGGTAACTCTTTAGAAAATATGTCAGAACATAAATATCTTGGTGTAATTTTCAGTTCTGACTTGTCATGGTCAAACCACATAAATTCCTTTGTATGCAAAGCCAGGAAACTAATTGGAATACTAAAACTACTACAATATAGACTGAAAAGGCGTTCCTTGGAAGCTATATACTGCACATAGACCATTACTGCAGTATGGGGATGTAGTTTGGGGTGGATGTACTCAGGCGGATGCTTCATCCCTTGAAAGCGTTCAACTGGATGCAACCCGAGCAATAACCTGGGCAACCTGTCGCACTAGTCACAGATTATAATACAGTCAGATGGGATAGGAGTCTTTGGCTAAACGTCGAGATAAACACAGGCTAACATTGCTAAGATAATACATGGGCTAACACGCGATTACCTTCATAACTTAATACCAGGAAACGTGTCTTCTAGAAATAAATACAATGTATTTTTTTTAAATGATATTAGCCAGATATACGCAAGAACTAGTATTCACAGCATTTTTGTTTTTACCAGTAACCATTTATCAGTGGAATTTATTACCCAATTCAGTTCAAAATTCTGAGGATCTTGATACATTTCAGCGTAAATAAGACAATGATGAACCAAAGGTTGACGATTTATTCTACATTGGCAACTGGGAAGTAAACATTCTACATTCCCGAATTAGAATGGGCTGCAGTCAGTTGAACCACAACATGCATAAAATTGGCATTGTGAGTTCTCCTAGTTTTTGCTTGTGGAGCTACAGTAGAAAATTCCTACCATTGTTTCTTTGAATGTCCTCGCTACATTACCAAACGTAACACTCTTCAACTATTTATTATAACCAAGGCTCTGTTTACATTAATCACAGTTCTAAATGGAAGTTTGAAATGTTCAAAAGCCGCTATTATAGCTATCTTTGAATCAGTACACACGTACATTATCCGCACTGGCAGATTCAACTGAAGCCCGCACTGGTTTCACTTGGTAGTTTGTATATACAGTTAATATTACAAATTTTGGTATATAGATATGGGTAGGCCTACCATTTTAGTGGTCACGTACGGGCAAACATCATTACTTTTCTAAAAGACTATTTCGAAGTTTGTATCATTCATCTCTTACAGTCAATGCAAACTACTTATTACTAGGACCACTATTTGTGACGTCTGGTGGTGTCTTTATCTTGCATACTGTTATGTGTCCGTTAATGTACTGTCCTGTGGTTTGTGCCATTATCCATTACACCATACCCTGTATTTACTCCTTTCTTTTCGCAAGAGGAATTTGAATAGGCTATGCCTGTTTTCCAATTACCAATTACCTTAATGAGATATGTTTAGACCATACGCCTCAAGGCATTATGGTGCCTTAAGCAATTGTCGCGTTGTTTCCTTCACATAAAAACGTGTTCACGCATTCAGCAATGTGTTTAGTACCGCGATATAGGACGCGCTTACAGTGTTGCAAGGAATAGCGTAGCTAACATGATAATCATCTTGAACATCAGAGCGATCAATTTCTGGCTGTCACTCTTATCGTATTGTTTTAGCATCTCCTTCGTTTTAATGTTTCAATAAGTGTAGGCATTAACCTTTGCCCCTTGATGGGAAGAGAATTTAAAAGCCGATGTGCTGGTCATAGTGTTGGGGGTTGTTCTGGGGTATGGATAATGCTAATAAGAAAGGCATGGTCCAATGTCTTAATGCGTACACACGCGCGTGTGTGTGTGTGTGCTGTAAATCAATACAAAACCTCTCCACGGCTGGGAGGCATAACAGAAAACAAGCATTTTACATGGACGATTGGCACCTCCCAACTTAGATTATAGATACACGTTTGTCATACATTTCGTACGATAGATAGATAGATAGACAGATAGATAGATACACACGCACACACACACACACACATATATATATGTATATGTATATACATATATATATATATATCTGTGTGTGTGTATTTATATATGTATATATGAGGTTTGGCTAGATGCAAAACTTAGATGTCAATTTGATCCGTCACATTATTGTTATCATAAAACACAAAGTCTGCAAGGAATTTAGGTGGGGGTAAAATGCAACTCGGATGGGGGTTTATATGATTGAACAATTGTTATGACCAAACCATGATATGTAGGTGGAACAAAGGGAAGCTCCATAACCTTTCAACGACAAATACTATTCAAATTTAATAATTTATGTACTCTTTATTTATTGTAATTTTTTTATTTATTCATTTATATGTTGTAGGCATAGCCTAAGATGCGAGCGTCAGCATTACAAACTATCGATAATAACGCCGGTGGATCAGGCACTACATAGCACCTGGTCGTTAGGTCCTTCTAGCGGCCATTTACTAAACCATTCTGGAGGGGCGAGGCCGTACAACCTTGAACCAGGGACACGTCCCTGCTTGAACAAATGAACGAAATTATCTGCTGTATAGCCTTTCTTTTTGTTAGACACTGTTCCACAACTATAAGTATTGTTCCCAAGATTTTTATATCGCCATTAAACTAGTGCCGTATCCCGTGGCAGAAACGTGGTGCGTACAGAGAGTGATTCTTAGATTGTTGCGCGAAAACACCAAAATCGGAGCAGGCTTTGGCAACATGGCGTTTTGGGGCCCGTGGGGGGATAAGTGTGACTGGCAGTTGCGATCTGGAATGCTCCGAGAAGCGACCTGGTGACTGCACAGTGTGCAGATATTAGTAAGATGAGACGCAGCATGCGCAACAAATACTACATACTTTGGGATGTTTATTTAGCAGTTTAGGTTACCCTCACACCTGTCAAGTTTTTCTATTCCGCGGAAACCCACATCCAGCCCCCAGAAGCGTGTTTGCCAGGTCCACATTCCATCTAGGTGTTAACGATGCAAGTCGGTGAACCGTTATCATTTATTACACTCTGCCGACAACGTTTTCTGAAGCCCAGTTATGAATTATTGCCATGATATTCCATAAAAGCCGGTAAGTTGGAGACTTTGGTGTAAATAAAATTGCGAATTTTTCCCAGGGTGCCTAAAAAACGCAATGTCTGCGTCCATGTGCACATGCGCAGTAAGGGATGACGAAGAAAATAAACTTCGTTGGATAGATACTGAGTACTCTTCTGATTGGACAATTTACCGTTCTGTTATATCTTGTATTCACATGTGTTTATGGTAAGAGCTCGCTGACGATTATTATTATTATTATTATTATTATTATTATTATTATTATTATTATTATTATTATTATTATTATTATTATTATTATTGTAGAGGGCAATTTGCTCTGAAAATAGTTATAAAATGCTTTGCCTTGAAATAAAGAAAAATGTTCGCATATTATCATTTTTGTTCGATGGTAAGTTATTAATTGAATACATCGCCCATAAAATTTGTATGTGCATATAAGTCCTTGGCAGACATACTGGATTATCGC
>CAXHWN010002535.1:200000-325000 GCA_964020975.1 Hermodice carunculata
TGATGATAATGATGATGATGATGATGACGACGACGATGATGATGATGACGATGATGATGATGATGATGACGACGACGACGACGATGATGATGATGATGATGATGATGATGATGATGATGATGATGATGACGGTATGCAATTTTCAAGTTACCTACACGTAATCCAAGCCTTAGTGCGCGTTTCATGAAAGGGTCTTTATACATATAATGATGTAGTATGATTAAGGCGAATTCCCACGACTGATTTTTTAAGTCTATAGTCCTTTTACAAGATCGGTAAATTGTAGCATTTATTCATACAGTTGTATATAGTGTTAATGTTTTAAACCATCGGCGAAAAAGGAACAAGAGGTACCCATAAGAAACACATTGACAAATGGGCCCACCTGTCCACACATGTGTGTCCTGTAACCTTGAAGGTCAATGTCACGAGAGTGTGATCAAGTTAAAAGAAGGTATAAAACTACAATTACGTACATTTGAGATTCAGGTGACTGATTAGTTTGGAAATGTCATGTTCTTAACTAAATGGTGGACAGATAAACACAGACAGCAGCACGAATGGAACCAGGTGAGGGCAGATAAAAAAAAGAAAAGGAAAACTCGAAAACAGAATTGGCCCACCTTGGGCTGGAACTTCAAGATTAGAAATTACCACGAAAGATGTTAAGGGAGAAGTGATAGAATTACTTCAAGGAGGAAACATCTTCGATTCTGAAAATTGCATTTATGCATGATGATGGGCTAGGGTAATTCCGGTTTGCAGGACCCAACAACAGTTTTACTCATGTATATAAGAAATAAAGTTTTTTTTCTGTACTTAAGTTTTTCTGTATAAACTCCATAAATTTTGTTAATTCCAAAGAAAAGCAAACTGTATATGGTTTCTGTTAGACAAAAGACAAAAAACAAACATTGGTCTGTTTAGCGGTAAACTACGAAATATTGCTTTGATGAACTGCGATTGAGCGTTATGACGTACAAAAAACATTTCTTGGCATATTACATGGTTCTTGACTTTATGTGCCCATCTCATCTGACTGGACTTGCCTTCGATTCGTCTGTGCAGTCTGTTGTGTTGTATATGTTTCAGACGCAGGGGACAGGGTGACGATGAAATACGAGACACACTGTCATGAGATGAAATTTAAAAAAAAAAAACAATTCAGCATTAATCCAGATACTCGTTTCGTTTCTAACCGCCTCAAAAATCATTTATTTAATTTTATTAATCGTAGATAGTGATAAACCCCACTGTAGACGACAAGCGGCTGAGATGCAGTGTCAAACGCCTAAGTGTGCATACCCGCAGCAATACAGGGGGAATGTGGGCTTTAACAAAAATTGAATCGAGAACAAAAACAACTCCCCAACTATATCTCACATTCTAATTATTTATTTTATTTGCAGCGTACATTTGCTCAAAGCTATGGATGATAAAAAGCAAAGATGGCACCAATTATAGTACGTTTATATATATATATATGTATATAAATATATATATATATATATATATATATATATATATATATATATATATATATATATATATATATATATAGAGAGAGAGAGAGAGAGAGAGAGAGAGAGAGAGAGAGAGAGAGAGTCAGGTGACGAATTCCGGGGCACTCTTGTCACAATGACTTCATATATCCCAAATTAATATGGGTAGATTATGTTTAATGTTACATCCGTCACGTTCAAATGAACATTGGTCTTATTCCCTTAGCAGCTTCTATTGCTGAAAGTGCAGTTTAATTCAGAATTTGGTTTATGTGGGCATAATTGTTTTTCAGGTGCAAATCATGACCGCACGGTTGCTGGGTATTGCAATTAGTCAGGTACACTGATCCAGATCAAGAGGGTCTCGGGTACAGCACATCATTTAAGTTGTCCCAGTAGACGTTGAGATCATTTGGATCAACTCTATAAATTTTGTTACTTCCAAAGAAGAGGAAACTGTGTATGATCTCTGTCATACAGAATAGATGAAACAAAGATTGGTCTGTTTAGCAATAAATAAAGAAATGTTGTCTTAATGAACTGGAATTGAGCATTATGACCTATAAAAACACACTTCTTGGCATCTTATATAGTTCATGACTTTATGTGCCTGTGACTGGCTTGGCCTTCTGTTGTGTTGTATATGTGTCACAGGAAGGCGACAAAGCGAAGATGCGTACCGTGTAAACTTGTTCATTTTAAATGGTGTGGCGAGTGTCACACTGAATGTCACGCAGGCATTTATCTTTTCAAAAAACGGGACACATTGTTATGACATGCAAATAACTAATTCAGCACTCATGCGGAAACTCATTTCATTTTAACATGCCTAAAAAATCATTTATTAAATTTCACTGACCGTAGCTTGTGGTAACGCCAACTGTAGACGACAAATTGCTGAGATCGGGTGTTAAACGCCTAGGTGTACATACCCGCAGCAATTCAGGGAGGATGAGGTCTTCAATAAAAATTGGATCCAGAGCACAAAAAACAACTCTCCAAGTATATCTTAAATTCTAATCATTTATTTTGTTTGCAACGCACATTTGCTCAAAGCTATGTATGATAAAATACAACGACGGCACAAAATATCGTACGTTCATATATATGTATATATATATATATATATATATATATATGTATGTATGTATGTATGAATAAACAAGGGTGATGCTCAGGTGACACATTTCGTGTCACTCTTGGCACAATAAGCATCTCCAATAAAAAATTCATATTGGTAGATTATGTTAAGTGTTACATCCGTCACCTTTACCTTAACATTGGTCTTATTCTCCTGGCAGCTTCCTTTGCTGGAGGCGTTGTTTAATTCAGATTTTGGGTTATGTGGGCATTTTTTCGGGTGCAAATTATGACAACAGGGCTGATGATTATTGTAATTATTTTGGTTAGGTGTACAGTGGGCCTCAATTAAGAGTTTTTACCGCAGAATGGGTACTTTTGGATGGATGAAAAATCTTTCATCGTATTAATTTCCTTGTATTAACTCTTTACATATTTCAATTACCTAACAAAGCAAACGGAAAATCAAATGCGATGTCGCATAAACTTAAATAATGTTGATGGGTACGTGGTTACAATTCAGTCTTTATGTTGCAAGGTCGGGCACATTCGTTTGATAAATTTTTCTTCATCCTTTCATCCTGATCTTCTTGATGCTTCAGCCATCTGCGACTGCTTGACTAATCCCTCCAGCAATAGCCCAATGAGTGGAATTAGAGCTGGCCATACCTGGGAATCTATGGGATTAGAGTGACCATGAGGTGTAGCATCAGTATTCTGCTTCATGGCTAGAATCCCCAATGCCAAAAAAACAAGCACAACATCCGCAGGCGCATTGCTAAGGTCGAACTGTAAGAAAAACATCTGACCTCTTCTAATTTCTATTAGCATTCAATTGCGTGTCATAAAAAAACCTGTTTAACTTTTACGAGCTTTCCCTGCAACATGCTGTCTTTATTTTCATTCATGATTTCAGCTTTATGTCTTTATGTCTTTATAGCTTATTTCTATTTCATCAAGGCATGTACTGGGCATTAGAAGAAAAATAAGATACAGCTGGCCCAAAAAGATTTCGTCATGTGTGGTTAAATCTTAAATGTACATCTGAATGTAAGAAACGTAACATCTCTGTTGGTTTCAAAAATCAAAAAGTAAATATTAACATTTTAAGATAAAAGCGACAGTGCTAACCCTAGATACATTGCATATGAAAAATTCCAGGGTCACTTAAAGCCGTCATTTCCATTGCGTTAAATGGAATAACATACATATTCAGTTAGCAATCTTTGTGTCAATTCGTTTTTATTGTTATGTCCAAGTTCAGCTTTATATTCTCACAAGCTTATATGTATTTTCAGCAAGGAATGAATCGCACATTTGGACAAGGAGAAAGGGGAGAATGAAAACAAAGAAGGAAAAGAGTTGAACCTATATTTCGTGAAAGAGAAACAACAAGCAGAAATTAATTTCGTCATGTGTTGTTAGTTGACAAATCAGTGACAGGGAAGGGACTTGACATCTATCTAGTTGATACAAACCAGAAAGTTACCATCAACGTTTTCAAATGAAAGTAGCGATAGCTTAACTTAGATATGTTGAATATGAAAATACTAAGGCACTTTTAAGGGCAACTGTTTCAGGGTGACATAAACGTAACGAGAATTTAATTTACGTCAAAAAGGTATGACATATAGACAGCCCAACTGTAACTTTTAATCGCTTTAGCTCTAAAATCGCTGGGACTGGATCTTGGCAAGGTAAACCTTATTTTTGGGGCGCTACAAAGTTCTATACACATATATCAAAATGCTAATTAATCTACCAACTAAGGCATTCATTTGTTTTTTTGCAAAAAGAACAGCGTCTATCTGTACTTATTTACCTTGTTTATCTTATTGAAAAAGACCTCCAATATACACAATGTCCAAGGGTACTGCCAGCTGAGAATGGTACACTAGTCACCTAATGCTCCTTTTATAGATCCACATCTAATGTGTGGAAATAGTTTAGAGATGAATAACTATTTAAAGATTAATGGCAATTATTATTTGTATTCAGGTCTGACATTGGAAAAAGGAAGGTCGATGTGCAGGAATTTCGGGTCATTGTTTATACCAACCCCCAATGGCAATTGTTCATGACCATATTTATTAAGATATACATGTATGTAGAGCACGCCTTGTCATTGAGTTCGTACAAATGAATCCTTGGTGTCATTTTGTGTGCATCAGAATGAATGACTCGTCGTTCCTCTGGTGGTGCATATAAAATTTAATTCGGTCCTTTTTGAGGATGAGAGTGAAAATAAACATACAAGAACACCTAACAAATACACAAGCCCCGTACTGAAGTCAGCTGCCGTGATAGCAAAGGCAACGAAGGATGTCTTTTTTTACCGAAGCACTTTGTTTTGTTGTGTAATGTAAAAAAAAGTATACCCACACACAATTGCACAATTTAGGGAATGGCCTTTTTATTTTATGGAATTTATGAAAAGAAGAAACTTCTTTGGAACGCGGAAAGTAAAATTTAAGTGCTTGAAAAATTCGAAAATGATAATTTGGTTTGACATGCTAATGAAACAGGGGATCTCGCTTATGAAGTCATTCCTAACAACCTGAAAGCAAGAAGCCATTCTAGAAATTATAACTTATGCATTTTATCCTTGGAACTGGGCCATCGGGCTCTCATTTTTCTGTGACTTGGGATATGGACCAGTATGATACAGAGATGCTACAAAGTGTTACTTTAACGCTAAATGAATGAGACTTATTCCTTCAGTACAGAGAGCAGCTTAGGCATTATAAGTGCCTTCAAGTGACCCATATTAGATGCTTAACACCTTTAGTGCTGGGCCTGTCTGCACACAATATATCATCTATATGACCCTGCTCCTCCAGTTGTAAATAAGACCCATCAAGATAACATGCCTCAGGTCAACAGTTTACCTTACCATGAGTTGCGTACTCATTTTCCAACCCATGCAAAGTAAAACTGCTGACTCATTCTTAATTCAAGAGTGAAGCGGGGTTTTTCCGAATCTATATTTGGCCCTATCTTTCTGAGAGAATACCATTATGGCTATCTCCATTAAAAATGCGTGTGTCGATTTGCCGGAATGCCGGCCGGACATGAAGTGTTGAGCACAGTCTTAGTAAATGAAAAATGGAAAAGCAGAAAATAAATTTTAACCCCCCCCCAAAAAAAACACACAAAAAAAAACCAAAACAAAAAACAAAAAAACAAAACAAAAAACAAAAACAAAACAAACAAAAAAAAAACAAAAACAAAAAAAGAAAAAAGAAACCCCAGCACCAACCAATCATAGCAAGTAGTGTCGCCTGTACCCTAATGATAAAGGCTAGTGATTGCTATATCCCACCTCTTTGTGTTGCATGTATCATATATGACAACTGTATATTGGCAGAGTTCAAAGATGAGGTCAGATGATTAAACTTGGAGGCCATAGGGCATTTGACCGAGCCTAGTACATCACCTATTTGTTTTCCTTGCCAGTTGTCATCTTCCTGGCCTGGCAAAAGGGGGGAAGGGAGGGGGTTCACTTCTTATCAGGGCGTGCAGCTTAATTATTCAAGCCCTATCCTTCATTAAGGAAACCTTTCCAATTAATAATTTCCTCAAGTATGGACTTTCACCAAAATGGCATAAAATATGGCAGCAAACTGTTGTTAAAAGGTTGGTTGTGGCAAAATCTTGGCCATCATGATTGAAATTTGAAATTTTGGGCCCTCTCAAGCAAAGTAATGCTCATGTAATCTTCCCATTAGGCACGCAGACAGGTATTGCTGTTAAGCAAATCTTTTCTAGTTGAATTATCACTTTTGACAAAGCATATCTTTTAACCTGCTTAATACACACTTAATGCTCTCCTTTAGGTCATGTTCCTTGCTGCATCCCAGGTGGCACCACGTAATCATATTCAATATGAATATCTCTTACTGTTTTATGCGTGTTTCAGAAATTTTGTATTCAAAAGTAGTAGAATCAAATGTATATATATATATATATATACATTTCAAATTCGTAATTGTTTGAATCTCGAAACTGCAAAACTTTGTCCCCACGCAGCTGCCACAGACCACTTTCTCGATTGATATAGCGGATAAATGGTATCGACTTTCTGTACATCTCCCCTCGCAGGTGAAAGACGAACACTTTTTACTTTCACGTTTGCTCTATATTTTTGTAAAATGTTGCTAGTGTTAGCATCACCGATTTGTTTACTGCTCTTCGTTCATGATTGGTACAACTTCTGAGCTCAATTATAGTAGCATGGACTCCCATTGCAATGCTGCTGGTTGTGGAAGTTCTGTGCAAAGCGTGCTTTGTTAGTCCTTATGTCAGGTAACGACGTTTGAAGTCCCATGACAGATCTATGCCCCAACAGGGATACGGTTCACATCAGTCGTACCAAAACCATTTACAACGCTGGTAATATCACGAATATCTCTTTTCAATGTTTCAAATGTTGATCTTTAACTTTCTACTTTATGAAACCAACATGGATATTATATGTCTTTCCATTCAGATGTACATTTTAGAACTAACCAAATATGACGAAATCTCTGTGGGCCAGCTTTTTCTTCTTCTTCTTCTTCTTCTTCTTCTTCTTCTTCTTCTTCTTCTTCTTCTTCTTCTTCTTCTTCTTCTTCTTCTTCTTCTTCTTCTTCTTCTTCTTCTTCTTCTTCTTCTTCTTCTTCTTATTCTTCTTCTTCTTCTTCTTCTTCTTCTTCTAATCCGCAGTACATGCCTTGATGAGAATAGAAATAAGCTGAAAGGACATAAAGCTAAAATCATGAATAAAATAAGAAGAAAATGTTGAAGGGGAAGCTCGTCAAGGTTAAACAGGTTTCTCATGAGATATTATTGAATGTTACTCAGTGGAAGTTAGAAAAGAGATGAAGTGTTTTTCTAACAGTTCGACGTTAACAATTCGCCTGCGGATGTTGTGCTTGGTTCTGTTGGCATTGGGGATTCTAGCCATGAAGCAGAATACAGATGCTGTACCTCATGGTCACTCTAATACCATAGAATCCCAGATATTTCCATGGCCAGCTCTAATTCCCCTCTTTCTGGTTATTGCTGCTGCGATTAGCGAAAACGTATACATGGCCACACATGGGATACAAGCAGCTGCCTGAGGCATCATCAAGAAGATCAGGATGAAAGGATGGAGAGACATTTACCAAAGGAATGTGCCCGACCTTGAAACATTAAGACTAAACTGCAACAACGTACCAATCAACATTATTTAGGTTTATGGAATAGGATATTTGATTTTTTGTTTGCTTAGTTAGGTAACACAAATATGTAAAAAGGCCATACCAGGAACTTAATACGATGAAAGATTTTTTATCCATCCACGAGCACCCACTGTGTGGTACAAACTCTTGATTCAGGCCCACTGTACAAATAATTACAATAACCATCCACCGTGTCGTCATGATTTGGACCTGAAAAATGCATACATAACCCAAATTCTGAATCAAACAACACCTCCAGCAACGGAAGCTGCTAGGAGAATAAGACCAATGTTCAGTTGAAGGTGAGGATTGTAACATTTAACATAATCTACCTATAGGAATTAGTTAATTGTGGATTTTTAAAGTCATTGTGCCAAGAGTAACCCGGAATGTGTCACCTGAGCATCATATACATATATATATATATATATATATATATATATATATATATATATATATATATATATATATATATATATATATATATATAAACATACGATGTTTCATGTCATCTTGGAATTTGATGAAACATCGTATGTTTATATATATATATATAAATATATATATATATATATATATATATATATATATATATATATATATATATATATATATATATATATATATATATAAACATACGATGTTTCATGTCGTCTTGGAATTTTATCATCCATAGCTTTGAGCATATGTGCGTTGCAAATAAAATAAATGTCTAGAATGTAAGATATACTTGGGGAGTTGTTTTTTGTACTATGGATTCAATTTTTATTAAAGACCTCATTCCCCTGAATTGCTGCAGGTTAAAAACTATCACAGCAGGTTGTGTCGCCTGTACCCTCCCCACAAATAAATGGCTGAATAAATGAATGAATGAATGAATGAATGAATGAATGAATGAATGAATGAATGAATGAATGAATGAATGAATGAATGAATGAATGAATGAATGAAGAGAGAAAAAGATGGAAAGAAAAACCTGCCGCGTGGGTATAAACGAATAAATACCTAAATTATGAGATGTCCAAGATAAAGATTAGTCTGCCTGGTAGTTCATGCTCCATATATCTATACTGATGACTTTAATAAAGGTATTCGTAAAATTGCCAGTGTTGTAAATGGTTTTGGTACGACTGATGTAAGCTGTATCATAGATCTGTCGTGGGACGCGAAACATAATTACCTGACATAAGGACTAATAAAGCACTGTTTGCACAGAACTTCCACAATCAGCAGCACTGCAATAGGAGTCCATACAACTATAATTGTGCTCAGAAGTTGTACCAATCATGAAGGACAAGCAGTAAACAAATTGGTGATGCTAACTGTAGCAACATTTTTAAAAAATGCAGAGCAAACGCGAAAGTGAGAGTGTTCGTCTTTCACCTGCGAGGGGAGATGTACAGAAAGTCGATACCATTGATCCGCAATACGAATAGAGAAAGTGGTCTGTGGAATCTACGTGGGGACAAAGTTTTGCAGTTTCGTGACAGAGATTTTGATAATTACGAACCCTCGCTTTAGTTTTTTGTTGTTGTTGGATATATATATATATATATATATATGTATATATATATATATATATATATATATATATATATATATATATATATATATATATATATATTTGATTCTACTACTTTTGAATACAAAATTTCTGAAACACGCATAAAACAGTAAGAGATATTCATATTGAATATGATTATGTGGTGCCACCTGGGATGCAGCAAGGAACATGACAGAAAGGAGAGCAGACTCGTGTATTAAGCAGGTAAAAAGAAATGCTTTGTCAAAAGTAACAATTCAACTAGAAAAGATTTGCTTAACAACAATACCTGTCTGCGTGCCTAATGGGAAGATTACACAAGCATAAGTTTTGCTTGAGAGGGCCCAAAATTTCAAATTTCAATCATGATGGCCAAGATTTTGCTACAACCAACCTTTTAACAACAGTTTGCTGCCATATTTTATGCCATTTTGGTGAAAGTCCATACTTGAGGAAATTATTAATTGGAAAGGTTTCCTTAATGAAGGGTAGGGCTTGAATAATTAAGCTGCACGCCCTGATAAGAAATGGATCCCTCCTTTCCCCCTTGTTTGCCACGCCAGGGAGATGTTAACTGGTAATTAAATAAACAGTTGACGTACTAGGCTCGGCCAATATTCATTTGACCTGACCTTTGAACTCTGCCAATGTACAGTTGTCATATATGATACATGCAGCACAAGGAGGTATGATATAGCAATAATTATCCCTAATTTGTTCCCTAAGATTGTGTGCCAAGAATAGCACACACGTCTGTATTAAATCACTTGGCCTGTCTTTATCACGATGTGTGAAATTGACGACATCTGACCTGTGTACTATAGTGTTTGCCACAACTATGGAAGGACAGAAAGAGGCAAAAAAGAAAAGGAGTTATTCCACACAATGTGATGGTAAAATGTACTAAAATGCAAAGGCTAGTTTCAAAAAGTAAAAATTGTACAAATTCGTAGGTCATATATTTAGAAATCTGGCTTTTTCGAGGGGGGGGGGATCAGAGACTTGACGTATACCTACAATTGGAACATGTGGATGGATAAGGGAAATTATGTAACATTGGACAGTGTCGTGTTAATGTACACGCTTATGTGTGAAATCATGCCCAACTCATTTGACCTGCATTTTCACTTGCATGATGGGGACTGAACAGCTTAGTCAAGAATAATATACTTATTTCGTAAGTTTTGAGAGTATTTTGTTCCACACTAACCCTCCCTTCACACACACACACACACACACACACACACACACACACACACACACACACACACACATACACACATACCCCTTTCAGTCAATGGCTTCCCAGACATTAAATTGTCATACATTAGCCAGCTGGAATCAAAGTCAGTCCCCTTTGATTACATATACATGCTATGTTGACAAATCTACAACATCAAAGCTGGCAGTTTTTTCAAATACAACCACCAGCGGCTTTTAATATTTCAAAGGGGATAATTTGTGTAATCTGTCTCTATGATTTCAAAATAAGAATATTGAAACTTTTTAACTGATCATTGGATATACTTTGCTCAGTTGATTTGCCATTAAATTCAATACGATTTAGTCAATGCACAATATTCAACAAAAAGCCCACTAAAGCCAGTTTTGTTAAATTCGTAATTTTGCAAATCTCTGTCGCAAAACTGCAAAACTTTGTCTCTACGTAGCTGCCACAGACCATTTTCCCCATTCATATAGAGAATTAGCAGCATTGGAATGTTTAACATGTTGCTGCAGTTAACATTACCGTTTACTGCTTGTCATTAATAATTAGTACAACCTCTGAGCACCACAATTACTAAACGTGACACATCTGAACCTGAACGTTACTGCATGTATTTTTTGTGCTCTTTAATGCTGTTATAGCTGAACGTCAAGTTGAGTTATCACTTAAGCAGTCGCTTGGCGTAGATTTTGATGAGAGCATCCAGGAAAGGCCATAACATTGATGATGTGTTCCAAAGAGACCATAAAATAGAAGTTTATGGTTGGATTATATATAAATGTAATACAACTTATGGGTGAGATCAGTTTTCATCTAAAAATGCAAAAACCAGAATATAAATGCTGTGGATAATTTAGAAAATAAAAAAATGAATACGTTAGGGGCCAAATAAGCAACTAAAACAAAACCAATTAGAGAGAAGAGCAAACATGAGGTTGTAAGATGAAAGAATCGTGTATTTACGAGCCTTACAATATAATCTTTTCTCCGCATTACAACCCCCGGCTGGCCGAAGAAAAGCCAGCCCGTTCAGGTATTTATAGCAGCCATACTTGGTCATGTGACCACCTACATCCAGTTTCTCTAACAGGAAATAAAGAAGGAAATATTCGAATGGTCGAACACTGACTTTTTAGATATGCATATGAAAGGAAGTTAATGTGACTTTGTGTGTGTTTGCCAAAAAGTTTTAAACGTAGGCCTGAGACCTGAACTTGTCTTATGATTTGTATCACGTTTGGAAAGTTTGACGTCTGACTGTGAAGGTCAGATGTCCTGTAAACTTCTTGAATTAAGAGAGACTCAACACTTTTACTTTGCATGGGTTGGAAACTAAGTACTCAACCAATGCTGAGGTAAACTGTTGACATCACGCATGCTATTTTGATGGGTCTCATTTGCAACTGGAGGAGCTGGGTCATATAGATGTTATATTGTGTGTAGACAGGCCCAGCACTGAAAGTGTTAAGCATCTAATAAGGGTCACTTGAAGGCACTTATAGCGCTTAAGCTCCTCTATACTCTATACTCAAGGAATAAGTCTCATTCATTTAGCGTTAAAGTAACACTTTGTAGCATCTCTATGTCATACTGGCCCATATTCCAAGGCACAGAAAAATGAGAGCCCGCTGTCCCAGTTCCAAGGATAAAATGCATTAGCTTTAATTTCTAGAATGGCTTATTACTTTCAGGTTGTTAGGATTGGCTTCACGAGCGAGATCGCGTGTTTCATTAGCATGCCGAACCAAATTATCATTTTTGAATTTTCCAGGCACTTTAATTTTACTTTCCGCATTCCAAAGACGTTTCTTTCTTTTAATAAATGCCATGAAATAAAAAGGCCATTCCCTAAATCGTGCAATTGTGTGGAGGTATACTTTTTTACATTACAAAACAAAACAAAGTACTGCGGTAAAAAAGACCTCCTTCGTTGCCCTTGGTATCACGGCAGCTGACTTCAGTGCGGGGCTTGTGTATTCCTTAGGTGTTCTTGGATGTTTATGGTCATGAACAATTGCCATTGGGGGTTGGTATAAACAATAACCCGAAATTCCTGCACATCGACCTTCCCTTTTCCAATGTCAGACCTGAATACAAATAATAATTGCCATTAATCTTTAAATAGTTATTCATCTCTAAACTATTTCCATACATTAGATGTGGATCTATAAAAGGAGCGTTAGGTGACTAGTGTACCATTCTCAGCTGGCAGTACCCTTGGACATTGTGTATATTGGAGGTCTTTTTCAATAAGAAACAAGGTAAGTCAGTACAGATAGACGTTGTTCTTTTTGCAAAAAAAATCATATAGATTTTTCAAGAATATTTGAAATAGGTTGCTTTTTTAAACTGTTGAAAGATTTGGAATATTTCCTTTGGAATACAACTAATGAAAAAAATATACTTAAAGCAATCAGTTAAAGTTGTATTTATGCAATTTTGTATCCTCGATGTATAATTGTACATGGTAAGGGACACATAAAAATAAGAGTTTTATATTAATTTTTATAAACATTTATGAAATCTGTAATACATACAAAGTTCATAAGCTTCATAAAATAAGTTGTACCAGGTCAAAATACACAAATATTTTTATACAAAGTTAGGACATTTTATGTTCCAAAAGTTGTGTAGGACCCTGTTTTGCAGGACACACCAATGTGTGATACAACAATGTTATGTACAGTATTTTCTTCTGCCTCTCATGCAATCAAGACTTTGGACCAACAAATACAGACAGGATAGCGAAATATGTTGAAAAAATTAAGAAAAAAAAATCTTGAAGAATTTGGCAACATTACATTTAGTATGGGATGAATGCCTTAGTTGGTAGATTAGCTTGCTTTTTGAAATATGTGTATAGAACTTTGTAGCGCCCCAAAAATAAGGTTTACCATGTCAAGATCCAGTCCAAGCAATTTCAGAGCTAAAGCGTTTAAATTTACGGTTGGGCTGTCTATATGTCATACCTTTGGGACGTCAATTAAATTCTCGTTGCGTTTATGTCACCCTGAAATAGTTGCCCTTAAAAGGGCCTTAATATTTTTATATTCAACATATCCAGGGTAAGCTATCGCTACTTTCATTTGAAAACGTTGATGGTAACTTTCTGGTTTGTATAGGCTAGATTGATGTCAATTCCTTTTTCTTTCACTGATTCGTCAACTAACAACACATGACGAAATTAATTTCTGCTTGTTGTTTCTCTTTCACGACATATAGGTCCAAGCCTTTTCCTTCTTTGTTTTCATCCTCCCCTTTCTCCTTGAATTGTCGAAAAGTGCGATTCATTCCTTGCTGAAAATACAAATAAGCTTGTGAGAATATAAAGCTGAACTTGGACATAATAATAACAACAAATTGACACAAAGATTTTTGACTGAATATGTAATTCCATTTAACGCAATGGAAATGACGGCTTTAAATGACCCTAGAATTTTTCATATGCAATATATCTAGGGTTAGCACTCTCGCCTTTATCTTAAAATATTAATATTTACTTTTTGATTTATGAAACCAACAGAGATGTTACGTTTCTTGTATTCAGATGTACATTTGAGATCTAACCACACACGACGAAATCTCTTTGGTCCAGCTGTTTCTTATTTTTCATCTAATGCACAGTACATGCCTTGATGGAATAGAAACAAGCTAAAAGGACATAAAGCTAAAATCATGAATAAAAATAAAGACAATATGTTACAGGAAAATCTCGTAAAAGTTAAACAGGTTTTCCATGAGATATAATTGAATGTTACTCAATAGAAATTAGAAGAGGTCAGATGTTTTTCTTACAGTTCGACGTTAACAATGCGCCTGCAGATGTTGTGCTTGGTTTTGTTGGCATTGGGGATTCTAGCCATGAATCAGAATACGGATGCTGCACCTCATGGTCACTCTAATCCCATAGAATCCCAGTTATGGCCAGCTCTAATTCCACTCATTGGGGTTATTGCTGGAGGGGTTAGTCAAGCAGTCGCAGAAGGCTGAAGCATCATCAAGAAGATCAGGATGAAAGGATGAAGAGAAATTTATCAAACGAATGTGCCCGACCTTGCAACATAAAGACTGAATTGTAACCACGTACCCATCAACTTTATTTAAGTTTATGCGACAGCGCATTTGATTTTCCGTTTGCTTTGTTAGGTAATTAAAATAAATAAAGAGTTTATACCAGGAACTTAATACGATGAAAGATTCTTCATCCATCCAAAAGTACCCATTCTGCGGTAAAAACTCTTAATTTAGGCCCACTGTACTAAAATAAATTACTAGAATGCAATATATATACTTGAGGAGTTGTTTTTTGTACTTTGGATTCGATTTTTATTGAAGACCTCATCCCAACTGAATTGCTGCTGGTATGTACACCTAGACGTTTAACAGCCGATCTCAGCAACTTGTCGCCTACAGTGGGTACTACGATCAATGAAATTCAATAAATGAATTTCGAGGCATGTAAAAAATGAAATGAGTATCCGCATGAGTGCTCAAATTTTTATTTGCATGTGATAACAATGTGTCCCAGTTTTTTTTTTTTTTTTTTTGAAAAGATGAATGCTTGCGTGACATTCAGTTTAACACTGACCACACCATTAAAAATGAACAAGTTTACATGGTATGCATCCTGGCTTTGTCACCTTCCTGTGGAACACATACAACACAACAGAAGGCCAATCCAGTCAAGAAACGTGTTTTTATAAGTCAAATGCTCAATTGCAGTTCATGAAGACAACATCTCTTAGTTTACTGCTAAACAGACCAATCTTTGTGTTTTCTCGTCGGTATCTCAGAAATCATCCACAGTTTACTCTTGTTTGGAAGTAACAAAATTTATAGAGTTTATCCCAACGATCATGACGTCTACTGGTCCACGTGAAAGGATGTGCTGGTAACCCCCATGACTCCAATGTCGCGCGGAATTTTACACTACAATCAGCATAATGCACTATAGACAAGAAAGTCTTATAATCCAGTGAAACTTAGGTACATTAAGAAACCCCTTTATTTCTTTTATACATGAGTAAAACTATTGCTGGGTCCTGCAAATCAGAATTACCCTAGCCCATCATCATGCGTAAGTGCGATTTTCGGAATCGAAAATATTTTCTTCTTGAAGTATTAGTATTTAGAAACACTTCTCCCTTAACATCTTTGTTGACAATTTGTAATTTTGTAGTTCCAGCCCAAGGTGGGCCAATTCTGTTTTCGAGTTTTTCATCTGTCCTCACCTGGTTCTGGTCGTGCTGCAGTCTGCAGCTCCGTCTATCGACCATTTATTTAAGAACATGACTTTTTCAAACTGATAAGTCACCTGAATTTCATGAGTACGCAATTGCACTTTCACACCTTTTCTTTACTTGATCACACTCTCGTGACATTGACCTTCAAGGTTACAGGACACATATGTGTGGACAGGTGGGCCCTTAGCCAATGCGTTTCATATCGGTATCTCTTGTTCCGTTTTCGCCGATTGTTAACAAATTTAATACTGTATAACATGCATAAATAAGTTAGACAATATATCTTGTAAAAGGACCATAGACTTAAAAATCAGTCGTGGGAATTCGCCCTAATCATACTGCATCAATATATATATATGTATAAAGGACCTCTCATGAAATGTGCACAAAGGCTCGAATTATCTGTAGGTAACTTGAAAACTGCATATTATTATTATTATTATCATGATGATGATGATGATGATCATCATCATCATCATCATCGTCATCGTTATTATTATCATCATCATCGTCATTACTGCATTTTCAAACCCTGAAATTCTAAAACAATAGAAAAACATTCAGTAAGACTGCGTTCAAGACGACGCAGAATGGATGTATTTCTAAAAGTCTCTTTTTTAAGAATACACTTTACGCCAAACTTGTTTCTTTTCACGAGAAATGTAAGCACAAGGTTTGAAGCAGACACTTACACCCGGCCAGCTTTGAGCTGCAAACCGTCAAACATGAAAGGGAATGCTGTTGTGACCAAAAAAAATGCAGATATGATAATATATCATATCTTTTCATTAGAAGACGTGGATCACACAAAGCCTGCAGTTGTGCATCTTTTTTTACAGTTCTGTTAAAGGTTGTCTTTTTTCCAAAACCGCAAAACAGTTCATATTTTACTATTGTTTTTTACGGAAACCGGTGTTGTGTTTGTTCATCTACCACGCTGCTTTTACTATTAGATTTTTTAAAATTAAAATATAGTGGAACCTGTCCTTGCGACCACCTGACTAATGCGACTTCCTGTCTTTTGCGACAGTCCCCTGATATCAACAAGCAATATCATTTGTTTTCACCTAATGAATGCAACCACCTGTCTAGTGCAACCACCTTTCTAATGCAACCACCTGTCTAATGCAACCACCTTTCTAATGCAACCACCTGTCTAATGCGACTAAGGCCGTCATTTTTTAATTAGTACTTAGGGTACTAAATTTCATAACCCACCTCCCTCCTCCAATGTTGTACTGAAAAAATGATGACTTTCCAAAATAATCACACCAAAATTGCACAAAATAGATTAAAAATTGACCATCATTTTCCATATTCTGCGAAAGTGTACATACCCATTTAACCCCACTCCCCCTTGCGTACTGTAACTACTAATTAAAGCATGATGAAAATGTTGAACCATCTCGTGCATTGCGCGATGCCATCTTCCTTTTTGTTGATTTCATAGAAGTAGGCGAACCCGAACTGTGTTTCTATTGCAGGCATGAATGTTTTTGTTTTAAAGACATAGAATTAATTTTGTTTTGAATATAGACAAAATTTAGTATTTCAATTGTTTATCATTTAATTGAAATGAAGTGACGGGAAAGAGTTTATGTTAACCTAATAACTAATAATTGGCTTTGAAAGTACTACAAATGAATAACAATAGTAACAATGTTTGTTTTTATGTCATTGGGATCATTGTACGGTCATTGGTATCCGATTTGTGGCCCTCCTCCGGGCGCAAATGACCACTGTCGGGCTGCAAATCGAATACAGCGGGCCGCAAATGATCACAATGCCCCCAAAACAAACATTATTGTTATATTAGCGTCCACTGGAAAGGCACTCAAGTGCTGCTGCTCGACTTTTGCTCGACTTTCAAGGATTTGTTGTTGTTGTTTTCAAATTCTCATTGATCCTAACAATCAATGTAAATGCATTTATAGCGCATTAAATGCCGCCAACCGGCTGCCGTATGCATATTATAGAATTAAAAAAAAAAGAAAGAAAAAAAAAAAGAAAAGTACACCAAATTCCGTTAATATTAAGAGCCAACATGCCTCTTTGCTCCCTCTGTCTCTGTATCCGTCTCTGTCTCTTTCTGTATCTCTAGCTCTCGTCGCCACATGACAAATGGTATCTTCGTGCAGAATTATGCAAATTAGACTCATCAGTTTATAGTGGTCAAACTGTTTTTCTGTGATGTGACAACACTGTCTGCCGGCGTTGTAGGTGCACACAGCCATGAGCGCCTTTTCCACAAATGGCATGACTTTGACGTACGGAACGAGACTAACATTTTAAACATTTTGATCGTTTTTTAAAAAATATTTATTAAGGTACTTTTATTGAGAACCATTCAAAATGTGCATGATTGAAAATTAGTATATTTGTAATTTCATATTTGTGATTTTTGGGACCTCGTCTTGAAAGCTTATTTTCATTTTAACATTTCATTGTACCATCTTTCTCTGGTAATCCAAGCTCTTATACACTATGTCAAATTAAGTTAGGTAGCCCCAGTGATAATGGACTTCCCAAAGCCTTAACTGGGTCAACCTGACATGGTTTGAGCACAATCTTCATGTATCTATTATACACTTAGTGATTCCATTACATGCCTTGAAGATACTGTACTCTGTACACTGGGATGTATGTCGCATAATGCTGGTCTGAATCCTGAATCTCTACAATGTATAATAATGAGTTCGGTTGCTTCTTGTTTGTTTGTTCGCTGGTGTGCTCTTTCAACCTTAGCCAAGCTCTTTGTAGGGTACATTTGATTGGGAAGAGCAGTTTGAAGGTTGGATGACAGAATACAGCATGTGGGGACAGGAGCTATAAAGGGAACATAGACACAATCAAAACTAGCTGGCCAAGCTTGTATCAAAGACGCGAAAAACGTAAATTAATACAGGCATACAATGTTATTAATGATCCGGCCCCTCAAAATCTAAAGGATTCTCCACTACAATTAGTCAGAATTAGAACCTCTTAAAATTTTCGCAGCCAGCATAACTTAAGCCTTTCGGACCTGAACATCAGGCCACAACAAGTCTTTCTTTCCAAACACAACACGTTTGTGGAACCAACTTCCATTGATTTGAAGATCAGGAAAGCCGAACATATTACAAATTTTAAACCCTTGCTTGATAAGCATTATAAAGTAGTACCCAAAAAAGAAATTTTATTTAACCGACAACTGGAGAATAGCATCAATCGATGCAAAATTTCGCATGGGCAGCATCCAACTGTATGTTTATTGGAATCGAATCGGTGTCCGTAAAACAAGTGCATATGGCTGTGGTGAGAATAAAGAGGATGAATTTCACTATTTATTTGCATGCCCAAACTACAACAATACATCGTATTAACTTACATGAAACGGCCATAAGACTCGCATGTTTTACTCTAGAAAAATGTTATTTGGCTCAGATGATAGGGCCCTCAAAAACAATGTCAAAATGTTTGAAGCTCTCCACGCCTACACAGAGCAAAGACAACTATTTTTGAACCTCCGTAACTTACGAACACGTCACACCACAGATTTTGGAGTACTCAATCATTATCTGTCTCGTCTCGTGACTGTGGTACCTTAACTTTGTTCTCTGTACTTTGTCACCACATCATGTCTTTTTGAATAGTCCCTATCCCTCTAATATATCGATGTATAAGAGGAATTGACATAGGGGACACCCTGTTTTCCAATTGTTCAATAAAATATTTTTTGAACCAATACAGCATGCCCAAAGCAAATTAATTGCTTCTCAGTTTCTGTTCCATTAAATATATTGGTATGAGCATTCTGCCGCCACTTTCTCTAAAAGATTGACTTAGATTGAAATTCCACATTGACTACGATGTTTTCTTGTGGGTCTTTTTAAACCTACATTTGAAACAAGACGACAGGAACGGTCAGAAATGAGATCGTATCTCAACACTCCGAATCTTATTGACCAAGCACCACAAATCTCCAGCAAAAAATGATCTTTATTGCTTTGAGATGAAAAGAGTTTCAAAAGCAGCCATGCATATTAATTTCGCGCCACAACTTTAACTGCACACCTGCTTGTCTTAGTAACCATAGCGTCGCTTGGTAAGATACGCGCCGCTGCATATGGGGGGGGGGGGGGAAGAGCAGGTTATTACTTACATTTTGGAAATAACACTTAGTACAGGCAGATGAAAATGTGTTCCTGTAATCAATCTAGGAAGCATAAAATGAACATGACTTTGGTATTTGTCAACTTCATTTCCCTAAAAGACATTAATTTTGTGAGAAAGAGGTGTCTGGCCCTGTCTGTGACAGTGATATTCCCGTGTGTCCTCCGTGATTGACAGACGGGAACCCCGTACTTTGTGGCAGGAAATTAACATGCATATCTCGTATTACACATACCAGGATGCGAATGGGAAAAGTCCGGTTGAACTGCTATTCAAACAAAATAGGTATTGAAAATTCTCCGGTTGAAGATCAGTTCCACTATTTCTTCATATGTCCTGTATATAACAATTTTTTAATAGACCTTCATAAACAGTGATTTGTCCACCACATTTTACCTTGCGACTGTTCTGTATGGTTTAGCAGAATGCTCGAAACAAGAAAATGTCGAAATATTTCAGGCATAACACACTTTCATAGAAAAATCAGAATACTTCAAGCCACCACTCATTACCGAGCCATTACTCATTACCGTGAATTCTCGTGTCGTTGTTGAATAAAGAGTCACTACACTCGTCACACGTCGTGGTCTTTTATTCAATCAGACACAAGAACTCACTTCTACTCGTGGTGTCTCCTTGTCGTAGTTTCACATCGAAGCTGGCAGCATTGAGAGCGAAAGGCTAATCTGGTTAACCAAACGCAATGCATATTAACAAAATTTTTCTGGCAAAACCCTGTTTTATAAGACCACATGCACTATATGCATGAGACCACTTTTCGTAGGGGTTGTCTTACATAGCAGGTACCATTACACTGCTTTTTAGCATTTTGCAAAGGTCATTCTAAGTGTATTTAATACCATAATATACTGAATGATGACGACGACGACGACGACGACGATGATGATGATGATGATGATGATGATGATATGTTCCGGAAAACAATTACCCTTTTACACCAGGGCACCGCGAGCGAGACCTGACCAACGTTGCGTCCAATATACACAAGCATATCATATGAAGAAGCTATTCACACGTTTTTCTAAAACCGGGTAATCTAAAAGCCGAAAAAAAACTCTAGAGCAATCTCCAAGGTCTCTGCCATTCATGTGTCCTCAATCAACACATAAAAAAGATATTTTCCCTATTAAAGACGATGCCATGATTGGTTGTCCGTGCTGTGGATTGGCAACGTGATGCAGTTGTTGAAACAGGCTTCATCAGATTCTTGTGTTGCGAAGTTAAAAGCAGGTTGTAATATTTGCCTTTTTCACTTTAGATAATATATTTGTTCGTGCTTGTATCCCAACCAAGAAATTATGACCAAAATACAGACTGCAGACTTTTTATTTAATAAACCTACGTGGTGATGAGTCCGATAAAATAAAGACTTGGGACTGTCTAGCCTGGAGGCTGCGCAATACAAAGCATATTGCCTGATGACTACGCATCATGGCGTTTGGAATTTAAGCTCGTCTCGCGTGAGGGGCCCGCCTAACACACTGAGCATAGATGTGTCTTCCACTGGTTGCTGAAATGTCACAGTGACGTCCGTTGTGTGCAGGAGACGCATGGTACATCTGAAATGTTAGCGAATGAATGCGATGCTTAAATTTCCTGTTCTGATGGTGCAAGCAATATCAAAGGCGTTGCCATTCTGTTGTCTAGCAATTTAGCTGTCAGAGTGCAGGAGATGATCGGTCATGGATAACATTAGATAGTTTGACAGATTACACAAGGTTTATCCTTGTTAAGGTATATGCTCCCACTAAAACTCAAAGAAGTGATTAATTTGAGTTTATAAATAATTTGCATGAAAGGTCTTAGAATATCCTGGAGAAAATGTATTAATGGGAGGGGAGTATAATTCTATTTTAGACTCTAGGCTTAATAAAGGAGGAGGGACTGTTTCACCTTTAACAGGATACAGACTGGGAATCCCAATTCGTAAGATATATGGCGACATGGAAATCCCGATGTGTTCAGCTTTGTTTGCCTGGCAACATAGGAACCCTCCAGTCCAAAGCAAGTTATTGGTTCATTTGATCTTTTATCTCCTCTGTTATTACTTCCCACAAAATCAAACTACCAATAGACACTGACCACAGCCTTAAGTCTCTTCTCATACAGGTAATGTGTGGGCTACACCGGGTCTGTGGAAATTCAATACATTATTACTGAAAGATGTGCCATATGTATGCACATTATCAATAATTGCAAACATATTTTAACAATACACAAGATAAAGGTCTCATTTAACGGTAAAATGTGTAATCCAGGGGATGAGTACAAAGTATTCCTAACATAATTCTTTTATGAGTTCAGCTCAAAAAAGTAATCAACGCAAAGAATTGGGACACTTTTCAAAGCAATTTTAGCAGATAATGAAAAGGAATGGCTCCTTGAAATGTAATCAGGCTTGAAAGAAAGAAATGATAAACAAACAAAGGATGTATTGTTACTTTTACATGCAAGGTGAACTGAATGGAGGGAAAAAGTTCAAAATATTTTTGAGGGTTGGGAAAATGAAATATCAAAATTAATGAATTACAAAATTGACAAAACAACAATATATAAATCACTAATCCAAAAGACAAAGGTGCTAGGCTGCAACTTCAAAACGTTTTGCCATATTTACTTAATGAGGATCAAACTGGCGACATAAGAGGGGCTTTTATTGCTGAAAATATTCTGCTTGTAGCTGATATTATGCATTTTTATAAGAATGATTATATATCTGGTCCCCTCCTCGTGATAGACTTTGAGAAGGTCTTTGATATTATCGAAATGCCGTACATATTTGAAGTTCTTAAAGCCTTTCCAGTTGAACGGACTGACTTAAATAATAATGATAATAATAATGTTGATAATAATGATGATGGTGATGATGATGATGATAATAATAGTAATAATAATTCCAAAAAAAGAAAAAATCATGTCAGAACTTACAAACTGGGGACCAATCTCCTTGTTAAATCAAGATTATAAGTTAGTTGCCAAATGTATAGCCATAAGGGTGAAACAAGAGAAACACTTTTTCATGTATATTAATGCTGAAGATAAGGTGCGTCATAATGTTTTTAATATTTTATGGTTATAGGAAAAATTCAAAACAGTTACAGGACAAATTCAATATAACCTTTATTGTCATACATACAAATTTATGATAAACAAATATAGCGTTTTATAAAACATATATGGTATTATACTGTAATGTATACTCATTTGTAGACTGTCATTTCTCCTATTTTACCAGTATGTGCTAGGAACGACCCTGTCGCAAGGGCCCACCAGTTGTAAGGGACCAATTTTCTCTGTTCGCATGGGAGGTCCCTAAAGGCATGTTCCAATATATCTTAGTAATCTACAAAATATAAAAGAGGGCTCTTGTCAATTACACAGAGACAACGTATTCGTACACTTCTTCTACAGAAAAATAAAAACCTATTAGAACTTAAAAACTGACCTGGCTCCTTGTTAAATCAAGATTGTGAATTAACTGCTAAATGTATAGCCATAATGATGAAACAAGGTCTAGAAACACTCATTCATGAAGATCAAACATGCTCTTTAAAACACTGATAGATTGATGAAGACAATTACCATGTACAAGATTCAATTTTTCTCTGGACTAAAAAATGAGAAAAAAAGAACTTTTGCCAGAGCAAATAAAAAATTGGGAGGGGGGATAATGAAAATAAAAATGTGACACAATAAAGAAAAAAATTTAAAGTGCTTGCCCGACACTCGAACCCGAGAACGTTAGATTAGGAAGTGACCGGCCTGCCACAGGCCCGCGGCAACTTTAAAAAATGCATTGATATGAACCACAATAGGGTCCAATCTGAACCACGTGACAATATCGTCATAAGAATAATGGTGCCCGTCTTGCAACGAAGCGACAAAATAAAAGTTTCAGAAGAGAAATTAATCTGTCTAAGAAGTTTCACCAAAACGAAGAAAAAACCACGCTCGGGGAGGAGGTAGTGATACAACCAGAGAATATGGAGTGAAACCGATGCTCCGTTTTTATATTTATTTTTTTTCTTTACAACACTGTGTAATAATAATTAGATGATAATAGTGACTGATTTCTTTCAAATTGATACTGAGGAATATTGATTTATATGTAAGAAACCTTGTGCAAAATTTTTTAGAGTCTCTTACGTGTTCTTACTGTAATTGTGAAGCGTATTTGAATATTGGTCAATTTTATTTCCAAGAGTTATTAAAGATGAAAAAGTGACAGAAAATTTTTGTGCACGTGGTTGATGCCAATGTAAAATGGTACTTTGAACTGCAAAAAGAGAATGTCGTTGATTCATCCTACAGGGGGGTTTATATTGCTTTTTAGCTTATGTACAATCGTGTGTTGTTGATAGGAGTTACTGTGAATTCATTTAATTTTGCTGTATTCTTTTTCCTGCTTATTTCGCTGATGCGTCAGAATGGTGAAATTAGTACACAGTGAAAAGAGTTTTTAACATGGCCTTTATTGGAAATAAAACTAAGATAGTGAATTTAAAGTCTTAGTGAAAGGTCAAAAATGCCAAAACCGTGAAAGTAAATGCCCTTGAAAATAAATGTTTTCACATTACATGTGCAGAATGTGCGAAACCATAGTATGAAACTGTGTCAATGCATGGCATTTTATTGGTTATCTGAAACGATTCTGTTGCCTCTTGTGTTTGTGTGCCATGCCAAAAAAGAAAGAGCATCGCGCATGCGTCAAAGGGACATTGGCAATTAACTCTGTTGCTGTTGTGAGAGTTTTTACTATGGCATTGGGCTATGGGTTTTGATCAACTTGCAAAAGAACAGCTTGTTATACTTTTGTATGTAATCTTAGGCCCTCTGATTACCATTGCTACTGTTTTGGAGATTGTACTTTTTGATCAAATGTTATAAATTATATTCCCATGCCGGACACATTCTACTCAACCACAGAGAAGACCAAGAGCCCCGCAACAAAGTAAAACTGCAGTGTGAGATGCAGTAGATAGTTATTGTTTCAAGTATTTATTGCAATAATTATTTTTGTAATCACATGCAGGGGACCAATTGATTTATTTTATGCTTGTCGACAGTGCAGCGACAACTCAAGATCTATCCGGGAACTGGTTGTCTGAAGCCTTTACTTTGAATTTGCCCCAGCGGATGTTGTTGGTACTAATGAAACCTTATATTGAAAACCACAAGTTGGCAGCCTTGCATTGGAATCTTTGCATTGTGCATCACAGTGGAACATTGTTTTATTTTCTTGATATTTATGCATTTATTTCAAGTCCTTGGACCTTGAAGTAATTTTGTTGTAGTATTACATAAAAACTACATGTACTTGAAAAGTCACAGCAAGATGGCTGAAGCAGAATTGAGGGGAGGCTGTATGAGGAACTTTAAGCCTTGAGGCAGCAGATGGAAAACGTGGATGGTGACGTGAATATGGTTACGACAGACTTATTAACTACAGTGCAGTCCGAGTTGACGAAAAAGACCAGCACGGGTAACGTAGGTTTTTTTTATCTATAAATGCATTCTCGGGCCTTGGCCATGAAGATACTCTCACTTTGATGGAACGATGACAATTTTGCTTTAAGGGGAGACCCACACGTACTCCAAGAGAAAATGGGGTTATTGGAAGCTAGACCAGCGACACTTAACTGTCAAAGACCTTATCTTATCGTCCTTCCACCACAAGGACTGAACAGGGATCTCCAGTTTGTGACAGATACAACCAACGGGGATGGGGGGATGGGGGGCACACTCGACCTTCGTTCGTGTGCCAAGTCCGTGCGTGTCATTTGTGTGGTTTTAAGGGTCGTATTAATTCGGAATGTAGAAGACCAAGAATGCAAAAATCGGCCTATGGTCAGAATTTTCGCCAGCAAAATCAAAGGAATGCCAACAGGAAAATACTAGATAGACTTAGTTTTGTTAGTGAGGGTCAGTCTAGATCTAACACAGATGAAAATGTAGAAGTTGAAGATATTTGTACATTCTGGGAAGCCCGTTTCAGAAACAATGCTATCAAAATTATGGTAGAAAATATAACTGTTTGGACTCTGTCAGACACTGGGGCCAGTTTCCATTTCAGCTATGAGCCTATAAAACTTTGGACAACAAAATTATTAAAAAAAATTACAAAATAAAAAAAAAATAAAATAAAAAAGGAAAAAAAACATGCTCCATGTTGCCAATAAGACAGTGAGAACTGCATCTGGGACCCCTATTCCAGTAATAGTTATGGTGGATTTGATGACTGATTTCCCAGGACAACCAAAAAGAGTTAAACTCTTTTTTCCGGTAATTGATCGATTGCATTATGATGTTTTGGATTTGATTTCATGGAAGATCATGTGATGGAAATACATTTTGAAACCCGCATGATAAGACTGCGGCCAAGGTATCAAGATCAGAGTGAAGAAAGATATTATTCTCCCACCCAATGCTATAACAGTTTTGCGGGCAAAATTTAAAGACAAATGATAAATGCGTTTTGGTGTACAAGGTATTTTCAAGGGTACTGTCGGTGTGTTGGGTCAATCCTCTATATGCATAAGTCCCTCCTTAGTAATGAGTCCTAAGCTTGCGGGCGACTGACTAACAAAACGAAAATAACAATTTCTATTTTTGCGGCACATCAACACATTCTGGTTAGACAAGGGACGCGGCCAAATATTCGCGGGTCTTCCATCACGTCACAGATGTTTGATATATCCTGCTTTATCTACTTTAGCCCTCACGAGTTTTCACAAAAAAGTTATGGGTTATATTAACTATCTTATTAACCAATACAGTAATAAAATAGATGAAGGTGAAAGGAGCAAATATCAGTACTATGATTATATCAAAATATATTTTAACATAAGCTATTATTGTGCTCTTTCACAGTTGCCTTAACATTTCAATTATTCTTTACATCCATACGACCACCATCAGCGTCATCATCATCGTTATTGTTCTTGACATCGTCATTAGCTTCATCATGACTTAGCGTCATTATCATGGTAAAGGCAATCTCCACCTTAATCATCAGATGTAACTGAGGATGAAAGTTTTGTTAAACATGTTTCATGCAACACGTGTTAAGAATAAGAAACGGCTAAGGTAAATATCAAACCAATATCCTAGTATAAAACTTTGTGGCGTAGCTAATTAATACAACTAATGAAAAATAATAGTGTTGTGTTCGCAGAATGATTACAATCATGTCTAAAAATACGGCCTATATTTTTTTCCAAAGTTTTATCGATGTCCGTTATAACTCCGTATCTGAGTACGCAAAATATAGTCATTATATTTTAAATGTAAACAACAAATATATAAATCAAATTGATACAGAATAAGAAATAATTCATCAAGGAATTGTGACAAAATTAAACTAAACAAGTTTTAACACATTGTCAAATACTACCAAATCCACCCGCCACAATCGCCTCCCCTTAAGATGAAAACACGTCCTCGTGTTGACTACAAGAAGACAATTCTTGAAAATAATCAAGATTATAAGGAAAATGAAATTATGAGTAGATAAGATCGGCAAATCACCAAAAAATTACATACATATAAAATTCTTAATCAAAAACACCAAAGAAATATATCACCAATGTCAGTAGACGTACCACTGGACAGCAAAGGACATATAACACAGTCATTCCTCTCCAATGACAGGAAACCATGCACTATTGTAAAACAATTTTGGAATTCCAAAACCTTCAGCATAAGTGTAATTTTATATATATATATATATATATATATATATATATATATATATATATATATATATCAAAGTACTCTCCAAATTACGGCTCCAAGATTCCTCTCTTGTAATACATTATATCAATTCTAGATTAATTAAATTCCATTATACAATTCTGAAAAGCAATCATTCGCTTGAATGAAAGTAATCAAAATTATTATTCCATTCATAATAACCAAAATATGTTCCTACGCAATTATAAAAGGAAAATAGATTTAGAATAATATTTTTCTTAATGCAAAAATTTGTATAACGCCGACCAATTGTTGTAAATGATTAAATAATAAAAAAGGGAAATGTGAAAATCTTACCATAGAAAATTTCACCGGTATCTTTGTAGATTTTACCATTCTCAAGAGGAAAAAGAAACTGATCATACTTTCCAATACTTAGACTTAAGTCTTGCAGAAAAAGCAACTCCTTCTTTCATGCGCTGTTTCGAGGACAAAACTAAAATAAAATCCTGTTATGCTAACGTTTTACCACTATAGCACGGGTCAATGTCGGTCCATCAATACCAAAAATAATTTCCGCTTTCTTCCTCTTATCCTGAAAAAAAATATAAAAACTTAGAATTTGAACGCGAAAATAAAGCTAATAAACGTAATTCATCAGGTGTATATTTCCCACCCATTGTAATAAATATGAAGTAAAATGTATATATTTTGAATAAGCAAAATTAGTAATAAAGTTATGACAAATTTAAGTAAGAACACAGCCTAAAATGTCGATTTCATGATTGTTGTCTCCGAAAATCAAGCCTATGTTTTTATTAAATAAAACTGTATTTGATCGTGCCGAAACAAGAAATGATTGGCAAAAGACAACAATCCTACCTTAACTAGCTAGTTTAGGGCTCCAGTGCGCTAAGTTGGCATAAATAACCCCAATGATATATTACTGAACTGTATTATATACACTTTACTTGTAATTCGAACTCAAAGTAAAAACTGTACATTATATATGAATCCAAATTACTCCCAACTCAACAAAGGTAAGAAAAATCTAAATTAATAACAGATTACCAACGCAATTAAGGTAAGCAATATGTTAAAATTATGGGATAATACTCAATAAATATATTCAATCATATAATTACATAAATTACATGAAGTTATTTAAAGAAAAATACTGTGCATGCTAACGTCACAGTAGCAGTATCTTCACTGACTTTACCCAGTCCAGTGGCTTCACTTTGAACACAACACAGTTCTATGTTATCTGAACCTCTTATCATAGTCGTCAGGAACACCACTTATATAGCAGCCCTACGCAGGTACTCACGTGCCATGTTATCTGTATATTACTCTCATAAACATAATCATCACATCGATATATATAATTCCTCATCACCATCCCATAAAATTCATTCATAATCACATATTTCAACTCAGTGCCTAGGATTTGTATATCCCATTACTAGTATGAGTGAAATCGTCACTACTACGAAATATATAATATAAAGCGTATATGCACAATCATGCCACAGATAATTTCTTAGTGTTCACATATCATATAACAAACCATTAACTTCATCACTTCACATCATTACACAAAAATATTTCCAAAGTTCATGAAACACTTCAACATATCTGAATTGAAGTGGATGTGACAATTATATTGTCTCCCTCGTCTTCCGTTATTTGTCTCATCAAATGCTCTCCTTCCTTTTTATAGGTAATGGTGGCCACGAGTCATCAATTCAATATTTTCCTTAAATTGCGTCAATGCCGTGCATGTTCACTACCCATTTCATTGTCATTATCTGTTATCCTCATAGGAATTTTGCAAAATGTTTCTGGCTTCAATGCAATAGCATTACTTGTAATCTGTTATTATAAACAGGCTTTTGTCTCTTTAGTCTATCGAACCACAATGATCATAGCAATGGCAGTAAGATTCACTTTCGGTAACACAAGTGTAATTTGTGGTATCATTGAATTCTGTATTGTCTATGATTCATATGCTGAAGCATCTGTTTCAGTTCCATATGCGGTAATGCCTTCTGTGACCAACTTTGGAACCTTATGCAAATCATGAGCTACCACAATGTCCTGTCCAACCAAATTATTAAGTTTCTTCTGTTCAATCCTCAATGTTGGTGAATTCAATGTCAAAAGCATTGATTTCAATCGTGGTATGTAACATAAGACAACATCGAACAATTAAAAAACTGATAAACACAGAGCAAATTCAAAGCAAGATCAAGTGTAACCTCTGTCTTTTGTGGGCAACGTTTTAAAGTAGATGGAATTTAAAATGTTTGAGTCCTCAATGCACAAGCACGCGGCAATTTCAAAAGACAATATGGACAAGACTTCAACTTTACCGGCGGTCTTCCTTGACATTTTTTTTTCAAAAAGAAGTATTATTAATACTATCTTTAATATACCCATGTCCTAAGTCTTGAAATTGTGAAATGTCAATTGTATCGCACGAAAAATGTGGTTTCACAAAGTTTCTTTACTCCTCGTAGATTGACAACGGATAAGGATCATGCACAAGATTTTGCATTCCTGTCTCTGATAGGCAACATCCCTGTGCAAGAGGATCCTTTTCTGTTGTCGCTCAAGTTCAAAAATTGAATATCATCTATTTCCGTATAGAAAACTTTCCGTGACTTCAAAATATGAAGGTAATTTGGTAATTCTTGTATTTTTCCAGTGGGGGTATGATGGAACTAGAAATGCTGTATTTGAAATAGATAAATTCTAGTACCAATAACATCTAATGGGATTTTCAACTTAATGTAAACTTTCCCATCAGTTTGCAGGATATCCTTTGTTTCATAGTGGTAACCAACTTCAGTATGGGCTATTTTAACTGTCGGAAATATCCTTGTCACACGATTTAGAACTTTCTGTAGAACTTGTTTCCCGTACACCTGATGTAGTTCGTACTGTTCCATTTGGTCATTCATATGTTATAAATATTCGTCAAACTTGTCATATGATTGTAACATTTATTTTTGTAAGAGTGGACAAATGCAAAATATTGCTACTGTCTGTGATATATATGCATGGCTTTACATGTACTTTATGATGCCCATAATTGCATTGTAACTTGCACGAAAAATTCAGTAAAGAACAAACAAGTAAACGTGTTTGCTTTCGTTTTTTGTGGATGTACAAGGGTAAAAATTTTCGGACTTGTTTGTAGTTCATTTAGTTTAATAGTGCTAAAAGGAAAATGTCTTTCATACATTCACAGGTTTGTTCAATCTAATCATCTACACCAGGAAACCAGTTGGTACCATAATCTTCAATTTAAATAAAATAATCTTCATTCTACTTTCTATTAGCCTCGGTGACTGAAAAAATATATAATATGGCAATCAAATGTTTAGCCTTACATTTGTCGATTACTTGAGCAATTGCTTCTTTCCGAGTAATACATACACACACACACACACACACACACATATATATATATATATAGTTGAGCTTTTTACATATTTATGTGGCATATATTTTGCTACACCTTCGTTTGAAATACCGATTCCCTGCATATATTCAGGTACAGACGCAGATGGGAGCACCAGCAACGGCCCCTCCCCAAGAGAAGGAAGGAGATCGAAAATAACTGGAAAGAAGAAAATGGAAGGACCTAAAGAAGAATTAAGAAACATTTCACTCATCGTCACGACACATATGTCTTCTGATACGCGTACAGGCTTACTGAGAAAATTACCCTCCCCCCCCCCGTGTATTTTAAATATTTTTCCTGTCTTAAGTAAACACCAGTTTGACGGGTCCAGAGCCAGCCAAAACCAGTCTCAGCAAGCCCTGTAACCGCTGCTAAGTACTCAATGCTTTCTTTTGGTCCTTGTATATTCGTACTAAAAGCAATTTAAGTCACAATGTTTCTAATATTTTGATTGCTAAAGGACATTTTCAACACACGTTTTATTTTTATGCTTACACAAAGAGAAGTATCCAATAAACGAGGAAAACAGTTCCTTTTTTTTAGCAAATATGGTAATACACCATGAAGTTTACCTATTTATTCTCTTCCCATGTATGTCACCAGAACATGCCAGGAGCAACGCTGTCTTAAGGACCCATCTGTCGCAAGGGACGAATTTTCTCTGTTCCTCTGGGTGGTTTCTTAAAACAGGTTCTACTGTATACAGTTCTACACAAAATTTATTGCACTCTATGAAATGTTCTTTTTGACACAAAAATAAGAAGGTTCATGGAATAGTTATGTCATAAATTGCATTGAAACTAATGCTATGTTCCCATAGAAACAGTAAAAGAGAAACTTTCAGTTTACTTATTAAAACTACCTGTATTAGCTGTTGGTATATTTACATTTTATAAAGGTTTACTAAGCAGTTTGGGAGGGAGACCGTATGAACAGTTCATTTTCTTGGACAAACGATTACCGTGACAATCACGATCCATTATAACTATTCATAGGCAAACCGTATCATTTCATCAGAATTTTCTGAGATACTTCAGCTCGAAAATCTACCAGAATGCATCAAGTTGCTTGCATCACATTTTCAAAAACGTCTGGCAGCATAATTGAATATCTTTATTGTAGGGACCAAATCAGCATATTTCATCATCATCATCATCATCATCATCATCATCATCATCATCATCATCATCATCATCATCATCATCATCATCATCATCATCATCATCATCATCATCATCATCATCATCATCATCATCATCATCATCACCATTGGGGCCATTAAATGAAACACTGTCTAGACATATTGAGAGAATGAACACAACTCGAAAAAAAAATCCTATGAAAGTATACGTTTAATATAATTGGCGAGTATGTTGTTCCAGGTAACAGCACAATGATATTCTAATGATTTACGAAAGATGTCTACCCTCCTCCCAAACAAAAACATCCACAAAATGTAATTCTGGTATTATAATTAGCTGCATCAGATAAAAGGGCTGCGGGTCACAGATATAGGTCTAATCAGATGCTAGACCATGTATAGCGTTAACAAATCGAAGGCTGCCTGACCCAATTTCTTAACCAGATGGACACCTCTGACGTCAGTAAAGGAAGAAAAAAAACAGTTATGCGACAAACAATTGCGAGGGACCTGCAATAAGATATGTCATGTCACCGACTAGAACATTCATGTATCTGTTTATATTTTTCATGATATTTTTGTGCCCTCATCATCTGCTATCTTATCGTCAAGTCTTTCTTTAAGCAGTAATCTTTAGAGGTTGCATGATACCTGAACATGATCATTATTTGAATGTCAGAACATTTCATAACACATTATAACACAAAAGTCCCATGTAGATTTCCTTTTATTTATTTATTTTGGGGTTTTTTTGCGATGCCTCTGCTTTGTATTTTTTTTTTTAAATTACATCTTAGTGTTCGTATCATTTGCTATCTCATCGTCAATTCTGTCTCTTGGTATTAATTGTAAAAGTGTACATTATCTTGTATTTAGTGTGCATACCAAAGTCCAGCACACAGGATATCAGATGACATAAATCAAAGATCGACATGTTGGTTTCTTCTCAATCTGTTGTTTGAGATATTTCTTCATTCTTCATGCTTCTTTGATATTATTTATGTGGCTTTATCTTCTGTCTTTATTTCGTCCTGTTACTATTACAACCATTATTATAATATCATGTCAGTAAACAGCGCGTTTTGTCTGTCTGTTACGGCCGTGTCATCTTGGCAACCGGAATCTGCCAATTTTGTGTTGATTGCTCAGCATCCGGTTCTTCATCTTGGACCTCCGGCCTCAATCAGGCAGCATGCAATCTGTCGTGTATCGTCTGGATGGAGATTTGTATCTGATGAGGACGGCCATTTGCAGCTGTTGCTGGATGTCTGGAGAGGTGTGAGTCCTGCATCTTAGTACTGAATTGACAACAAATTGGTCTTGTAGTCTGCTAGTCACCCTTGGTGATCCTCATCGTGGAAGGATCAGAACAGTATTAGTTTGACGAAATGATATTTATATTAAGTTACAAAAGTGGAGACCGGTATTTTAAGTAATTTATAATGTAACAATTTCTTTTTGAGCTTTATGCTGAAAACTTAATATCACACTACGGTTTTATGACTTTCGTCCAGAATACATTTGTTAAAATTTCAAAATAAAATCTAATCTCTGCCATTGATATAACATTTCAATATATCATTAAAATTGTTGTATCTGACAACAAGCAAAATCTTTCCATCCTCTTGCACCGCCACTTGGACATAATCTTGTAACCAAGCTTCATTGAGTGCTTGGTTTTATGACCTGATATGAATCTTGTTTAAATAACCTTTTCCATTAGAACCCATAATGGCACTACGCTTTATCTTTATCTACTCCATGACAAGTTATATGGCTTGGGCTAATGAAAGGCTTCACTTTCGCTGGTAAGTGCCTTTCCGATATTGGAACTTTCAATGGAGTCAGATTAAAACTTTTGGCCTGGGTCGGTTGCCTAGGTTTAAGTAAAGACTGTGCCAGATAGGGTATAGCCAATTCAACTTGGGGGTTGTGCAAGCAAAGAAAAGAAAATCTTCCTCATTTTTATGACTATGTGGCAAAGTAAACCATGTGAGATACGTCAAGGTATTTGCTTATGATGAAAAATTCACTAAGAGATTACGGCATGGAGCACTTGTGATAAACGTATGTGGACTTGTCTCTAACAACAAAACTGTCTTTTTGGTGAAGAGGTCTGTTCGTATGGGTATAATATTGGGTACCTCTTTGACCTGACTTGCAAAACGTTCACTGAAGCGTGGTGAGAGCCACTTGATCACCCGCCAGATCCACCCTGATTTTTAACTTTTATGTAAACTAGATTTTTCCTTGTGTGTGTGTGTGGTTTTTTTATCTCTTATTACTCATATGAACTTTTGTTGTGTCGCAGGTCATACCTTGCCTGTGGCTCCCTCTCTGTAAAGTGGGAGTACCAGCGATCATTTTCATACAGTAGTTTTTCTTCTGTCTTATGAAATAAGTTTTGTTATGTTTATATTTTGTTTAAGCTGTACTTGGTAACGGCTGCCATGAAAGGGATAAGTTGTGATGAAGATGAGGTTTTGGTACTGATGAAAAATTATGCTCAGACCGTATGTTAAACAAATATTTCAAGTTCTGTAGCGATAATTTATAATTTGTCAATTTTGAAACATCTACATGCATCAAAACCCCTAATAACAGGAACACTTATCCAATTAAATCTATGGGCAGCATTTAACTTAGAGTTTGTGTTTTTAAACTAACTATTGGCAGAATTTCAATTTTGTTCCAAATTAACTTTAAGTACTGAATATTTTTCAAATTTTGACTCACTCTGATTACTTCTTCGAAACAGTTCTGATTTGCCCTAACCGTCAGATATTTATCACATGCATATTGATTTATCTTGTGCTCTTTATTCTGCATTTTGATACCTGCAGTATTTCCACTTGTCTGATAATTGTAACCAGAAATTCCCCACTACTCAGAAAGAAGTATGGTGATGGTGGACACCCTTGATAAACCCTGCAGGACATTATAATGGTTCATAAGCCCACCCATTATTTACAACCGGACTACTTGTATCTTGACATGTCAATCCAGTGTTTAATGTTTGGCCAAAAATTACGGATATATGGTACGTTATGACACAGCTTCATATAACACCCAACCATGCCCAGAATCCTCATTAAAAGTGCTGTAGGGTGAACTACGTATTTGTTTGTACTAAACCATGTCCGGTCTTGAAAGATTTATAATTTTAGGGTAACAACACTTTGGCATGACACCAAGGGAATAATGTATGATGACCTTAACTTGGAACGTAAAATCAGTTTTATTGGTGTGCCAATCTTGTACATAGGGAGCAAAATGGTATTAATGAGCCGTTGGTAGTATGCCCTAGGTTCAAGAGTGAAATTAAAATTCATAATAATGATTTAATGTCAGTCAGTACATCTAAATAAATTACTCATGTTAGAAAACGGTGAGTTGTTTTTCTTTTTGCTTTTAATTTTTCAGCACTTAGAGGTATCTGTATAGTACTGTGTTATTTCACTTTTCAATCTACACTGTTATATCTATGTGTCAAAAATCGTTTTTAGTCCCCTTCCCTCCCTTGAAATTAAATATGCACGGAAGGGCCTGCGTTCAGGACAAATAAAATGACAAATATCGTCACAAGAATGTCAGGACATTCTTGTGACGATATTTGTCATTTTATTTACATAAAAAACCGAGTGATGCATTCTGACACAAATGATTTGACAGTAAACGTATCTCTTGTGATATTAATTCCTGACACTAATTGAGCTGGATCAAATACTATGAACTGGGCCGTGTCGATTATGACATTCATGCATACCTACTCGAGTCGAACCATCCTTTTTTAAGAACGTGGATTAGGTGTACAGTGGATATGTGCGTTTCTTGTGTAGGTGGTTGGTATCGAATGTTACTGGTTCGAGACCCGGCTGTACCATGGTCGTAAAACAAATTATTTAGATGAAGTTATGGAATTTAAGCCTTCACAGAGACAAATAAATTTACCCAAAAGGTGAAAAAATCAGAGGATAGGCAAAAATTAAGCTTATTAGATATTTTTATTAAAAAAAAAAAACAAGGTGGATGGTTTTCGTGTCAATAACGGTACATTCAGCATACACTTCCTACATCCATGTATCAACCTTTGAAAAATGATCTAGACACATTATTTCAAGAGGCACACCTGTGAATGATGTAACTTTGCATGCATAGAACATGTTAAAGCATGAGCAGTATTTTCAGTAAAGCATGTATCACTAAAGGGACACCATGGTTGCCACTGTCATGAAGGATTTTGCTTTTACTCGTTGTATCCTGCCACATTTAAAGTTTTGATACGCCAAAGATGTATAGAGTCTCTGACCAGCTTCCAAAACACCAAAGTGTCACGACGCCTTGTTTCCAAATGTTAACAGTTATTGATGCAGAATTTCCATTACCTTCGGGGTTTGTTTTTGTTTTTGTTTTTTAATTGCTGTAGCACCTATGACGCTGCAGCCATTGAAATACAGAAGGTGGTGGAAACTACAAATCAGATCCACCGCGCATACTTGCAGGTAAGCAGCCATGAATGACGTCACGATGAGGGTATAGCATATTGTGAGCCTTGTTTTGGAAAGCCGATACTTTCGCCCTCGCCAGGTGGTGCTGTAGGTACTCGCGGTGCATCCATGTTACACAATCACATTCAGTTTTTTTTTCTCAATTTGGGGACATAACTAAGAGAAGGGCATGGTAGGCTCTACCACCATAAGTAAGACTGATAAGACAATGCGTTAATAGCTCTTACCACTTATCATATGACAGATATGCCAAGCGAATAATAGATCTTTTGTGCCAAGGTGTCAACAGCTTTACTCAGCGTGCTTTAGGCGCAATGCATCTAAAGCATCCCAACAAAAGCTGTATATCTGGATCACTATATTCTATGCCACTATCGGCATGTTGGTACCTGAAAGGTCTTTTACAAAGAATATGAAAACAGTATCAAGTTGATAATTCAGTGAAATTTATTGTAAGTATTCCGACTTTAGTTGCAGTTGGCAGTGAAAGACAGAAGGCTGCTGTGAAAAGGAGTTGATATGTTCTACAATACAACATAAGGCTCATATCACAAGAGCTTAACCTGTCATAGCAACAAGCACTACAATGATACAGAATGGGGTTGATCTGTTGCGCTAATTTGATGTTAGACTGACAATGTGATGCAGAAGTCCTATTTGTTCTGCTAGTTGTAATGAAAAATGAAGTGATATGACAAAAGTTGACCCGCTCTACGTATTGAAGAGGGCCGGTATGGCAACGGCTGATCCATTCTATGCACTGATAGTGCTCTGATATTGAACCATTTGGCTTATTGACATGTGTGCTCTAATTATTGACAAGTTTGACAAGGGTTTGGTGTGCTTTGCTTATTGGCTGATATGACAGGGAGTTGTTGTGCTCTACTCATTGGTCGATATGACAAGGGACTAGTGTGCTCTACTGATTGACAGATATGACAAGGACCTTATGTACTCTACATATTGACCGATGTGAGAAGGGTCTGGTGTACTCTACTCATTGACCGGTATGAAAAGGGCCCGATGCGCTCTACTTAATGACCAATATGTCATGCCTTTGGCGTGCCCTACTCTCTCTTGTTCATCTTATAGCTGTCCCACATTTTTGCAAATTCCTTGTAATCCAGTCCAGTGTCACTAGCGTCATATGACGTCAGTATAATTTTTACTTCTTGTTCGGTATATCCCAATGAAGTCAGTAATTTTGTAGCCTCTACAGGACTAATGAAGCCATCCTGGTCTTCATCTGCATGTAGAAAGACGTCCACAATTTTCCCTCGCCTACAAAATTGTAAAAGTGCAATACAGCTTACTGAATTGAAATATAATAACACCACCACGGAAATGTTCTTCAAAAGACTTCCTTTTCAACACCATGTTATTTTAATCAAAGTGAAGGACATTTAAGGAATTCCTTTTGGCAACATTAAAACTGCATTCATTTGTTTACCTTAACTTTTGAAGTTAATCATTTCATAATATGTTGAAAGTTTACTGGCATATGCGTACAGAACATATGTATTAACCATATTGAAAGTCAAAAGAAGTTTCTATTTTCTCCATGTACGAACTGGTAATATAACAAAATGACAGTATCAATGCTGGTGATATCACTTTAAAATTCGCAAAAAAGGTGTTTTTACCCACAATATTTAATCCCCTGCCAGATTCTCGAATCACCGAAAAACACAAAAGCTAATGAGGCGCAAAATGACGGAATTGTGACTCAACAATGCATTTTATTGTGCGTTAAGAGTGTTACAGCAACCAAGCAGCAACTAACAGGGAAAAGGACTGAATTCACTGTCATCATAAAGAAACACGAGAAATTAGAAACAAAGATGTTATTTTGAGTTTTGAGACTTTCAAATCTTTTAGCATGGTGCAATAATCAAGTCAACATAAGATTAACTTACTCTTTAAGAACAGTAACATAGAATCGTTCAAATTCCTCGAAATTCAGGCATTGATCTTGGTCGTCGTCAAACAAAGAGGCAACGGATACCGCTTTGCTGTAACTGTACCCCAATTCGTAGCGCAGAATCTTGACTGCGTAGGTCAAAGTTAAATATCCGTCTAAATCCGGGTCCAGCTGGATAAATCGTTTCCAGCTAACTGCTCTGCTGCAAGTAGAATAAATGTGCTTTGTACGTAAACGTTACTCATTGCAGCGACTCCTTGTTACCTGTTATATGTGGCATGGAATTTTACTCTTTCAGTGCCAATCACGACTTCAGTCAATCTACTTAAATGAAACTAGTCTGAATTACCACACGAATCCCAGATTCGTATTACTCGCAACAAGAACTCTCATTCAAGTACCAGTATGCCTATAGTTCCAGAGGGAATATCCCAGGTTAACAGCTTTTCTTGGCGCGCATCGGGCGCATTTTGCGATCAATGAGGGAAGAGAAAAACTGTTGACTCAGTCCAAAATTTGGCACTGAAAGAGTTTAAATACATCTTTCCTCTATCATATACCAGGGAAGGCTGTACTAATGGCTTATAATCTTTGAAGACAAAAAATAACAATCAGGTCTTTAATAGAAGCCTGTATATTGTGCTTTGTGGACACTTGTGTATTTGTGGATACCGTTATATTGTGCATTCTGGACACTTTTCTTGGTAACAAATTTAAAAGAACAAAAACAAAAAAGAAAAAAAAATAGGCCTGCTGACGCAACCTATGACACATGGTAACAAGGCATAGCTTCGACGTCGGTTGGTTGATTGTGTATCCTGCGGTTACGCCTGGACAAAACGTTGCATGTTATTCCTAGACCAATAGGCAAGGGCCAGAACATATGGTCCCAGAACTGCCTAAAAGAGGGCACTGCAGTCAATTGCGGGCTAGGGTTGTGTATTCCTATTGCTATATACCGTAATTTGCAACTTGATAACTTTAAAACTACTGCACATAGAAACACCAAATTGCTGACAGTAAATTTACATGCATAACTATACACCTCACAAAAATCACATAACCACAGTTACAAAAGTGACTGGCTTATTTAAGTTTGCTTTAACATACAAACTAATGGGAATACACAGCTCTACCACTCCAAATGTTTGTGTATTCAGTTGTGCATTGGGGCGAATACACACCTTGGAGCTAATTCTGACCTTTCCTATTGATTCATTGTTCGGGAACTGGCTTCACACTGATTTAGCCAAAAAGGTCTGCGCTCGATCCAGATAAACATGAAAAAGATGACAAATAGACACAAAGTTGTTGTCTTAACAGATAACTTTAAACATGTTATGGTCATACCGTCAAAATATCTTTTGATCTTTTCACTTCTGATTAAGTTGACGGTTTGCTAACATTGAATCTCCCATCACTTCTTATTCCAACGCATAGATTGTGAAAGATTGATCAAATATTGCATAGCTGGTAGCTATAGCTCATTACTATGTGAGCTTTTTTCCATTTATTGCTGCAGAGGTATACTCAAGTGTTCCAGAAAATCACAACCCCTTTCTAATGGAGGCAATTTCCCCCGGTATCCACGTGTTGCTGCGGAAAACACAGAGGGGTAAGCAAAACCTGTTTCATTCATTGGATGAGAATGTCATGTGACTAAGGACGTAGCTCTTGGCACTACCCATAGTCTTGTGTCTGACATGCACTTATGAAAACTTTATTAAATGGCATTACCGGTAGTCTCTTCTCATTTCGTAAAAGTTTGTCTGCAGCACAACTATGACGTACATTGCAATTTTTGTGGGGTAAGTATGTTACAGAAACAGACCAAATTATTAAAAATGGGAAAAGAATGTGGCGCCATATGTCCACCAAATTAAAAAATAGGTGCCACGAATGGTGTCCCGAAGGACACTTTCGTAAAGAGTGACTCATTGAATACACCTATAGTGCAGTAAAATTAGGCAATTTTAGACCAAATATTGGGGACAAAATAGGGGGAAATTGAAACTTGGCAGATTATATCCTGAATATGTCCTGAGTAACATACGGAATGTCCCCAGAAGTCCGCGTTCACCATTTACCACCAGGAGAGCAAAGCCAAATTTGCCATCAATCCACCAATATTTTCCGCATTTCCATTTCCATGTGTTCGAAAAACGTTGAAGGTCCACATAAGTTTCAGGATACCACGCAGCGGGCGACAATTACAAGTCGCTCACCAAAACTTATTAGTACAGTATCACAATTAAGTGTCACACACGCTGCAATTTTTCGTGCTGAAAAAAGTGGTATTAGGATGTTGCAACAAGAGGCTGTGCGTGAAGCGAATAAATATTTTCATGAAACTGGTCATTCGGCATACACCAAATATGCACAATGGCACCTCCAAAGTGCATGAGTGAGGTATTTTTGTGATTCTGTGGGGTGTGTGACCTTGGTATATATACTCCAAGACTCAAGATAAGCGCTGTCACATCCACGTACACGAAGGATTTTGAATAACGGTTCTGCTTTAAGAGAAAAAAAAGTGACCCTACACAATTCTGAATTTTCTCTCATTTAAACTAACGTTTTGGCTGCTACTTAATGTCAACCGTAGCTAATATGCAATCTTAACGGTTAGACTGTGGCATATTTATGTACATGTGCTAGTGGTTAAGCACAATAGTCCTGGTCTCCTTTCAGAGACAGCCTCTATGACAGGTCCAAGAGTGACCACACAAAGCAGATGGCCTCTCATAGGATATAGAGTAACATGGAAAAAAATCAAAGGGACTTGATAAATGTGGTCTTAAAATGCAGATGGTCTCTCATTGGAGTGGTATCTCATAGGATGTACAATGCGCGAGACCTAATTATCATTAAAAAAAAACATAAGATAATAAATGACGGAGCGATAAGTCCAGCTTTCTTGTTCCTATCTATTGTGCACTATTCGAGCACGTGCTCAGTCTTGATTATGAAATGAGTGACCATCCTTAATGCAAGGTATGCAAATTAATGTCCCGCCATAACTACATACCTGGTTGTCTTAGTAACCATAGTCTTGCCTGGTGAGATAGAGGTGGTTGCCTGTGCGGGCAAGCTAGATTACTGATATTTTGGAAATAAAGAATACTTGGCACAGGTAGATGGAAATTCATTTTTATATCCATTTTAGGCAGCACCAAATGAATATGACTTTATCATGTGTAAACTTAATTTCCCTAAAAAAAACCCTACATTTTGTGAAGGGGGGGGGGGGGGGGAGGTCTGGCACCCTCAGTGACAGTATCATGCCCGTGTGACTTCCGACGTGAACCCCGTGGTTTGTGGCGGGTTATTTATATGCATGCCTGGTATCCAAGTACCGCCGTTTTTCTTTTTTCATAACGGTCATTGAGGGAGCGGTTAGTCAATTCAGACGGCCATATATAGATTCCGGACTAAATCTGCTGAATCTTAACCCAGTTGTTCCCACGATGATAGTCACCGTAAATTTCTGTGCTATCGGCCTATTTATACGGCTGAAAGAAATATCAGGTCCTGTTCCAAAAATTATTGAGTTTATTGTTTTATAATTCTGATCAAAATATTTATCAGCAATCTCTGATAACTACAAGTTCTGCATGAAACGCGCTTCATAGTAGTAAGATAAGGATAGCGGAAAGATTTTAAATCCATGACCACTCATGGGCTCAACTACATGTATAAATAGTACCATTGATGACACACAAGACACATGGGTGGGACCAGCACAATATGACCACTTTAGACGTAAGACACAGTATAATAAGTATGACAGCTCCCAAGTTTAACATGGATAGTTTCACCATAGAGGAAGAAAATATGTCCTCCTCAATCCATATGGTTTCGTATTTTGATCATTTCTTTCTGTCTCTTAAGAAAGCCAGGCTCCATGTTATCTTAACTACGTTTTGTCCGCGACCCGAATAAAATATTTTATTAATAGTAAGGGTAATACTTAGTAAAACTGCCCAGTGTCTTGAATTGAAAGGCCAGTGAGGAAACTGATCATATCCCCTTGGCTATTGACAGGATGCGTGCTCCATTGCATTGTAGTCTGTTACCATGTCAACTAAAGTAGACCAATCACGATTTGAGTTAATTTTTCATCGTATTGATATGGACATATGATGAACGAATCTTAATCAAGAACAAGAGCAACAAGATTTTTCCCGTGAAATGCCTAATCGACCTAGCTAAACATGGAATGAGAGTTATTGGTAATGCATAACTGATTTGACAATCATTCCGGTCATGTAATTTGGTCCTAATATGCGTGTAATAGATTATGTAAAATATTTTCTACACCCAGTAACCCAATGACACCGACCAATACTTGACAGCCAATACAAGTACAACGGACTCTGAACTGTGGACTCTCTTTCATTCATTATATGATTTGCACAACAACGTTTGTTTGCAACGTGGTTTGAAATATATCAAACCCTTTTCTTTGTCACAATATGTTCTACTTTGTTCATTTACTAACCACATCCTTGCCTTACACAACAGATACAGTCTAAACAATAAACATGTACTTACAAAAGTGTATTTCTTGTATTCGCTGTGCTTGCTGATTTTCTAAAACTATTTTCAACTCACGTTAACAAAACTTTATCTATTTTCACGATGACAATATCAATTTTGATACCATCAGAATCACCATAATTTCATGTTCAAAATATATTATGTTTGCTCCCTGTAGGTCAATAACTTTGTGTGCTATATTTACCTATACTCATTTCCTTGTCTCAAGTGTCATTAAAGTATTTCTCTTAAATCGTTCCCTTTTTGAGGAAAATATTCTTCTTCCCACTCTTTAATCATGGTGCATATATGTAAAATTCGTGAACAAACATTGAATCACCGCGCCTTAAACCAGTCAATGTAGTGTTTGTAAAGAATTTTATCATTTAAAATGCATAGGGTATAACTATGACCGTGACAAGAAATGGATTTGTTGTCCTTGTTTACGGTGAAATCTGTCTATTAATCATTTTGATGATGACGAATTATTTTTTAATTACATATCTGAATCATGGTCTATTTTCTCTAATATTGACTTCACTTCTCTCAATGACAAACTGTTCCATTTGAGTTGAATGATGACAGACATAACATTCCAACTTACGATATAAATCTAAATTTCCATCATTTCTTTCAAACACATTTTATGAGTAATTTATGTGACAGCCAATATCATTCAGAAGATTCTTTTAACAATATGATAAATACTTTATGGCCTGATTCAACAGCGTTACCTTTCTTTCATTTAAATATAAGAAGCTTTCCTGAGCGTATGTAATATTTGGAATATTATTTTTTTTTTCTATTTTAAACTACCAGTTTAAAATACTTGGCATGACAGAAACATATCATGCACTGGGACAAATTATTAACTGTACCATTGCACAGAAGTCCTCATTATCTGCCCCCCCCCCCACGTCGAATTTTGCAAAATCAGAGTTGGGTTCACTCTTGACAAAATTGCTATCTCTAATATTACAATGCCTTTTAAATACATACTGCTCATTCCCACTGGCGTAGACTTTCAGAAAGGGCCACATAAATTCGTGGAATGGTATTTTTTCATCTCCAACATGTCAAGATACAAGTAGTCCGGTTGTAAATAATGGGTGGGCTTATGAACCATTATAATGTCCTGCAGGGTTTATCAAGGGTGTCCACCATCACCATACTTCTTTCTGAGTAGTGGGGAATTTCTGGTTACAATTATCAGACAAGTGGAAATACTGCAGGTATCAAAATGCAGAATAAAGAGCACAAGATAAATCAATATGCATGTGATAAATATCTGACGGTTAGGGCAAATCAGAACTGTTTCGAAGAAGTAATCAGAGTGTGTCAAAATTTGAAAAATATTCAGTACTTAAAGTTAATTTGGAACAAAATTGAAATTCTGCCAATAGTTAGTTTAAAAACACAAACTCTAAGTTAAATGCTGCCCATAGATTTAATTGGATAAGTGTTCCTGTTATTAGGGGTTTTGATGCATGTAGATGTTTCAAAATTGACAAATTATAAATTATTGCTACAGAACTTGAAATATTTGTTTAACATACGGTCTGAGCATAATTTTTCATCAGTACCAAAACCTCATCTTCATCACAACTTATCCCTTTCATGGCAGCCGTTACCAAGTACAGCTTAAACAAAATATAAACATAACAAAACTTATTTCATAAGACAGAAGAAAAACTACTGTATGAAAATGATCGCTGGTACTCCCACTTTACAGAGAGGGAGCCACAGGCAAGGTATGACCTGCGACACAACAAAAGTTCATATGAGTAATAAGAGATAAAAAAACCACACACACACACAAGGAAAAATCTAGTTTACATAAAAGTTAAAAATCAGGGTGGATCTGGCGGGTGACCAAGTGGCTCTCACCACGCTTCAGTGAACGTTTTGCAAGTCAGGTCAAAGAGGTACCCAATATTATACCCATACGAACAGACCTCTTCACCAAAAAGACAGTTTTGTTGTTAGAGACAAGTCCACATACGTTTATCACAAGTGCTCCATGCCGTAATCTCTTAGTGAATTTTTCATCATAAGCAAATACCTTGACGTATCTCACATGGTTTACTTTGCCACATAGTCATAAAAATGAGGAAAATTTTCTTTTCTTTGCTTGCACAACCCCCAAGTTGAATTGGCTATACCCTATCTGGCACAGTCTTTACTTAAACCTAGGCAACCGACCCAGGCCAAAAGTTTTAATCTGACTCCATTGAAAGTTCCTATATCGGAAAGGCACTTACCAGCGAAAGTGAAGCCTTTCATTAGCCCAAGCCATATAACTTGTCATGGAGTAGATAAAGATAAAGCGTAGTGCCATTATGGGTTCTAATGGAAAAGGTTATTTAAACAAGATTCATATCAGGTCATAAAACCAAGCACTCAATGAAGCTTGGTTACAAGATTATGTCCAAGTGGCGGTGCAAGAGGATGGAAAGATTTTGCTTGTTGTCAGATACAACAATTTTAATGATATATTGAAATGTTATATCAATGGCAGAGATTAGATTTTATTTTGAAATTTTAACAAATGTATTCTGGACGAAAGTCATAAAACCGTAGTGTGATATTAAGTTTTCAGCATAAAGCTCAAAAAGAAATTGTTACATTATAAATTACTTAAAATACCGGTCTCCACTTTTGTAATTTAATATAAATATCATTTCGTCAAACTAATACTGTTCTGATCCTTCCACGATGAGGATCACCAAGGGTGACTAGCAGACTACAAGACCAATTTGTTGTCAATTCAGTACTAAGATGCAGGACTCACACCTCTCCAGACATCCAGCAACAGCTGCAAATGGCCGTCCTCATCAGATACAAATCTCCATCCAGACGATACACGACAGATTGCATGCTGCCTGATTGAGGCCGGAGGTCCAAGATGAAGAACCGGATGCTGAGCAATCAACACAAAATTGGCAGATTCCGGTTGCCAAGATGACACGGCCGTAACAGACAGACAAAACGCACTGTTTACTGACATGATATTATAATAATGGTTGTAATAGTAACAGGACGAAATAAAGACAGAAGATAAAGCCACATAAATAATATCAAAGAAGCATGAAGAATGAAGAAATATCTCAAACAACAGGTTGAGAAGAAACCAACATGTCGATCTTTGATTTATGTCATCTGATATCCTGTGTGCTGGACTTTGGTATGCACACTAAATACAAGATAATGTACACTTTTACAATTAATACCAAGAGACAGAATTGACGATGAGATAGCAAATGATACTAACACTAAGATGTAATTTAAAAAAAAATACAAAGCAGAGGCATCGCAAAAAAAACCCAAAATAAATAAATAAAAGGAAATCTACATGGGACTTTTGTGTTATAATGTGTTATGAAATGTTCTGACATTCAAATAATGATCATGTTCAGGTATCATGCAACCTCTAAAGATTACTGCTTAAAGAAAGACTTGACGATAAGATAGCAGATGATGAGGGCACAAAAATATCATGAAAAATATAAACAGATACATGAATGTTCTAGTCGGTGACATGACATATCTTATTGCAGGTCCCTCGCAATTGTTTGTCGCATAACTGTTTTTTTTCTTCCTTTACTGACGTCAGAGGTGTCCATCTGGTTAAGAAATTGGGTCAGGCAGCCTTCGATTTGTTAACGCTATACATGGTCTAGCATCTGATTAGACCTATATCTGTGACCCGCAGCCCTTTTATCTGATGCAGCTAATTATAATACCAGAATTACATTTTGTGGATGTTTTTGTTTGGGAGGAGGGTAGACATCTTTCGTAAATCATTAGAATATCATTGTGCTGTTACCTGGAACAACATACTCGCCAATTATATTAAACGTATACTTTCATAGGATTTTTTTTCGAGTTGTGTTCATTCTCTCAATATGTCTAGACAGTGTTTCATTTAATGGCCCCAATGGTGATGATGATGATGATGATGATGATGATGATGATGATGATGATGATGATGATGATGATGATGATGATGATGATGATGATGATGATGATGATGATGATGATGATGATGATGATGAAATATGCTGATTTGGTCCCCACAATAAAGATATTCAATTATGCTGCCAGACGTTTTTGAAAATGTGATGCAAGCAACTTGATGCATTCTGGTAGATTTTCGAGCTGAAGTATCTCAGAAAATTCTGATGAAATGATACGGTTTGCCTATGAACAGTTATAATGGATCGTGTTTGTCACGGTAATCGTTTGTCCAAGAAAATGAACTGTTCATACGGTCTCCCTCCCAAACTGCTTAGTAAACCTTTATAAAATGTAAATATACCAACAGCTAATACAGGTAGTTTTAATAAGTAAACTGAAAGTTTCTCTTTTACTGTTTCTATGGGAACATAGCATTAGTTTCAATGCAATTTATGACATAACTATTCCATGAACCTTCTTATTTTTGTGTCAAAAAGAACATTTCATAGAGTGCAATAAATTTTGTGTAGAACTGTATACAGTAGAACCTGTTTTAAGAAACCACCCAGAGGAACAGAGAAAATTCGTCCCTTGCGACAGATGGGTCCTTAAGACAGCGTTGCTCCTGGCATGTTCTGGTGACATACATGGGAAGAGAATAAATAGGTAAACTTCATGGTGTATTACCATATTTGCTAAAAAAAAGGAACTGTTTTCCTCGTTTATTGGATACTTCTCTTTGTGTAAGCATAAAAATAAAACGTGTGTTGAAAATGTCCTTTAGCAATCAAAATATTAGAAACATTGTGACTTAAATTGCTTTTAGTACCAATATACAAGGACCAAAAGAAAGCATTGAGTACTTAGCAGCGGTTACAGGGCTTGCTGGGACTGGTTTTGGCTGGCTCTGGACCCGTCAAACTGGTGTTTACTTAAGACAGGAAAAATATTTAAAATACACGGGGGGGGGGGGGGGGTAATTTTCTCAGTAAGCCTGTACGTGTATCAGAAGACATATGTGTCGTGACGATGAGTGAAATGTTTCTTAATTCTTCTTTAGGTCCTTCCATTTTCTTCTTTCCAGTTATTTTCGATCTCCTTCCTTCTCTTGGGGAGGGGCCGTTTCTGGTGCTCCCATCTGCGTCTGTGCCTGAATATATGCAGGGAATCGGTATTTCAAACGAAGGTGTAGCAAAATATATGCCACATAAATATGTAAAAAGCTCAACTATATATATATATGTGTGTGTGTGTGTGTGTGTGTGTATGTATGTATTACTCGGAAAGAAGCAATTGCTCAAGTAATCGACAAATGTAAGGCTAAACATTTGATTGCCATATTATATATTTTTCAGTCACCGAGGCTAATAGAAAGTAGAATTAAGATTATTTTATTTAAATTGAAGATTATGGTACCAACTGGTTTCCTGGTGTAGATGATTAGATTGAACAAACCTGTGAATGTATGAAAGACATTTTCCTTTTAGCACTATTAAACTAAATGAACTACAAACAAGTCCGAAAATTTTTACCCTTGTACATCCACAAAAAACGAAAGCAAACACGTTTACTTGTTTGTTCTTTACTGAATTTTTCGTGCAAGTTACAATGCAATTATGGGCATCATAAAGTACATGTAAAGCCATGCATATATATCTCAGACAGTAGCAATATTTTGCATTTGTCCACTCTTACAAAAATAAATGTTACAATCATATGACAAGTTTGACGAATATTTATAACATATGAATGACCAAATGGAACAGTACGAACTACATCAGGTGTACGGGAAACAAGTTCTACAGAAAGTTATAAATCGTGTGACAAGGATATTTCCGACAGTTAAAATAGCCCATACTGAAGTTGGTTACCACTATGAAACAAAGGATATCCTGCAAACTGATGGGAAAGTTTACATTAAGTTGAAAATCCCATTAGATGTTATTGGTACTACAATTTATCTATTTCAAATACAGCATTTCTAGTTCCGTCATACCCCCACTGGAAAAATACAAGAATTACCAAATTACCTTCATATTTTGAAGTCACGGAAAGTTTTCTATACGAAAATAGATGATATTCAATTTTTGAACTTGAGCGACAACAGAAAAGGATCCTCTTGCACAGGGATGTTGCCTATCAGAGACAGGAATGCAAAATCTTGTGCATGATCCTTATCCGTTGTCAATCTACGAGGAGTAAAGAAACTTTGTGAAACCACATTTTTCGTGCGATACAATTGACATTTCACAATTTCAAGACTTAGGACATGGGTATATTAAAGATAGTATTAATAATACTTCTTTTTGAAAAAAAATGTCAAGGAAGACCGCCGGTAAAGTTGAAGTCTTGTCCATATTGTCTTTTGAAATTGCCGCGTGCTTGTGCATTGAGGACTCAAACATTTTAAATTCCATCTACTTTAAAACGTTGCCCACAAAAGACAGAGGTTACACTTGATCTTGCTTTGAATTTGCTCTGTGTTTATCAGTTTTTTAATTGTTCGATGTTGTCTTATGTTACATACCACGATTGAAATCAATGCTTTTGACATTGAATTCACCAACATTGAGGATTGAACAGAAGAAACTTAATAATTTGGTAGGACAGGACATTGTGGTAGCTCATGATTTGCATAAGGTTCCAAAGTTGGTCACAGAAGGCATTACCGCATATGGAACTGAAACAGATGCTTCAGCATATGAATCATAGACAATACAGAATTCAATGATACCACAAGTTACACTTGTGTTACCGAAAGTGAATCTTACTGCCATTGCTATGATCATTGTGGTTCGATAGACTAAAGAGACAAAAGCCTGTTTATAATAACAGATTACAAGTAATGCTATTGCATTGAAGCCAGAAACATTTTGCAAAATTCCTATGAGGATAACAGATAATGACAATGAAATGGGTAGTGAACATGCACGGCATTGACGCAATTTAAGGAAAATATTGAATTGATGACTCGTGGCCACCATTACCTATAAAAAGGAAGGAGAGCGTTTGATGAGACAAATAACGGAAGACGAGGGAGACAATATAATTGTCACATCCACTTCAATTAAGATATGTTGAAGTGTTTCATGAAGTTTGGAAATATTTTTGTGTAATGATGTGAAGTGATGAAGGTAATGGTTTGTTATATGATATGTGAACACTAAGAAATTATCTGTGGCATGATTGTGCATATACGCTTTATATTATATATTTCGTAGTAGTGACGATTTCACTCATACTAGTAATGGGATATACAAATCCTAGGCACTGAGTTGAAATATGTGATTATGAATGAATTTTATGGGATGGTGATGAGGAATTATATATATCGATGTGATGATTATGTTTATGAGAGTAATATACAGATAACATGGCACGTGAGTACCTGCGTAGGGCTGCTATATAAGTGGTGTTCCTGACGACTATGATAAGAGGTTCAGATAACATAGAACTGTGTTGTGTTCAAAGTGAAGCCACTGGACTGGGTAAAGTCAGTGAAGATACTGCTACTGTGACGTTAGCATGCACAGTATTTTTCTTTAAATAACTTCATGTAATTTATGTAATTATATAATTGAATATATTTATTGAGTATTATCCCATAATTTCAACATATTGCTTACCTTAATTGCGTTGGTAATCTGTTATTAATTTAGATTTTTCTTACCTTTGTTGAGTTGGGAGTAATTTGGATTCATATATAATGTACAGTTTTTACTTTGAGTTCGAATTACAAGTAAAATGTATATAATACAGTTCAGTAATATATCATTGGGGTTATTTATGCCAACTTAGCGCACTGGACCCCTAAACTAGCTAGTTAAGGTAGGATTGTTGTCTTTTGCCAATCATTTCTTGTTTCGGCACGATCAAATACAGTTTTATTTAATAAAAACATAGGCTTGATTTTCGGAGACAACAATCATGAAATCGACATTTTAGGCTGTGTTCTTACTTAAATTTGTCATAACTTTATTACTAATTTTGCTTATTCAAAATATATACATTTTACTTCATATTTATTACAATGGGTGGGAAATTTACACCTGATGAATTACGTTTATTAGCTTTATTTTCGCGTTCAAATTCTAAGTTTTTATATTTTTTTTCAGGATAAGAGGAAGAAAGCGGAAATTATTTTTGGTATTGATGGACCGACATTGACCCGTGCTATAGTGGATAAACGTTAGCATAACAGGATTTTATTTTAGTTTTGTCCTCGAAACAGCGCATGAAAGAAGGAGTTGCTTTTTCTGCAAGACTAAAGTCTAAGTATTGGAAAGTATGATCAGTTTCTTTTTCCTCTTGAGAATGGTAAAATCTACAAAGATACCGGTGAAATTTTCTATGGTAAGATTTTCACATTTCCCTTTTTTATTATTTAATCATTTACAACAATTGGTCGGCGTTATACAAATTTTTGCATTAAGAAAAATATTATTCTAAATCTATTTTCCTTTTATAATTGCGTAGGAACATATTTTGGTTATTATGAATGGAATAATAATTTTGATTACTTTCATTCAAGCGAATGATTGCTTTTCAGAATTGTATAATGGAATTTAATTAATCTAGAATTGATATAATGTATTACAAAAGAGGAATCTTGGAGCCGTAATTTGGAGAGTACTTTGATATATATATATATATATATATATATATATATATATATATATATATATATATATATATATATATATATATATATATGTATGTATAAAATTACACTTATACTGAAGGTTTTGGAATTCCAAAATTGTTTTACAATAGTGCATGGTTTCCTGTCATTGGAGAGGAATGACTGTGTTATATGTCCTTTGCTGTCCAGTGGTACGTCTACTGACATTGGTGATATATTTCTTTGGTGTTTTTGATTAAGAATTTTATATGTATGTAATTTTTTGGTGATTTGCCGATCTTATCTACTCATAATTTCATTTTCCTTATAATCTTGATTATTTTCAAGAATTGTCTTCTTGTAGTCAACACGAGGACGTGTTTTCATCTTAAGGGGAGGCGATTGTGGCGGGTGGATTTGGTAGTATTTGACAATGTGTTAAAACTTGTTTAGTTTAATTTTGTCACAATTCCTTGATGAATTATTTCTTATTCTGTATCAATTTGATTTATATATTTGTTGTTTACATTTAAAATATAATGACTATATTTTGCGTACTCAGATACGGAGTTATAACGGACATCGATAAAACTTTGGAAAAAAATATAGGCCGTATTTTTAGACATGATTGTAATCATTCTGCGAACACAACACTATTATTTTTCATTAGTTGTATTAATTAGCTACGCCACAAAGTTTTATACTAGGATATAGGTTTGATATTTACCTTAGACGTTTCTTATTCTTAACACGTGTTGCATGAAACATGTTTAACAAAACTTTCATCCTCAGTTACATCTGATGATTAAGGTGGAGATTGCCTTTACCATGATAATGACGCTAAGTCATGATGAAGCTAATGACGATGTCAAGAACAATAACGATGATGATGACGCTGATGGTGGTCGTATGGATGTAAAGAATAATTGAAATGTTAAGGCAACTGTGAAAGAGCACAATAATAGCTTATGTTAAAATATATTTTGATATAATCATAGTACTGATATTTGCTCCTTTCACCTTCATCTATTTTATTACTGTATTGGTTAATAAGATAGTTAATATAACCCATAACTTTTTTGTGAAAACTCGTGAGGGCTAAAGTAGATAAAGCAGGATATATCAAACATCTGTGACGTGATGGAAGACCCGCGAATATTTGGCCGCGTCCCTTGTCTAACCAGAATGTGTTGATGTACCGCAAAAATAGAAATTGTTATTTTCGTTTTGTTAGTCAGTCGCCCGCAAGCTTAGGACTCATTACTAAGGAGGGACTTATGCATATAGAGGATTGACCCAACACACCGACAGTACCCTTGAAAATACCTTGTACACCAAAACGCATTTATCATTTGTCTTTAAATTTTGCCCGCAAAACTGTTATAGCATTGGGTGGGAGAATAATATCTTCCTTCACTCTGATCTTGATACCTTGGCCGCAGTCTTATCATGCGGGTTTCAAAATGTATTTCCATCACATGATCTTCCATGAAATCAAATCCAAAACATCATAATGCAATCGATCAATTACCGGAAAAAAGAGTTTAACTCTTTTTGGTTGTCCTGGGAAATCAGTCATCAAATCCACCATAACTATTACTGGAATAGGGGTCCCAGATGCAGTTCTCACTGTCTTATTGGCAACATGGAGCATGTTTTTTTTCCTTTTTTATTTTATTTTTTTTTTATTTTGTAATTTTTTTTAATAATTTTGTTGTCCAAAGTTTTATAGGCTCATAGCTGAAATGGAAACTGGCCCCAGTGTCTGACAGAGTCCAAACAGTTATATTTTCTACCATAATTTTGATAGCATTGTTTCTGAAACGGGCTTCCCAGAATGTACAAATATCTTCAACTTCTACATTTTCATCTGTGTTAGATCTAGACTGACCCTCACTAACAAAACTAAGTCTATCTAGTATTTTCCTGTTGGCATTCCTTTGATTTTGCTGGCGAAAATTCTGACCATAGGCCGATTTTTGCATTCTTGGTCTTCTACATTCCGAATTAATACGACCCTTAAAACCACACAAATGACACGCACGGACTTGGCACACGAACGAAGGTCGAGTGTGCCCCCCCTCCCCCCATCCCCGTTGGTTGTATCTGTCACAAACTGGAGATCCCTGTTCAGTCCTTGTGGTGGAAGGACGATAAGATAAGGTCTTTGACAGTTAAGTGTCGCTGGTCTAGCTTCCAATAACCCCATTTTCTCTTGGAGTACGTGTGGGTCTCCCCTTAAAGCAAAATTGTCATCGTTCCATCAAAGTGAGAGTATCTTCATGGCCAAGGCCCGAGAATGCATTTATAGATAAAAAAAACCTACGTTACCCGTGCTGGTCTTTTTCGTCAACTCGGACTGCACTGTAGTTAATAAGTCTGTCGTAACCATATTCACGTCACCATCCACGTTTTCCATCTGCTGCCTCAAGGCTTAAAGTTCCTCATACAGCCTCCCCTCAATTCTGCTTCAGCCATCTTGCTGTGACTTTTCAAGTACATGTAGTTTTTATGTAATACTACAACAAAATTACTTCAAGGTCCAAGGACTTGAAATAAATGCATAAATATCAAGAAAATAAAACAATGTTCCACTGTGATGCACAATGCAAAGATTCCAATGCAAGGCTGCCAACTTGTGGTTTTCAATATAAGGTTTCATTAGTACCAACAACATCCGCTGGGGCAAATTCAAAGTAAAGGCTTCAGACAACCAGTTCCCGGATAGATCTTGAGTTGTCGCTGCACTGTCGACAAGCATAAAATAAATCAATTGGTCCCCTGCATGTGATTACAAAAATAATTATTGCAATAAATACTTGAAACAATAACTATCTACTGCATCTCACACTGCAGTTTTACTTTGTTGCGGGGCTCTTGGTCTTCTCTGTGGTTGAGTAGAATGTGTCCGGCATGGGAATATAATTTATAACATTTGATCAAAAAGTACAATCTCCAAAACAGTAGCAATGGTAATCAGAGGGCCTAAGATTACATACAAAAGTATAACAAGCTGTTCTTTTGCAAGTTGATCAAAACCCATAGCCCAATGCCATAGTAAAAACTCTCACAACAGCAACAGAGTTAATTGCCAATGTCCCTTTGACGCATGCGCGATGCTCTTTCTTTTTTGGCATGGCACACAAACACAAGAGGCAACAGAATCGTTTCAGATAACCAATAAAATGCCATGCATTGACACAGTTTCATACTATGGTTTCGCACATTCTGCACATGTAATGTGAAAACATTTATTTTCAAGGGCATTTACTTTCACGGTTTTGGCATTTTTGACCTTTCACTGAGACTTTAAATTCACTATCTTAGTTTTATTTCCAATAAAGGCCATGTTAAAAACTCTTTTCACTGTGTACTTAATTTCATCATCCTGACGCATCAGCGAAATAAGCAGGAAAAAGAATACAGCAAAATTAAATGAATTCACAGTAACTCCTATCAACAACACACGATTGTACATAAGCTAAAAAGCAATATAAACCCCCCTGTAGGATGAATCAACGACATTCTCTTTTTGCAGTTCAAAGTACCATTTTACATTGGCATCAACCACGTGCACAAAAATTTTCCGTCACTTTTTCATCTTTAATAACTCTTGGAAATAAAATTGACCAATATTCAAATACGCTTCACAATTACAGTAAGAACACGTAAGAGACTCTAAAAAATTTTGCACAAGGTTTCTTACATATAAATCAATATTCCTCAGTATCAATTTGAAAGAAATCAGTCACTATTATCATCTAATTATTATTACACAGTGTTGTAAAGAAAAAAAATAAATATAAAAACGGAGCATCGGTTTCACTCCATATTCTCTGGTTGTATCACTACCTCCTCCCCGAGCGTGGTTTTTTCTTCGTTTTGGTGAAACTTCTTAGACAGATTAATTTCTCTTCTGAAACTTTTATTTTGTCGCTTCGTTGCAAGACGGGCACCATTATTCTTATGACGACATTGTCACGTGGTTCAGATTGGACCCTATTGTGGTTCATATCAATGCATTTTTTAAAGTTGCCGCGGGCCTGTGGCAGGCCGGTCACTTCCTAATCTAACGTTCTCGGGTTCGAGTGTCGGGCAAGCACTTTAAATTTTTTTCTTTATTGTGTCACATTTTTATTTTCATTATCCCCCCTCCCAATTTTTTATTTGCTCTGGCAAAAGTTCTTTTTTTCTCATTTTTTAGTCCAGAGAAAAATTGAATCTTGTACATGGTAATTGTCTTCATCAATCTATCAGTGTTTTAAAGAGCATGTTTGATCTTCATGAATGAGTGTTTCTAGACCTTGTTTCATAATTATGGCTATACATTTAGCAGTTAATTCACAATCTTGATTTAACAAGGAGCCAGGTCAGTTTTTAAGTTCTAATAGGTTTTTATTTTTCTGTAGAAGAAGTGTACGAATACGTTGTCTCTGTGTAATTGACAAGAGCCCTCTTTTATATTTTGTAGATTACTAAGATATATTGGAACATGCCTTTAGGGACCTCCCATGCGAACAGAGAAAATTGGTCCCTTACAACTGGTGGGCCCTTGCGACAGGGTCGTTCCTAGCACATACTGGTAAAATAGGAGAAATGACAGTCTACAAATGAGTATACATTACAGTATAATACCATATATGTTTTATAAAACGCTATATTTGTTTATCATAAATTTGTATGTATGACAATAAAGGTTATATTGAATTTGTCCTGTAACTGTTTTGAATTTTTCCTATAACCATAAAATATTAAAAACATTATGACGCACCTTATCTTCAGCATTAATATACATGAAAAAGTGTTTCTCTTGTTTCACCCTTATGGCTATACATTTGGCAACTAACTTATAATCTTGATTTAACAAGGAGATTGGTCCCCAGTTTGTAAGTTCTGACATGATTTTTTCTTTTTTTGGAATTATTATTACTATTATTATCATCATCATCATCATCACCATCATCATTATTATCAACATTATTATTATCATTATTATTTAAGTCAGTCCGTTCAACTGGAAAGGCTTTAAGAACTTCAAATATGTACGGCATTTCGATAATATCAAAGACCTTCTCAAAGTCTATCACGAGGAGGGGACCAGATATATAATCATTCTTATAAAAATGCATAATATCAGCTACAAGCAGAATATTTTCAGCAATAAAAGCCCCTCTTATGTCGCCAGTTTGATCCTCATTAAGTAAATATGGCAAAACGTTTTGAAGTTGCAGCCTAGCACCTTTGTCTTTTGGATAAGTGATTTATATATTGTTGTTTTGTCAATTTTGTAATTCATTAATTTTGATATTTCATTTTCCCAACCCTCAAAAATATTTTGAACTTTTTCCCTCCATTCAGTTCACCTTGCATGTAAAAGTAACAATACATCCTTTGTTTGTTTATCATTTCTTTCTTTCAAGCCTGATTACATTTCAAGGAGCCATTCCTTTTCATTATCTGCTAAAATTGCTTTGGCAAGTGTCCCAATTCTTTGCGTTGATTACTTTTTTGAGCTGAACTCATAAAAGAATTATGTTAGGAATACTTTGTACTCATCCCCTGGATTACACATTTTACCGTATCCCAAATGAGACCTTTATCTTGTGTATTGTTAAAATATGTTTGCAATTATTGATAATGTGCATACATATGGCACATCTTTCAGTAATAATGTATTGAATTTCCACAGACCCGGTGTAGCCCACACATTACCTGTATGAGAAGAGACTTAAGGCTGTGGTCAGTGTCTATTGGTAGTTTGATTTTGTGGGAAGTAATAACAGAGGAGATAAAAGATCAAATGAACCAATAACTTGCTTTGGACTGGAGGGTTCCTATGTTGCCAGGCAAACAAAGCTGAACACATCGGGATTTCCATGTCGCCATATATCTTACGAATTGGGATTCCCAGTCTGTATCCTGTTAAAGGTGAAACAGTCCCTCCTCCTTTATTAAGCCTAGAGTCTAAAATAGAATTATACTCCCCTCCCATTAATACATTTTCTCCAGGATATTCTAAGACCTTTCATGCAAATTATTTATAAACTCAAATTAATCACTTCTTTGAGTTTTAGTGGGAGCATATACCTTAACAAGGATAAACCTTGTGTAATCTGTCAAACTATCTAATGTTATCCATGACCGATCATCTCCTGCACTCTGACAGCTAAATTGCTAGACAACAGAATGGCAATGCCTTTGATATTGCTTGCACCATCAGAACAGGAAATTTAAGCATCGCATTCATTCGCTAACATTTCAGATGTACCATGCGTCTCCTGCACACAAAGGACGTCACTGTGACATTTCAGCAACCAGTGGAAGACACATCTATGCTCAGTGTGTTAGGCGGGCCCCTCACGCGAGACGAGCTTAAATTCCAAACGCCATGATGCGTAGTCATCAGGCAATATTATGCTTTGTATTGCGAAGCCTCCAGGCTAGACAGTCCCAAGTCTTTATTTTATCGGACTCATCACCACGTAGGTTTATTAAATAAAAAGTCTGCAGTCTGTATTTTGGTCATAATTTCTTGGTTGGGATACAAGCACGAACAAGTATATTATCTAAAGTGAAAAAGGCAAATATTACAACCTGCTTTTAACTTCGCAACACAAGAATCTGATGAAGCCTGTTTCAACAACTGCATCACGTTGCCAATCCACAGCACGGACAACCAATCATGGCATCGTCTTTAATAGGGAAAATATCTTTTTTATGTGTTGATTGAGGACACATGAATGGCAGAGACCTTGGAGATTGCTCTAGAGTTTTTTTTCGGCTTTTAGATTACCCGGTTTTAGAAAAACGTGTGAATAGCTTCTTCATATGATATGCTTGTGTATATTGGACGCAACGTTGGTCAGGTCTCGCTCGCGGTGCCCTGGTGTAAAAGGGTAATTGTTTTCCGGAACATCATATCATCATCATCATCATCATCATCATCATCGTCGTCGTCGTCGTCGTCGTCGTCGTCGTCGTCATTCAGTATATTATGGTATTAAATACACTGAGAATGACCTTTGCAAAATGCTAAAAAGCAGTGTAATGGTACCTGCTATGTAAGACAACCCCTACGAAAAGTGGTCTCATGCATATAGTGCATGTGGTCTTATAATACAGGGTTTTGCCAGAAAAATTTTGTTAATATGCATTGCGTTTGGTTAACCAGATTAGCCTTTCGCTCTCAATGCTGCCAGCTTCGATGTGAAACTACGACAAGGAGACACCACGAGTAGAAGTGAGTTCTTGTGTCTGATTGAATAAAAGACCACGACGTGTGACGAGTGTAGTGACTCTTTATTCAACAACGACACGAGAATTCACGGTAATGAGTAATGGCTCGGTAATGAGTGGTGGCTTGAAGTATTCTGATTTTTCTATGAAAGTGTGTTATGCCTGAAATATTTCGACATTTTCTTGTTTCGAGCATTCTGCTAAACCATACAGAACAGTCGCAAGGTAAAATGTGGTGGACAAATCACTGTTTATGAAGGTCTATTCAAAAATTGTTATATACAGGACATATGAAGAAATAGTGGAACTGATCTTCAACTGGAGAATTTTCAATTCCTATTTTGTTTGAATAGCAGTTCAACCGGACTTTTCCCATTCGCATCCTGGTATGTGTAATACGAGATATGCATGTTAATTTCCTGCCACAAAGTACGGGGTTCCCGTCTGTCAATCACGGAGGACACACGGGAATATCACTGTCACAGACAGGGCCAGACACCTCTTTCTCACAAAATTAATGTCTTTTAGGGAAATGAAGTTGACAAATACCAAAGTCATGTTCATTTTATGCTTCCTAGATTGATTACAGGAACACATTTTCATCTGCCTGTACTAAGTGTTATTTCCAAAATGTAAGTAATAACCCGCTCTCCCCCCCCCCCCCATATGCAGCGGCGCGTATCTTACCAAGCGACGCTATGGTTACTAAGACAAGCAGGTGTGCAGTTAAAGTTGTGGCGCGAAATTAATATGCATGGCTGCTTTTGAAACTCTTTTCATCTCAAAGCAATAAAGATCATTTTTTGCTGGAGATTTGTGGTGCTTGGTCAATAAGATTCGGAGTGATGAGATACGATCTCATTTCTGACCGTTCCTGTCGTCTTGTTTCAAATGTAGGTTTAAAAAGACCCACAAGAAAACATCGTAGTCAATGTGGAATTTCAATCTAAGTCAATCTTTTAGAGAAAGTGGCGGCAGAATGCTCATACCAATATATTTAATGGAACAGAAACTGAGAAGCAATTAATTTGCTTTGGGCATGCTGTATTGGTTCAAAAAATATTTTATTGAACAATTGGAAAACAGGGTGTCCCCTATGTCAATTCCTCTTATACATCGATATATTAGAGGGATAGGGACTATTCAAAAAGACATGATGTGGTGACAAAGTACAGAGAACAAAGTTAAGGTACCACAGTCACGAGACGAGACAGATAATGATTGAGTACTCCGAAATCTGTGGTGTGACGTGTTCGTAAGTTACGGAGGTTCAAAAATAGTTGTCTTTGCTCTGTGTAGGCGTGGAGAGCTTCAAACATTTTGACATTGTTTTTGAGGGCCCTATCATCTGAGCCAAATAACATTTTTCTAGAGTAAAACATGCGAGTCTTATGGCCGTTTTATGTAAGTTAATACGATGTATTGTTGTAGTTTGGGCATGCAAATAAATAGTGAAATTCATCCTCTTTATTCTCACCACAGCCATATGCACTTGTTTTACGGACACCGATTCGATTCCAATAAACATACAGTTGGATGCTGCCCATGCGAAATTTTGCATCGATTGATGCTATTCTCCAGTTGTCGGTTAAATAAAATTTCTTTTTTGGGTACTACTTTATAATGCTTATCAAGCAAGGGTTTAAAATTTGTAATATGTTCGGCTTTCCTGATCTTCAAATCAATGGAAGTTGGTTCCACCAACGTGTTGTGTTTGGAAAGAAAGACTTGTTGTGGCCTGATGTTCAGGTCCGAAAGGCTTAAGTTATGCTGGCTGCGAAAATTTTAAGAGGTTCTAATTCTGACTAATTGTAGTGGAGAATCCTTTAGATTTTGAGGGGCCGGATCATTAATAACATTGTATGCTGTATTAATTTACGTTTTTCGCATCTTTGATACAAGCTTGGCCAGCTAGTTTTGATTGTGTCTATGTTCCCTTTATAGCTCCTGTCCCCACATGCTGTATTCTGTCATCCAACCTTCAAACTGCTCTTCTCAATCAAATGTACCCTACAAAGAGCTTGGCTAAGGTTGAAAGAGCACACCAGCGAACAAACAAACAAGAAGCAACCGAACTCATTATTATACATTGTAGAGATTCAGGATTCAGACCAGCATTATGCGACATACATCCCAGTGTACAGAGTACAGTATCTTCAATGCATGTAATGGAATCACTAAGTGTATAATAGATACATGAAGATTGTGCTCAAACCATGTCAGGTTGACCCAGTTAAGGCTTTGGGAAGTCCATTATCACTGGGGCTACCTAACTTAATTTGACATAGTGTATAAGAGCTTGGATTACCAGAGAAAGATGGTACAATGAAATGTTAAAATGAAAATAAGCTTTCAAGACGAGGTCCCAAAAATCACAAATATGAAATTACAAATATACTAATTTTCAATCATGCACATTTTGAATGGTTCTCAATAAAAGTACCTTAATAAATATTTTTTAAAAAACGATCAAAATGTTTAAAATGTTAGTCTCGTTCCGTACGTCAAAGTCATGCCATTTGTGGAAAAGGCGCTCATGGCTGTGTGCACCTACAACGCCGGCAGACAGTGTTGTCACATCACAGAAAAACAGTTTGACCACTATAAACTGATGAGTCTAATTTGCATAATTCTGCACGAAGATACCATTTGTCATGTGGCGACGAGAGCTAGAGATACAGAAAGAGACAGAGACGGATACAGAGACAGAGAGAGCAAAGAGGCATGTTGGCTCTTAATATTAACGGAATTTGGTGTACTTTTCTTTTTTTTCTTTCTTTTTTTTTTAATTCTATAATATGCATACGGCAGCCGGTTGGCGGCATTTAATGCGCTATAAATGCATTTACATTGATTGTTAGGATCAATGAGAATTTGAAAACAACAACAACAAGTCCTTGCAAGTCGAGCGAAAGTCGAGCAGCAGCATTTGAGTGCCTTTCCAGTGGACGCTAATATAACAATAATGTTTGTTTTGGGGGCATTGTGATCATTTGCGGCCCGCTGTATTCGATTTGCAGCCCGACAGTGGTCATTTGCGCCCGGAGGAGGGCCACAAATCGGATACCAATGACCGTACAATGATCACAATGACATAAAAACAAACATTGTTACTATTGTTATTCATTTGTAGTACTTTCAAAGCCAATTATTAGTTATTAGGTTAACATAAACTCTTTCCCGTCGCTTCATTTCAATTAAATGATAAACAATTGAAATACTAAATTTTGTCAATATTCAAAACAAAATTAATTCTATGTCTTTAAAACAAAAACATTCATGCCTGCAATAGAAACACAGTTCGGGTTCGCCTACTTCTATGAAATCAACAAAAAGGAAGATGGCATCGCGCAATGCACGAGATGGTTCAACATTTTCATCATGCTTTAATTAGTAGTTACAGTACGCAAGGGGGAGTGGGGTTAAATGGGTCTGTACACTTTCGCAGAATATGGAAAATGATGGTCAATTTTTAATCTATTTTGTGCAATTTTGGTGTGATTATTTTGGAAAGTCATCATTTTTTCAGTACAACATTGGAGGAGGGAGGTGGGTTGTGAAATTTAGTACCCTAAGTACTAATTAAAAAATGACGGCCTTAGTCGCATTAGACAGGTGGTTGCATTAGAAAGGTGGTTGCATTAGACAGGTGGTTGCATTAGAAAGGTGGTTGCACTAGACAGGTGGTTGCATTCATTAGGTGAAAACAAATGATATTGCTTGTTGATATCAGGGGACTGTCGCAAAAGACAGGAAGTCGCATTAGTCAGGTGGTCGCAAGGACAGGTTCCACTATATTTTAATTTTAAAAAATCTAATAATAAAAGCAGCGTGGTAGATGAACAAACACAACACCGGTTTCCGTAAAAAACAATAGTAAAATATGAACTGTTTTGCGGTTTTGGAAAAAAGACAACCTTTAACAGAACTGTAAAAAAAGATGCACAACTGCAGGCTTTGTGTGATCCACGTCTTCTAATGAAAAGATATGATATATTATCATATCTGCATTTTTTTTGGTCACAACAGCATTCCCTTTCATGTTTGACGGTTTGCAGCTCAAAGCTGGCCGGGTGTAAGTGTCTGCTTCAAACCTTGTGCTTACATTTCTCGTGAAAAGAAACAAGTTTGGCGTAAAGTGTATTCTTAAAAAAGAGACTTTTAGAAATACATCCATTCTGCGTCGTCTTGAACGCAGTCTTACTGAATGTTTTTCTATTGTTTTAGAATTTCAGGGTTTGAAAATGCAGTAATGACGATGATGATGATAATAATAACGATGACGATGATGATGATGATGATGATGATCATCATCATCATGATGATAATAATAATAATAATATGCAGTTTTCAAGTTACCTACAGATAATTCGAGCCTTAGTGCACATTTCATGAGAGGTCCTTTATACATATATATATATTGATGCAGTATGATTAGGGCGAATTCCCACGACTGATTTTTAAGTCTATGGTCCTTTTACAAGATATATTGTCTAACTTATTTATGCATGTTATATAGTATTAAATTTGTTAACAATCGGCGAAAACGGAACAAGAGATACCGATATGAAACGCATTGGCTAAGGGCCCACCTGTCCACACATATGTGTCCTGTAACCTTGAAGGTCAATGTCACGAGAGTGTGATCAAGTAAAGAAAAGGTGTGAAAGTGCAATTGCGTACTCATGAAATTCAGGTGACTTATCAATTTGAAAAAGTCATGTTCTTAAATAAATGGTCGATAGACGGAGCTGCAGACTGCAGCACGACCAGAACCAGGTGAGGACAGATGAAAAACTCGAAAACAGAATTGGCCCACCTTGGGCTGGAACTACAAAATTACAAATTGTCAACAAAGATGTTAAGGGAGAAGTGTTTCTAAATACTAATACTTCAAGAAGAAAATATTTTCGATTCCGAAAATCGCACTTACGCATGATGATGGGCTAGGGTAATTCTGATTTGCAGGACCCAGCAATAGTTTTACTCATGTATAAAAGAAATAAAGGGGTTTCTTAATGTACCTAAGTTTCACTGGATTATAAGACTTTCTTGTCTATAGTGCATTATGCTGATTGTAGTGTAAAATTCCGCGCGACATTGGAGTCATGGGGGTTACCAGCACATCCTTTCACGTGGACCAGTAGACGTCATGATCGTTGGGATAAACTCTATAAATTTTGTTACTTCCAAACAAGAGTAAACTGTGGATGATTTCTGAGATACCGACGAGAAAACACAAAGATTGGTCTGTTTAGCAGTAAACTAAGAGATGTTGTCTTCATGAACTGCAATTGAGCATTTGACTTATAAAAACACGTTTCTTGACTGGATTGGCCTTCTGTTGTGTTGTATGTGTTCCACAGGAAGGTGACAAAGCCAGGATGCATACCATGTAAACTTGTTCATTTTTAATGGTGTGGTCAGTGTTAAACTGAATGTCACGCAAGCATTCATCTTTTCAAAAAAAAAAAAAAAAAAAAAAACTGGGACACATTGTTATCACATGCAAATAAAAATTTGAGCACTCATGCGGATACTCATTTCATTTTTTACATGCCTCGAAATTCATTTATTGAATTTCATTGATCGTAGTACCCACTGTAGGCGACAAGTTGCTGAGATCGGCTGTTAAACGTCTAGGTGTACATACCAGCAGCAATTCAGTTGGGATGAGGTCTTCAATAAAAATCGAATCCAAAGTACAAAAAACAACTCCTCAAGTATATATATTGCATTCTAGTAATTTATTTTAGTACAGTGGGCCTAAATTAAGAGTTTTTACCGCAGAATGGGTACTTTTGGATGGATGAAAAATCTTTCATCGTATTAAGTTCCTGGTATAAACTCTTTATTTATTTTAATTACCTAAGAAAGCAAACGGAAAATCAAATGCGCTGTCGCATAAACTTAAATAAAGTTGATGGGTACGTGGTTACAATTCAGTCTTTATGTTGCAAGGTCGGGCACATTCGTTTGATAAATTTCTCTTCATCCTTTCATCCTGATCTTCTTGATGATGCTTCAGCCTTCTGCGACTGCTTGACTAACCCCTCCAGCAATAACCCCAATGAGTGGAATTAGAGCTGGCCATAACTGGGATTCTATGGGATTAGAGTGACCATGAGGTGCAGCATCCGTATTCTGATTCATGGCTAGAATCCCCAATGCCAACAAAACCAAGCACAACATCTGCAGGCGCATTGTTAACGTCGAACTGTAAGAAAAACATCTGACCTCTTCTAATTTCTATTGAGTAACATTCAATTACATCTCATGGAAAACCTGTTTAACTTTTACGAGATTTTCCTGCAACATATTGTCTTTATTTTTATTCATGATTTTAGCTTTATGTCCTTTTAGCTTGTTTCTATTCCATCAAGGCATGTACTGTGCATTAGATGAAAAATAAGAAACAGCTGGACCAAAGAGATTTCGTCGTGTGTGGTTAGATCTCAAATGTACATCTGAATGCAAGAAACGTAACATCTCTGTTGGTTTCATAAATCAAAAAGTAAATGTTAATATTTTGAGATAAAGGCGAGAGTGCTAACCCTAGATATATTGCATATGAAAAATTCTAGGGTCATTTAAAGCCGTCATTTCCATTGCGTTAAATGGAATTACATATTCACATACACATTCTTTGTGTCAATTTGTTGTTATTATTATGTCCAAGTTCAGCTTTATATTCTCACAAGCTTATTTGTATTTTCAGCAAGGAATGAATCGCACTTTTCGACAATTCAAGGAGAAAGGGGAGGATGAAAACAAAGAAGGAAAAGGCTTGGACCTATATGTCGTGAAAGAGAAACAACAAGCAGAAATTAATTTCGTCATGTGTTGTTAGTTGACAAATCAGTGAAAGAAAAAGGAATTGACATCAATCTAGCTTATACAAACCAGAAAGTTACCATCAACGTTTTCAAATGAAAGTAGCGATAGCTTACCCTGGATATGTTGAATATAAAAATATTAAGGCCCTTTTAAGGGCAACTATTTCAGGGTGACATAAACGCAACGAGAATTTAATTGACGTCCCAAAGGTATGACATATAGACAGCCCAACCGTAAATTTAAACGCTTTAGCTCTGAAATTGCTTGGACTGGATCTTGACATGGTAAACCTTATTTTTGGGGCGCTACAAAGTTCTATACACATATTTCAAAAAGCAAGCTAATCTACCAACTAAGGCATTCATCCCATACTAAATGTAATGTTGCCAAATTCTTCAAGATTTTTTTTTCTTAATTTTTTCAACATATTTCGCTATCCTGTCTGTATTTGTTGGTCCAAAGTCTTGATTGCATGAGAGGCAGAAGAAAATACTGTACATAACATTGTTGTATCACACATTGGTGTGTCCTGCAAAACAGGGTCCTACACAACTTTTGGAACATAAAATGTCCTAACTTTGTATAAACATATTTGTGTATTTTGACCTGGTACAACTTATTTTATGAAGCTTATGAACTTTGTATGTATTACAGATTTCATAAATGAATATAAAAAATAATTAAAAACTCTTATTTTTATGTGTCCCTTACCATGTACAATTATACATCGAGGATACAAAATTGCATAAATACAACTTTAACTGATTGCTTTAAGTATATTTTTTTCATTAGTTGTATTCCAAAGGAAATATTCCAAATCTTTCAACAGTTTAAAAAAGCAACCTATTTCAAATATTCTTGAAAAATCTATATGATTTTTTTTGCAAAAAGAACAACGTCTATCTGTACTTACTTACCTTGTTTCTTATTGAAAAAGACCTCCAATATACACAATGTCCAAGGGTACTGCCAGCTGAGAATGGTACACTAGTCACCTAACGCTCCTTTTATAGATCCACATCTAATGTATGGAAATAGTTTAGAGATGAATAACTATTTAAAGATTAATGGCAATTATTATTTGTATTCAGGTCTGACATTGGAAAAGGGAAGGTCGATGTGCAGGAATTTCGGGTTATTGTTTATACCAACCCCCAATGGCAATTGTTCATGACCATAAACATCCAAGAACACCTAAGGAATACACAAGCACCGCACTGAAGTCAGCTGCCGTGATACCAAGGGCAACGAAGGAGGTCTTTTTTACCGCAGTACTTTGTTTTGTTTTGTAATGTAAAAAAGTATACCCCCACACAATTGCACGATTTAGGGAATGGCCTTTTTATTTCATGGCATTTATTAAAAGAAAGAAACGTCTTTGGAATGCGGAAAGTAAAATTAAAGTGCCTGGAAAATTCAAAAATGATAATTTGGTTCGGCATGCTAATGAAACACGCGATCTCGCTCGTGAAGCCAATCCTAACAACCTGAAAGTAATAAGCCATTCTAGAAATTAAAGCTAATGCACATTATCCTTGGAACTGGGACAGCGGGCTCTCATTTTTCTGTGCCTTGGAATATGGGCCAGTATGACATAGAGATGCTACAAAGTGTTACTTTAACGCTAAATGAATGAGACTTATTCCTTGAGTATAGAGTATAGAGGAGCTTAAGCGCTATAAGTGCCTTCAAGTGACCCTTATTAGATGCTTAACACTTTCAGTGCTGGGCCTGTCTACACACAATATAACATCTATATGACCCAGCTCCTCCAGTTGCAAATGAGACCCATCAAAATAGCATGCGTGATGTCAACAGTTTACCTCAGCATTGGTTGAGTACTTAGTTTCCAACCCATGCAAAGTAAAAGTGTTGACTCTCTCTTAATTCAAGAAGTTTACAGGACATCTGACCTTCACAGTCAGACGTCAAACTTACCAAACGTGATACAAATCATAAGACAAGTTCAGGTCTCAGGCCTACGTGTAAAACTTTTTGGCAAACACACACAAAGTCACATTAACTTCCTTTCATATGCATATCTAAAAAGTCAGTGTTCGACCATTCGAATATTTCCTTCTTTATTTCCTGTTAGAGAAACTGGATGTAGGTGGTCACATGACCAAGTATGGCTGCTATAAATACCTGAACGGGCTGGCTTTTCTTCGGCCAGCCGGGGGTTGTAATGCGGAGAAAAGATTATATTGTAAGGCTCGTAAATACACGATTCTTTCATCTTACAACCTCATGTTTGCTCTTCTCTCTAATTGGTTTTGTTTTAGTTGCTTATTTGGCCCCTAACGTATTCATTTTTTTATTTTCTAAATTATCCACAGCATTTATATTCTGGTTTTTGCATTTTTAGATGAAAACTGATCTCACCCATAAGTTGTATTACATTTATATATAATCCAACCATAAACTTCTATTTTATGGTCTCTTTGGAACACATCATCAATGTTATGGCCTTTCCTGGATGCTCTCATCAAAATCTACGCCAAGCGACTGCTTAAGTGATAACTCAACTTGACGTTCAGCTATAACAGCATTAAAGAGCACAAAAAATACATGCAGTAACGTTCAGGTTCAGATGTGTCACGTTTAGTAATTGTGGTGCTCAGAGGTTGTACTAATGATTAATGACAAGCAGTAAATGGTAATGTTAACTGCAGCAACATGTTAAACATTCCAATGCTGCTAATTCTATATATGAATGGGGAAAATGGTCTGTGGCAGCTACGTAGAGACAAAGTTTTGCAGTTTTGCGACAGAGATTTGCAAAATTACGAATTTAACAAAACTGGCTTTAGTGGGCTTTTTGTTGAATATTGTGCATTGACTAAATCGTATTGAATTTAATGGCAAATCAACTGAGCAAAGTATATCCAATGATCAGTTAAAAAGTTTCAATATTCTTATTTTGAAATCATAGAGACAGATTACACAAATTATCCCCTTTGAAATATTAAAAGCCGCTGGTGGTTGTATTTGAAAAAACTGCCAGCTTTGATGTTGTAGATTTGTCAACATAGCATGTATATGTAATCAAAGGGGACTGACTTTGATTCCAGCTGGCTAATGTATGACAATTTAATGTCTGGGAACCATTGACTGAAAGGGGTATGTGTGTATGTGTGTGTGTGTGTGTGTGTGTGTGTGTGTGTGTGTGTGTGTGTGAAGGGAGGGTTAGTGTGGAACAAAATACTCTCAAAACTTACGAAATAAGTATATTATTCTTGACTAAGCTGTTCAGTCCCCATCATGCAAGTGAAAATGCAGGTCAAATGAGTTGGGCATGATTTCACACATAAGCGTGTACATTAACACGACACTGTCCAATGTTACATAATTTCCCTTATCCATCCACATGTTCCAATTGTAGGTATACGTCAAGTCTCTGATCCCCCCCCCCCTCGAAAAAGCCAGATTTCTAAATATATGACCTACGAATTTGTACAATTTTTACTTTTTGAAACTAGCCTTTGCATTTAAGTACATTTTACCATCACATTGTGTGGAATAACTCCTTTTCTTTTTTGCCTCTTTCTGTCCTTCCATAGTTGTGGCAAACACTATAGTACACAGGTCAGATGTCGTCAATTTCACACATCGTGATAAAGACAGGCCAAGTGATTTAATACAGACGTGTGTGCTATTCTTGGCACACAATCTTAGGGAACAAATTAGGGATAATGATTGCTATATCATACCTCCTTGTGCTGCATGTATCATATATGACAACTGTACATTGGCAGAGTTCAAAGGTCAGGTCAAATGAATATTGGCCGAGCCTAGTACGTCAACTGTTTATTTAATTACCAGTTAACATCTCCCTGGCGTGGCAAACAAGGGGGAAAGGAGGGATCCATTTCTTATCAGGGCGTGCAGCTTAATTATTCAAGCCCTATCCTTCATTAAGGAAACCTTTCCAATTGATAATTTCCTCAAGTATGGACTTTCACCAAAATGGCATAAAATATGGCAGCAAACTGTTGTTAAAAGGTTGGTTGTAGCAAAATCTTGGCCATCATGATTGAAATTTGAAATTTTGGGCCCTCTCAAGCAAAACTTATGCTTGTGTAATCTTCCCATTAGGCACGCAGACAGGTATTGTTGTTAAGCAAATCTTTTCTAGTTGAATGGTTACTTTTGACAAAGCATTTCTTTTTACCTGCTTAATACACGAGTCTGCTCTCCTTTCTGTCATGTTCCTTGCTGCATCCCAGGTGGCACCACATAATCCTATTCAATATGAATATCTCTTACTGTTTTATACGTGTTTCAGAAATTTTGTATTCAAAAGTAGTAGAATCAAATATATATATATATATATATATATATCCAACAACAACAAAAAACTAAAGCGAGGGTTCGTAATTATCAAAATCTCTGTCACGAAACTGCAAAACTTTGTCCCCACGTAGATTCCACAGACCACTTTCTCTATTCGTATTGCGGATCAATGGTATCGACTCTCTGTACATCTCCCCTCGCAGGTGAAAGACGAACACTCTCACTTTCGCGTTTGCTCTGCATTTTTTAAAAATGTTGCTACAGTTAGCATCACCAATTTGTTTACTGCTTGTCCTTCATGATTGGTACAACTTCTGAGCACAATTATAGTTGTATGGACTCCTATTGCAGTGCTGCTGATTGTGGAAGTTCTGTGCAAACAGTGCTTTATTAGTCCTTATGTCAGGTAATTATGTTTCGCGTCCCACGACAGATCTATGATACAGCTTACATCAGTCGTACCAAAACCATTTACAACACTGGCAATTTTACGAATACCTTTATTAAAGTCATCAGTATAGATATATGGAGCATGAACTACCAGGCAGACTAATATTTATCTTGGACATCTCATAATTTAGGTATTTATTCGTTTATACCCACGCGGCAGGTTTTTCTTTCCATCTTTTTCTCTCTTCATTCATTCATTCATTCATTCATTCATTCATTCATTCATTCATTTATTCAGCCATTTATTTGTGGGGAGGGTACAGGCGACACAACCTGCTGTGATAGTTTTTAACCTGCAGCAATTCAGGGGAATGAGGTCTTTAATAAAAATTGAATCCAGAGTACAAAAAACAACTCCCCAAGTATATCTTACATTCTAGACATTTATTTTATTTGCAACGCACATATGCTCAAAGCTATGGATGATAAAATTCCAAGACGACATGAAACATCGTATGTTTATATATATATATATATATATATATATATATATATATATTTTATATTCGGAACGAGCGGGACTCGAACCTGCTACCTTTGGCACCAGTCGCCTAGCTGAAATGGGAAACGCACATATCCACTCGACCAAATCCCCATTCCTAAAAAGAATGGTTCAATGGAGGTAGTTATGTGCGAGTGCCATATCAACACGGTAATGCAGTATATTTACTGAGTCGGCATCTATTTCCAGAATCGGGGACTTAAATCCACCAGCATTAAGGAAATGCCGAAAAATGTATATTTTATATTCGGAACGAGCGGGACTCGAACCTGCTACCTTTGGCACCAGTCGCCTAGCTGAAATGGGAAACGCACATATCCACTCGACCAAATCCCCATTCCTAAAAAGAATGGTTCAATGGAGGTAGTTATGTGCGAGTGCCATATCAACACGGTAATGCAGTATATTTACTGAGTCGGCATCTATTTCCAGAATCGGGGACTTAAATCCACCAGCATTAAGGAAATGCCGAAAAATGTATATTTTATATTCGGAACGAGCGGGACTCGAACCTGCTACCTTTGGCACCAGTCGCCTAGCTGAAATGGGAAACGCACATATCCACTCGACCAAATCCCCATTCCTAAAAAGAATGGTTCAATGGAGGTAGTTATGTGCGAGTGCCATATCAACACGGTAATGCAGTATATTTACTGAGTCGGCATCTATTTCCAGAATCGGGGACTTAAATCCACCAGCATTAAGGAAATGCCGAAAAATGTATATTTTATATTCGGAACGAGCGGGACTCGAACCTGCTACCTTTGGCACCAGTCGCCTAGCTGAAATGGGAAACGCACATATCCACTCGACCAAATCCCCATTCCTAAAAAGAATGGTTCAATGGAGGTAGTTATGTGCGAGTGCCATATATATATATATATATATATATAAACATACGATGTTTCATCAAATTCCAAGACGACATGAAACATCGTATGTTTATATATATATATATATATATATATATATATATATATATATATATATATATATATATATATATATATATATATATATATATATATATATGTATATGATGCTCAGGTGACACATTCCGGGTTACTCTTGGCACAATGACTTTAAAAATCCACAATTAACTAATTCCTATAGGTAGATTATGTTAAATGTTACAATCCTCCACCTTCAACTGAACATTGGTCTTATTCTCCTAGCAGCTTCCGTTGCTGGAGGTGTTGTTTGATTCACAATTTGGGTTATGTATGCATTTTTCAGGTCCAAATCATGACGACACGGTGGATGGTTATTGTAATTATTTGTACAGTGGGCCTGAATCAAGAGTTTGTACCACACAGTGGGTACTCGTGGATGGATGAAAAATCTTTCATCGTATTAAGTTCCTGGTATGGCCTTTTTACATATTTGTGTTACCTAACTAAGCAAACGAAAAATCAAATATCCTATTCCATAAACCTAAATAATGTTGATTGGTACGTTGTTGCAGTTTAGTCTTAATGTTTCAAGGTCGGGCACATTCCTTTGGTAAATGTCTCTCCATCCTTTCATCCTGATCTTCTTGATGATGCCTCAGGCAGCTGCTTGTATCCCATGTGTGGCCATGTATACGTTTTCGCTAATCGCAGCAGCAATAACCAGAAAGAGGGGAATTAGAGCTGGCCATGGAAATATCTGGGATTCTATGGTATTAGAGTGACCATAGGTACAGCATCTGTATTCTGCTTCATGGCTAGAATCCCCAATGCCAACAGAACCAAGCACAACATCCGCAGGCGAATTGTTAACGTCGAACTGTTAGAAAAACACTTCATCTCTTTTCTAACTTCCACTGAGTAACATTCAATAATATCTCATGAGAAACCTGTTTAACCTTGACGAGCTTCCCCTTCAACATTTTCTTATTTTATTCATGATTTTAGCTTTATGTCCTTTCAGCTTATTTCTATTCTCATCAAGGCATGTACTGCGGATTAGAAGAAGAAGAAGAAGAAGAAGAAGAAGAAGAAGAAGAAGAAGAAGAAGAAGAAGAAGAAGAAAAAGAAGAAGAAGAAGAAGAAGAAGAAGAAGAAGAAGAAGAAGAAGAAGAAGAAGAAGAAGAAGAAAAAGCTGGCCCACAGAGATTTCGTCATATTTGGTTAGTTCTAAAATGTACATCTGAATGGAAAGACATATAATATCCATGTTGGTTTCATAAAGTAGAAAGTTAAAGATCAACATTTGAAACATTGAAAAGAGATATTCGTGATATTACCAGCGTTGTAAATGGTTTTGGTACGACTGATGTGAACCGTATCCCTGTTGGGGCATAGATCTGTCATGGGACTTCAAACGTCGTTACCTGACATAAGGACTAACAAAGCACGCTTTGCACAGAACTTCCACAACCAGCAGCATTGCAATGGGAGTCCATGCTACTATAATTGAGCTCAGAAGTTGTACCAATCATGAACGAAGAGCAGTAAACAAATCGGTGATGCTAACACTAGCAACATTTTACAAAAATATAGAGCAAACGTGAAAGTAAAAAGTGTTCGTCTTTCACCTGCGAGGGGAGATGTACAGAAAGTCGATACCATTTATCCGCTATATCAATCGAGAAAGTGGTCTGTGGCAGCTGCGTGGGGACAAAGTTTTGCAGTTTCGAGATTCAAACAATTACGAATTTGAAATGTATATATATATATATACATTTGATTCTACTACTTTTGAATACAAAATTTCTGAAACACGCATAAAACAGTAAGAGATATTCATATTGAATAGGATTACGTGGTGCCACCTGGGATGCAGCAAGGAACATGACCTAAAGGAGAGCATTAAGCGTGTATTAAGCAGGTTAAAAGATATGCTTTGTCAAAAGTGATAATTCAACTAGAAAAGATTTGCTTAACAGCAATACCTGTCTGCGTGCCTAATGGGAAGATTACATGAGCATTACTTTGCTTGAGAGGGCCCAAAATTTCCAATTTCAATCATGATGGCCAAGATTTTGCTACAACCAACCTTTTAACAACAGTTTGCTGCCATATTTTATGCCATTTTGGTGAAAGTCCATACTTGAGGAAATTATTAATTGGAAAGGTTTCCTTAATGAAGGATAGGGCTTGAATAATTAAGCTGCACGCCCTGATAAGAAGTGAACCCCCTCCCTTCCCCCCTTTTGCCAGGCCAGGAAGATGACAACTGGCAAGGAAAACAAATAGGTGATGTACTAGGCTCGGTCAAATGCCCTATGGCCTCCAAGTTTAATCATCTGACCTCATCTTTGAACTCTGCCAATATACAGTTGTCATATATGATACATGCAACACAAAGAGGTGGGATATAGCAATCACTAGCCTTTATCATTAGGGTACAGGCGACACTACTTGCTATGATTGGTTGGTGCTGGGGTTTCTTTTTTCTTTTTTTGTTTTTGTTTTTTTTTTGTTTGTTTTGTTTTTGTTTTTTGTTTTGGTTTTTTGTTTTTTGTTTTGGTTTTTTTTTGTGTGTTTTTTTTGGGGGGGGGTTAAAATTTATTTTCTGCTTTTCCATTTTTCATTTACTAAGACTGTGCTCAACACTTCATGTCCGGCCGGCATTCCGGCAAATCGACACACGCATTTTTAATGGAGATAGCCATAATGGTATTCTCTCAGAAAGATAGGGCCAAATATAGATTCGGAAAAACCCCGCTTCACTCTTGAATTAAGAATGAGTCAGCAGTTTTACTTTGCATGGGTTGGAAAATGAGTACGCAACTCATGGTAAGGTAAACTGTTGACCTGAGGCATGTTATCTTGATGGGTCTTATTTACAACTGGAGGAGCAGGGTCATATAGATGATATATTGTGTGCAGACAGGCCCAGCACTAAAGGTGTTAAGCATCTAATATGGGTCACTTGAAGGCACTTATAATGCCTAAGCTGCTCTCTGTACTGAAGGAATAAGTCTCATTCATTTAGCGTTAAAGTAACACTTTGTAGCATCTCTGTATCATACTGGTCCATATCCCAAGTCACAGAAAAATGAGAGCCCGATGGCCCAGTTCCAAGGATAAAATGCATAAGTTATAATTTCTAGAATGGCTTCTTGCTTTCAGGTTGTTAGGAATGACTTCATAAGCGAGATCCCCTGTTTCATTAGCATGTCAAACCAAATTATCATTTTCGAATTTTTCAAGCACTTAAATTTTACTTTCCGCGTTCCAAAGAAGTTTCTTCTTTTCATAAATTCCATAAAATAAAAAGGCCATTCCCTAAATTGTGCAATTGTGTGTGGGTATACTTTTTTTTACATTACACAACAAAACAAAGTGCTTCGGTAAAAAAAGACATCCTTCGTTGCCTTTGGTATCACGGCAGCTGACTTCAGTACGGGGCTTGTGTATTTGTTAGGTGTTCTTGTATGTTTATTTTCACTCTCATCCTCAAAAAGGACCGAATTAAATTTTATATGCACCACCAGAGGAACGACGAGTCATTCATTCTGATGCACACAAAATGACACCAAGGATTCATTTGTACGAACTCAATGACAAGGCGTGCTCTACATACATGTATATCTTAATAAATATGGTCATGAACAATTGCCATTGGGGGTTGGTATAAACAATAAGCCGAAATTCCTGCACATCGACCTTCCTTTTTCCAATGTCAGACCTGAATACAAATAATAATTGCCATTAATCTTTAAATAGTTATTCATCTCTAAACTATTTCCACACATTAGATGTGGATCTATAAAAGGAGCGTTAGGTGACTAGTGTACCATTTTCAGCTGGCAGTACCCTTGGACATTGTGTATATTGGAGGTCTTTTTCAATAAGATCAACAAGGTAAATAAGTACAGATAGACGCTGTTCTTTTTGCAAAAAAACAAATGAATGCCTTAGTTGGTAGATTGATTAGCATTTTGATATATGTGTATAGAACTTTGTAGCGCCCCAAAAATAAGGTTTACCTTGCCAAGATCCAGTCCAAGCGATTTTAGAGCTGAAGCGATTAAAAGTTACAGTTGGGCTGTCTATATGTCATACCTTTTTGACGTAAATTAAATTCTCGTTACGTTTATGTCACCTTGAAAAAGTTGCCCTTAAAAGTGCCTTAGTATTTTCATATTCAACATATCTAAGTTAAGCTATCGCTACTTTCATTTGAAAACGTTGATGGTAACTTTCTGGTTTGTATAAGCTAGATAGATGTCAAGTCCCTTCCCTGTCACTGATTTGTCAACTAACAACACATGACGAAATTAATTTCTGCTTGTTGTTTCTCTTTCACGAAATATAGGTTCAACTCTTTTCCTTATTTGTTTTCATCCTCCCCTTTCTCCTTGTCCATATGTGCGATTCATTCCTTGCTGAAAATACATATAAGCTTGTGAGAATATAAAGCTGAACTTGGACATAACAATAAAAACGAATTGACACAAAGATTGCTAACTGAATATGTATGTTATTCTATTTAACGCAATGGAAATGACGGCTTTAAGTGACCCTGGAATTTTTCATATGCAATGTATCTAGGGTTAGCACTGTCGCTTTTATCTTAAAATATTAATATTTACTTTTTGATTTATGAAAGCAACAGAGATGTTACGTTTCTTACATTCAGATGTACATTTAAGATTTAACCACACATGACGAAATCTTTTTGGGCCAGCTGTATCTTATTTTTCTTCTAATGCCCAGTACATGCCTTGATGAAATAGAAATAAGCTATAAAGACATAAAGACATAAAGCTGAAATCATGAATGAAAGTAAAGACAGCATGTTGCAGGGAAAGCTCGTAAAAGTTAAACAGGTTTTTTTATGAGATGCAATTGAATCTTAATAGAAATTAGAAGAGGTCAGATGTTTTTCTTACAGTTCGACGTTAGCAATGCGCCTGCGGATGTTGTGCTTGTTTTTTTGGCATTGGGGATTCTAGCCATGAAGCAGAATACTGATGCTACACCTCATGGTCACTCTAATCCCATAGATTCCCAGGTATGGCCAGCTCTAATTCCACTCATCGGGGCTATTGCTGGAGGGGTTAGTCAAGCAGTCGCAGATGGCTGAAGCATCAAGAAGATCAGGATGAAAGGATGAAGAAAAATTTATCAAACGAATGTGCCCGACCTTGCAACATAAAGACTGAATTGTAACCACGTACCCATCAACATTATTTAAGTTTATGCGACATCGCATTTGATTTTCCGTTTGCTTTGTTAGGTAATTGAAATATGTAAAGAGTTAATACAAGGAAATGAATACGATGAAAGATTTTTCATCCATCCAAAAGTACCCATTCTGCGGTAAAAACTCTTAATTGAGGCCCACTGTACACCTAACCAAAATAATTACAATAACCATCAGCCCTGTTGTCATAATTTGCACCCGAAAAAATGCCCACATAACCCAAAATCTGAATTAAACAACGCCTCCAGCAAAGGAAGCTGCCAGGAGAATAAGACCAATGTTAAGGTAAAGGTGACGGATGTAACATTTAACATAATCTACCAATATGAATTTTTTTATTGGGGATGCTTATTGTGCCAAGAGTGACACGAAATGTGTCACCTGAGCATCACCCTTGTTTATTCATACATACATACATACATACATATATATATATACATACATATATATATATATATATATATATATATATATATATATATATGAACGTACGATATTTTGTGCCGTCGTTGTATTTTATCATACATAGCTTTGAGCAAATGTGCGTTGCAAACAAAATAAATGATTAGAATTTAAGATATACTTGGAGAGTTGTTTTTTGTGCTCTGGATCCAATTTTTATTGAAGACCTCATCCTCCCTGAATTGCTGCGGGTATGTACACCTAGGCGTTTAACACCCGATCTCAGCAATTTGTCTTCTACAGTTGGCGTTACCACAAGCTACGGTCAGTGAAATTTAATAAATGATTTTTTAGGCATGTTAAAATGAAATGAGTATCCGCATGAGTGCTGAATTAGTTATTTGCATGTCATAACAATGTGTCCCGTTTTTTGAAAAGATAAATGCCTGCGTGACATTCAGTGTGACACTCGCCACACCATTTAAAATGAACAAGTTTACACGGTACGCATCTTCGCTTTGTCGCCTTCCTGTGACACATATACAACACAACAGAAGGCCAAGCCAGTCATAGGCACATAAAGTCATGAACTATATAAGATGCCAAGAAGTGTGTTTTTATAGGTCATAATGCTCAATTGCAGTTCATTAAGACAACATTTCTTTATTTATTGCTTAACAGACCAATCTTTGTTTCATCTATTCTGTATGACAGAGATCATACACAATTTCCTCTTCTTTGGAAGTAACAAAATTTATAGAGTTTATCCAAATGATCACAACGTCTACTGGGACAACTTAAATGATGTGCTGTACCCGAGACCCTCTTGATCTGGCCCACTGTACCTGACTAATTGCAATACCCAGCAACCGTGCGGTCATGATTTGCACCTGAAAAACAATTATTCCCACATAAACCAAATTCTGAATTAAACTGCACTTTCAGCAATAGAAGCTGCTAAGGGAATAAGACCAATGTTCATTTGAACGTGACGGATGTAACATTAAACATAATCTACCCATATTAATTTGGGATATATGAAGTCATTGTGACAAGAGTGCCCCGGAATTCGTCACCTGACTCTCTCTCTCTCTCTCTCTCTCTTTCTCTCTCTCTCTCTCTCTCTCTCTCTCTCTCTCTCTCTCTCTCTCTATATATATATATATATATATATATATATATATACATATATATATAAACGTACTATAATTGGTGCCATCTTTGCTTTTTATCATCCATAGCTTTGAGCAAATGTACGCTGCAAATAAAATAAATAATTAGAATGTGAGATATAGTTGGGGAGTTGTTTTTGTTCTCGATTCAATTTTTGTTAAAGCCCACATTCCCCCTGTATTGCTGCGGGTATGCACACTTAGGCGTTTGACACTGCATCTCAGCCGCTTGTCGTCTACAGTGGGGTTTATCACTACCTACGATTACTAAAATTAAATAAATGATTTTTGAGGCGGTTAGAAACGAAATGAGTATCTGGATTAATGCTGAATTGTTTTTTTTTTTAAATTTCATCTCATGACAGTGTGTCTCGTATTTCATCGTCACCCTGTCCCCTGCGTCTGAAACATATACAACACAACAGACTGCACAGACGAATCGAAGGCCAGTCCAGTCAGATGAGATGGGCACATAAAGTCAAGAACCATGTAATATGCCAAGAAATGTTTTTTGTACGTCATAACGCTCAATCGCAGTTCATCAAAGCAATATTTCGTAGTTTACTGCTAAACAGACCAATGTTTGTTTTTTTGTCTTTTGTCTGACAGAAACCATGTACAGTTTGCTTTTCTTTGGAATTAACAAAATTTATGGAGTTTATACAAACAGTTATAACGTCTGCTTGGACGGCTGAAAGGATGTGCTGTACCCAAGACTCCAATCTTACGCGAAATTAACACAACGATCATCATAATGCACTATAGATACGAAAATCTTATATTTCAGAAAAACTTAAGTACAGAAAAAAAAACTTTATTTCTTATATACATGAGTAAAACTGTTGTTGGGTCCTGCAAACCGGAATTACCCTAGCCCATCATCATGCATAAATGCAATTTTCAGAATCGAAGATGTTTCCTCCTTGAAGTAATTCTATCACTTCTCCCTTAACATCTTTCGTGGTAATTTCTAATCTTGAAGTTCCAGCCCAAGGTGGGCCAATTCTGTTTTCGAGTTTTTCTTTTTTTTTTATCTGCCCTCACCTGGTTCCATTCGTGCTGCTGTCTGTGTTTATCTGTCCACCATTTAGTTAAGAACATGACATTTCCAAACTAATCAGTCACCTGAATCTCAAATGTACGCAATTGTAGTTTTATAGCTTCTTTTAACTTGATCACACTCTCGTGACATTGACCTTCAAGGTTACAGGACACACATGTGTGGACAGGTGGGCCCATTTGTCAATGTGTTTCTTATGGGTACCTCTTGTTCCTTTTTCGCCGATGGTTTAAAACATTAACACTATATACAACTGTATGAATAAATGCTACAATTTACCGATCTTGTAAAAGGACTATAGACTTAAAAAATCAGTCGTGGGAATTAGCCTTAATCATACTACATCATTATATGTATAAAGACCCTTTCATGAAACGCGCACTAAGGCTTGGATTACGTGTAGGTAACTTGAAAATTGCATACCGTCGTCATCATCATCATCATCATCATCATCGTCGTCGTCGTCATCATCATCGTCATCATCATCGTCGTCATCATCATCATCATTATCATCATCATCAACGTCATGACTGCATTTTGAAATCCTGATATTCTAAAACACTACGTTGAAGACGATGCAATATGGATGTGTGTCTGAAAGACTCTTTGCTAAGAATCCGTTTTAGGTTGTTGTGACCAATGAACCTTTTAGGTATGGTTTGACCAAATAAAATGAGAAAAAAATCTAATTTAGCCCAAGCGGCATTTGCGCGAACTTAACCACGCCGAACATTTCTAGAATTACAGTAGTTCATAAAAACATTACCCAGACTGTAAATTCCTAAACAACAAAGAGAGGAAAATGAAATAGAGCACAAGGAAGAGTATCAAGAATAACCAATATGTCCATACTCAGATTTTATTCTCAATATGAAGAAATAAACCGTCCCCTTAACCTTTGGAAGACAAGATAAAACATTCAACGTCTCTTAAAATTGTATCCTATCAGCGTTTTATTTCATTTACTTTTTTATTTTTGGAAGCACTTCACCAATTTGTCTCACTATAATTAAACCAAATCATATTCAATTTCTTGAAAAAAAAAGAGACATTGATGAAGCTCGGTTTCTTCCGAGAAGTCACAAGTCAGTTTACAAGGAGCTGCATATATAAAGTATCGGATTATGGCAGTTCTGTGCTCAGCAGAGCTTACATGCACAGACTGAGGTGGCTCTGTGAACTTCAGAATGGTAGCAGTCACCTTTGTTTAAGACCATCATCACTGTTGCTAATATGGATATATGCTTTACCGATTTTCCAGAATGTTAATAATTTGTTGAAAAGTAGGAAATGACTGCCGCTCCTAGCAGTGAACAAATTTGGAGGACACCAAGCTCCCGTTTATTCCCAATATAGTATAGGCCCATATCCTTTAGATGGGTTGCGTATATTATATATACGCCTACATTAATCACTCTCCATGGCACAGATGTTGGCGTATACATTCCTACCTACGTGTGTGGTGGAGGAAACCGAAGGAATCAGAGAAAACCGAGAATGGTAGGGACTCTATCCACTTGCTTCCATGGCCGTGAATCAAACCCGGGCCGGAGAGGTGAAAGGGGAGCGTGTTGAGGCTCTGCAAAATTCCCAATGTCTGACGTGGATCCAACTTTTCATTTGGGAGTAAAAGTGAAGAAAATAAAAGACACATGTATTTTTAAAATGATGATGATGATGATGATGATGATGATGATGATGATGATGATGATGATGATGATGATGATGATGATGATGATGATGATGATGATAATAATACAAAAAAACCGCAACGTCACCATCTGAGCCAGTTAAGGTTTAGAGGTCCTGATCTTGTACGAATCATCTTGTTTTTTTTTTTTTTGGTAAAACCTTAAAGAATCACTCATCCCAAACCACTTCACCAGTTGCACCGTGATTACGTAGGGACACTTCGAGAGATCCAAAGTTCTTAATTTGTTTAAAAAAGGGCAGTGCATTTCTTCTTCGAAATTTTATAAGATGTGTGATATTACCACTGAGCGGCGGGGTCTCGAACCAGCAACCTTCGGTGCCAATCACCTAGCCAAAAATGGGAAACGCACATACCAACTGCACTTTATCTCCATTCTTTAAAAACAAATGGTTCAATGGAGGCCGGTGTGCGTGAATGCCATGATCGACACGGCCCACTTTATGGTAATTAAGCCAGTACAAGTACTGTATACAGAGTTGTCCGAGATCGGGGACTGTACACATGTAAATCCACCAGCATCAACGAAGAACATATACCGCTAAACATGCAAATAAAAATGCTTCTAGTTTTTAATGCTTTCCTCATCGAGGTCACGTCAGCACCGCAAGAACTCGAAATTTCTTGAAGACAAAATGAACCAGTTTATTGCCTAAAACATAGAGGGGACTCTTAAAAGGATTGAGGCAATCTCGCTTATATTTAAAACTAAACAATGACATTTGTATTTGACAAACATATTTTCCTTGGAAAATATCTCAATATTTATAAATATTCAGATTTTCAGTGGGATTGTCAGTTTCGAATACCACTGTGACCAATCTATACTCTGAATAAAATCAGTGAATAGTAGCAATTTAAGGTAATTCTACTTTAGTAATACCTATTTTCTTCCACACTACCATGCTTTTAAAAGCTGACGGTACATGATGATATTTTGTGGAGTTGACGACTTTCTTTAATTATTTTTGCATTTTCCTTAGTCCCTACGAAGATGATACAATACCAGAGAATATAGTTTGCCAGATGTGAAACACCCATTGATATGTCCCAGTGCTAATGATAGAACAAATAACTTATGAAAGATATATTTGAATAAACCTAGCATTAGCTGTGGTAAATATATGTGGGAGCTGTCAATCAAACAACATTTTGTTGTCATTTCCAGTACGATTTTATTTTCAAAACTACCAAAAATTTATATATCAATGGAAAGCTAGCTCTATATTTTTTATTTGGATATTTTGTTTGCTGAGCCCGGATTGGCTGCTTTTATTTTGTGACATCAGCGACAATCCAGTATGTCTGCCAAGGACTTATATGCACATACAAATTTTATGGGCGATGTATTCAATTAATAACTTACCATCGAACAAAAATGATAATATGCGAACATTTTTCTTTATTTCAAGGCAAAGCATTTTATAACTATTTTCAGAGCAAATTGCCCTCTACAATAATAATAATAATAATAATAATAATAATAATAATAATAATAATAATAATAATAATAATAATAATAATAATAATAATAATAATAATAATAATAATAATAATAATAATAATCGTCAGCGAGCTCTTACCATAAACACATGTGAATACAAGATATAACAGAACGGTAAATTGTCCAATCAGAAGAGTGCTCAGTATCTATCCAACGAAGTATATTTTCTTCGTCATCCCTTACTGCGCATGTGCACATGGACGCAGACATTGCGTTTTTTAGGCACCCTGGGAAAAATTCGCAATTTTATTTACACCAAAGTCTCCAACTTACCGGCTTTTATGGAATATCATGGCAATAATTCATAACTGGGCTTCAGAAAACGTTGTCGGCAGAGTGTAATAAATGATAACGGTTCACCGACTTGCATCGTTAACACCTAGATGGAATGTGGACCTGGCAAACACGCTTCTGGGGGCTGGATGTGGGTTTCCGCGGAATAGAAAAACTTGACAGGTGTGAGGGTAACATAAATTGCTAAATAAACATCCCAAAGTATGTAGTATTTGTTGCGCATGCTGCGTCTCATCTTACTAATATCTGCACACTGTGCAGTCACCAGGTCGCTTCTCGGAGCCTTCCAGATCGCAACTTCCAGTCACACTTATCCCCTCACGGGCCCCAAAACGCCATGTTGCCAAAGCCTGCTCCGATTTTGGTGTTTTCGCGCAACAATCTAAGAATCACTCTCTGTACGCACCACGTTTCTGCCACGGGATACGGCACTAGTTTAATGGCGATATAAAAATCTTGGGAACAATACTTATAGTTGTGGAACAGTGTCTAACAAAAAGAAAGGCTATACAGCAGATAATTTCGTTCATTTGTTCAAGCAGGGACGTGTCCCTGGTTCAAGGTTGTACGGCCTCGCCCCTCCAGAATGGTTTAGTAAATGGCCGCTAGAAGGACCTAACGACCAGGTGCTATGTAGTGCCTGATCCACCGGCGTTATTATCGATAGTTTGTAATGCTGACGCTCGCATCTTAGGCTATGCCTACAACATATAAATGAATAAATAAAAAAATTACAATAAATAAAGAGTACATAAATTATTAAATTTGAATAGTATTTGTCGTTGTAAGGTTATGGAGCTTCCCTTTGTTCCACCTACATATCATGGTTTGGTCATAACAATTGTTCAAATCATATAAACCCCCATCCGAGTTGCATTTTACCCCCACCTAAATTCCTTGCAGACTTTGTGTTTTATGACAACAATAATGTGACGGATCAAATTGACATCTAAGTTTTGCATCTAGCCAAACCTCATATATATATATATATAAATACACACACACAGATATATATATATATATGTATATACATATACATATATATGTGTGTGTGTGTGTGCGTGTGTATCTATCTGTCTATCTATCTATCTATCTATCTATCTATCTATCTATCTATATATACATATATATATATATATATATATATATATATATATATATATATATATATATATATATATATATATATACATATATATATTGCACAAATTTAGAGTATCGGCTATCGTAATTTTTATTTCTTACATTGCCAGCAACGCATTGCACCCTGTGTTCACTGATATGAAGTACTAAGATATTATATGCGAGACAGTTTTGAATTATTCTTGGGCGCTTGAGAAACATATACATTGGTGACGTGTGCGACAGCTGTGGTTTAGTCGCCCGTTCCTTTACGAAGCAGATCAAATAGCACGATGCGCAGAATAACTCAAGCTGCCTTCGCTTTCAATTGAATTTATTTACGCAGAGTGCACCGTGTGATGCAGAGGTGTTTTGTGAAAGCAAAGACAGCGTTGATAATGCGTTAGTAAAGGAAAACAAAAGGAAACTCAGCACTGAATAACTGTATATGTATTGCCTTTGGTGTTTTGTGGAAAGGAAGTGTAATGCGTGATGAAATGAAAGGAAACGAAAGGAATCTGAACGCTTACTAACGTTGAAGTATGCAACAGCTGTCACATTTGGAACCTTTGTCATGTTAAGTGAGCTTTATCTTCGCTAAAAGGGGGAAATGGGCATGGGAACGTGGATTCTGCAGTCTGTTTGATTTTTCTTTTGTAAGGCGGTGGTGCGTATGTATTTCCAAAAGGTTTAGTTCACTCTTGATCCTTTGCACTACAAAAGATTTTTCTGGGAATGAAATAAAGTTCGGAATTTTGTGATCCTTGTGTTAGGCATTCCGGTTCACTGGGGCTTCAAAATGAGTTCACCGTCATCATGTGAATGCGCTTTGAATGCGCTTATACATGAGGAAGCCTATAAAGACCACAAAAAATAAAATACACTCGAAATTTCGAGTTTTTTCTCGATATTTCGACTTTTAAATCTCGAAATTTCGACTTTGGTTAAGCCAACAATTCGACCTAAAAATGTTTGACTTTTTATCGAAAATTTGAGACCCAAAAGTCGATTTCTAAAGAATCTTCCCTCGTGACTATAGATGGTCTCTCGGGCTCATAGATGGGCGGATTTATGATCAATCATGTAATAACTGATACATATACATTCATATGTATATATATATATATATATATATATATATATATATATATATATATACGGTGCTCCTTGATTTGAGGCGAGCTGGTTATACAACCACTTGTACGACGCATTCTAAAACGACATCCTTTGGTTTCGATATTAGTAACTATATCTGATGTAGGCCTAGGCCTATACCTCCTCTCTTTATCTGTTCCTTCATTCTAACTCAATGTTTACTACTTATCCAGATAGAAGATGGATATTAGCATTGAAATATGCAAAGTTTGCGTGTCCACAAGCATATTACAAAAATACGAGACGCACTTTCCGGTTGTTGTACTAGTATCACAAATGGAATTACAATAACATGTTTGCCATATTTTATTGGTTTGTTTCAAACATTAGACCTAGTTATAGATGAACTTTCGTTTGGAAATAAAGCAGAAAATGTCCCTTTAAAAGACCTAATTTCAAGAAATAAGTACAAACATTGTATGCATATCGTTATCCTATTTTTATCAGCATGTTGTGCACGGCCACACCAGCAATAGCCATGTGACACACTCTACTATGTGTATCGACTTAAGTGCACAGGACAGGCGTTTCGACCACCTCAAAGTTCAGTGTATCCATGTGAGCCTAGACTTAATCTCCAATCCTTACGTCAGTTATAACTCTAAAGAGCAACTGCACCTAAATTTTTAGCGTACGTCAACAACGCTGATGACGGTAAATTATGGAGTTCTCCGCATGACAAAGTTGTACAAATTTCAAGAAAAAATCAGAGACGCCCAATTTTGGAGTTCAGGGAATTAAGTCATGCTCTCAGAGCCGAAATGTTATAGTATGAAATCTGTGTAAAGTTTGTATTTCGGATACATATTTGCAATACATTCAAATTTATGGCGTACTCTTGTCGCATCAACAGAAATTCACAACAAACAAATAAATAAACAATAAACAAAAACAATGAACAAACATGAGGGTTTACAAAACACTTGTTGCTTTGTCATAAATACTTTGTATACGGTGGATAACGACGGTTATAATATCAACGATTGAAATGCACGTTAAGAACAGGCCATTTGCTGGCACACGCTGGGAGGATGCTTCCAGTTAATACTCTGCTCTGATTACTCATTGTCAGATAAACTTTGGATTATAATACCACAGGTAATTGAAATCATTTGGATAAATTTAAAAGAAAATAGACAAAAGACATCTCATACCTTTATGCGTCAGCATCAGTGAAAAGTGATGTTCCGTACCTGTATCATTAGGGACCATGGTAACACTGTCGGTGCTACGGGGGCGACAGAGCCAACAGCTCTCCATTTTTAATTTTATATCTTTTTCTCCTTTAGAAATATAGACATGATGCTGGTACTTAAAAGAAACGTGTTTTCATTAGTCGTTTACATCTGATTATGATACCAACACAGATTAGCGCGATTCTTGTTGTGATGGGTACTCAAGGACTTCATCAAATCTACGATGTGGACAAGGTATCTGCTGATGTACCCTTTAGCCCTGTCACCGAAACCTCCTTTCCGGGGCTCTCCTTCCCACAGCAACCCATTTCTCTCTTCAAAGCGCTGCGGAAGGATGGCATGCTACCGGCATATACGAAAATATTCACTGCGGAATTGCTGAGAATACATAGTCTGCAAGATGCTCTGCAAAAGAATAGAAAATACACTGCTCATATGGCTCTGCAAAGAGGTAAAATTGAAGCACTTGAGGGTATACCATTGGTCAAGAGAGGCCACATGACACTTAAAGGTATACTTGATTGGTATGTGGATCCTCTTAATCAGCGGTCTCCCGTTGTGATTTAAGTACTCAAGGTTTATCTCATTTACACTAATAATCTTGGCAACATTTCCACGAGTAACCTACAGTGCATTAAATAGGTTTCTACTTCAATCAGTTTCAACATGAAAGAACAGTCGCTTAGTGCGTTAGAGTGCCATGGACCGTCAGGCACTTGTACATGAATCCCTAGTAAAACGCGAATTTCTACCGGTATGGATTATAATGATGATGTAATGAACGACACGCGTGTGCAACTTCCTTCCTATTTTCAAAAGTACGTGTGCTTTTAGAAGTACCTTTGATGGTAGGTGAAATTACCATATGGCAAACACGTACAGCAAAAAGAATACAAATGAACTGTTAACCCCCTTATTAGTTAACTGTTTTGATCTATTAGTCAGATGGAAAGACTAAACATGATAATCTCATGACCCAGTATTCAGTACCATACCTGTACGGTCTGGCTCCTGCAGTTGTAGATTAGACCTATCAAGATAACATGCCCAAGGTCAACAGCTTCCCTTAGCATGAGCTGGGTATTCAATGCCCAACCCATGGCAAGTAAAACTGTTGACTCAGTCTTAACTCAAGGGTAAAAGTGTTAATCAACCATTGCCTGACACGTGTTTTTTCCGAAGTTTTATTTGGCCCTTTTTTGTCAGTGATTACCATTATGAATATCTCCATTAAAAATACGTGCAGGCGGACCGGAATTGAAGTGTTCGGCGCAGTCACAGTAGATGAAAGAAGAAGAAGAAGAAGAAGAAGAAGAAGAAGAAGAAGAAGAAGAAGAAGAAGAAGAAGAAGAAGAAGAAGAAGAAGAAGAAGAAGAAGAAGAAGAAGAAGAAGAAGAAGAAGAAGAAGAAGAAGAAGAAGAAGAAGAAGAAGAAATTTTAAAAAGCAGCACCAACCTGTCACAGCAGCAGGTAGGATCGACTTTACCCTCCTCATTCATTCATTCATTCATTCATTCATTCATTCATTCATTCATTCATGAATGAATGAATGAATGAATGAATGAATGAATGAATCAATCAATCAATCAATCAATCAATCAAGAGAGAGAGAGAGAGAGAGAGAGAAAGAGAGAGAGGGAAACGAAAAGAGAGAGACTTTACCGATGGGTACAGGCGAGTAAACAGCTAAAAATGAGATGCCAACAAAAATAAATAAATAAATAAATAAATAAATGAAATAAAGATCCGTCTGCCCGGTATTTCATGCTCTATTTATCTATATTTACTGATGACTTTAACAAAAGTATGCGTAACATTGCACGCGTTTTAAATGATTTTGGTACGACTGATGTAAACTGTATTCCTGTTGGGACTTTTATCTATCATGCGGTCGAGACTTAGTTACCTGACATAAGGACTGATAAAGCACTGTTTGCACAGAACTTCCACAACCAGCAACACTGCAATGGGAGTCCATGCTACTATTGTGCATCCGACGAGAATACTCGTGGTTCTTATCACTTTAAGATTTCTTTTGCTGTTTGCAAACCCGTCCGTTTTGGAACCTTGTGTTTTCCTCTGCATTGTATTAAAGAGAACATCAAAAAAATACATTCGGCAACATTCAGGTTCAGATGTGTCACGTTTAGTGATTATGATGCACAAACGTTGGTTTAAACATATTTTATTCAAAAAAGCGATCGGGAAACAGGCTCTGCCTATATAAATCCCTCTCGTGAAAAAAAAAAGAAATAAAAGAACAATACAAATGCTGTACAAAAGATAAAGACGGGCCACATTGACGTAACATCGACATGGACATACATACAAAAAGATCAGACATCACAATTACAGGACAGACAGAAGTATACATTATTAGAATACAATACTGTCGAGGCCAGCCAACACTGTTCACATGAATACTGCTCGCGGAAAAAGAAAAAAAAAAGAAAAAAAAAGAAAGTACCGGCCCGCACGTGAACCACCAGGAGTCACAAGCAAAGCTTGTTCGTCAACCTGGGTGGAAAACGTACGGGCCTCAGTTGAATCTGCCAGAATTTAAGATATATGTGTGGGTACTGTCAAAAATAATTTGGTTTACTGCCTTTGAACACTTGGGATTTCCAAACATAAGAGTTTGTAGTGTGAAAGGAGCCAATACTATGATATTTTGGTGCAATAAATTCCGCTCAGTCGTGTATTTGGTACACTCAAAAAAGTAATGAAATGAATTTTCTATTTCGGCACCACAAGAACAAGCAGCAGAAGTTACTATAACAATTTTATGCATATCGTGGTTCAACTGGCTGCAGCCCATCCTAATTTTTGCATGTAGAATATTGGCTTTCCTATTACCAATGTAAAACAACTCATTTGTCTTTGGTCTCCCTTTATCCAATTTACGCTTAAAAGTATCTATATCTTCAGAATTTCGAACACTGGACGGGAGTAAGTTCCATTGGCGAATCGTTGCGGGAAAAAAAGAATTATTGTAAGTATTAGTTTTTGTACGAACCTGGCTTATGTTCTGTCTGGATCTCACATTATATGCATTTCTGTTGGATACATTTTCCGGAATCAAATCGTGTAGATATGCAGGTGTATGTCCATTAATAATTTTATAAAGAAGTATGAGTCGGTGTTTTTCTCTACGCTTAGAGAGAGTCTCCCATCCAGTTTCATTGTACAGGAATGCATGACTTGTTCGACAAGACGCGCCCGTCACTGCGCGGGCTGCAGCCAGTTGAACATCTTCTAGAAGATCTGCATCAAATTTCGTGCACCCTCCCCACACAACATTACCATACTCTAAAATAGGCCTAATGTAGGTGAAATAAATCAATTCTAATGTGCGTCTACTGAGCTTATGTTGCAAAAATTTCATTACTCCAATTAATTTCCTTGCTTTGCAGACAACATAATTTATATGAGGTGACCATAACAAATCTGCACTAAAAATAAGACCTAAATGTTTGTGTTGTTTTACATCTTCAAGTGTAGTACCCTGAAATAGAGCATGGGGATGATGTGGAGGCTGTCGCTTCTTACTAATAATCATTGACTTGGTTTTGGAGCTATTGAACACAAACGTTGCACCAAACATGAACGACGAGCAGTAGACAAATTGGTAATATTAACTGCAGCAACATTTTCAAAAATGTAGAGCAAACCTGGAAGTAAAAAGTGGTTCGCTTTTGTTTGCGAGGGATATGTACAGAAAGTCGATACCATCAATCCGCTCTGAGAACGGTGAAAGTGGTCTGTGGCAGGTATGTAGAGATAAAGTTTTGCAGTTTCGCGCACAGAGATTTGGAAAATTACAAATTTGACAAAACCTCGCTTAAGTGGTTTTTTTTGTTGTTGAATATATATATATATATATATATATATATATATATATATATATATATATATATATATATATATATAGTTGATTCTACTAACAGGCTGAAAGATGGGTAAGTAAGTAGGCAGGTTTTTTCAAAGTCCATGGAATGGAACGGCTTTAATAGCAATGTGCTGTGCTCACGATGTATTTATTAATTCGCCAGAACCCATGCAAACAGAATATGTATGGTGCATTCACATATAATGGAAATTAACTGAATAAGTTACAATTAAAGATTTGAGGTGCATTTAACTGAACTGAATAAACAATGCAATATACTGGCTTTCTATCCGACCACGATCCGCTCCGCAGGATTTGCAGATAGACACTTTAACATTGAATGATGCGCCATCTGGTTAGAGAAAAATAGGGGAGGGAGGTCGTGAAGGGTCGGTCAGGTTAGCACAAACTAGGATCCCTTTTAACATGGCCTTATTGACATGAAGGGTCGTATCCCTATTATATACGCTTGTATATATATATATATATATATATATATATATATATATATATATATATATATATATATATATATATATATATATATATATATGTGTGTGTGTGCGTGTGTGTGTGTGTGTGTGTCTGTCTGTCTGTCTGTCTGTCTGCCTGTCTGTGTAATATTTCATTTAAAGGCGTGGTATCCTTTATGACGCTCACGTATAAAGGTTCAATTTATGGTTACGATCTGATACCTAAAAAGGATATATTTTCTGGAGAAAAAAAAACATAACGTCAAGTATCATTGTGGTACTGAATAAAAATTTTAGTATTGCTATTGATGTAATTAATTTTCATTACAATTCTTAAATTTGACATAAATTTAAAAAAGCAATTTAAAAAGTAGAAATCAGATTTAGTTTATAGTGTCAAATAAAATAATACATAATGCTCTTCAAAAATCATGTTTTAAGTTTTTGAAAAAGGCACCAGTTCTCATTTTATTGCTCTTCAATTTTTGCAGATGTTACATTTTAACATTATTTTAAAAATTTGAACTAAATTCCTTATCAAACTTTGAAATACCGTTTTGCTGCTAGTAGTATACTGTTTCATTTCCCACAAGAAATAAAATGTTTCCCACATTTTGGTGTTTGTGCTATTTTTTGTTTTTCTGCAAAAAACAGGTAAAATTAGAGTTTTTTTAATTCAGTAATTAAAATTCAACTTCAAATCTATGCTTAATATGGTCTCAAACAAGAAGTCTAGTACATATAAGGACGTGTTTGGAGCAAAGTCAGATTCTCTGTGTAAATTGTTCTTAAATGATATCCTGCACATCTTGATGGCGTCGTTATCGTAAGAAATAGTACGAATACGTGTTGTCAACTGCCGGAGCACTGCAGAAGTTAAACAAAATATAATATTTGGATGTGGTTTTATGGAGTACATATTTACAAATATAAGCCTATTCTCGTTGATAATTATTTGTGACAAGCACATGGATATGTAATAGCTCTCAGCTTGGGATATTTAAATGTTGTACACAAATAGATGCTGTTAATAAGAATATTTGCTCGGCAGTTACCACTGAAGCTAATCATATTTGTGTCTCTTGAATATCCCAATATAACATTTATCAAAGCTGATTTTGGCCGTTTCTTTCCAAAATTCTTAGTACGAATGTCATTTATTCAACATAATCAGATAATATGTAACCTTAATTTTTACCGCAGATGAAACTTATATGCACTTTGAGGTAATGATGCTGGGAATTTGTAGTGAATTTGCTTTGCAATTGTTTGCTTTGTTGAACGGCTTTGTTCACATATACTTATACAAAAGAGGGCGATGTGGGTTCTATCTTAAGGTAATCTGTTAGTTCATTGAAGGGATTTTTTCTGAACATATGATCTTCAGTTATTTTACTTCACTTACAAAAATATTGATCCAAATATTTATTTACATCGATTTTTGTTATTCTGTAAAGAGTTCAAGACAGTTGGAACGAGATATTTATACTTAGCGCAAAACATTTGACCTGCACTAGCTGCCGATGTCTCGAACTGACTGCTTTATTATTATTATTATTATCATCATCATCATCATCATCATCATCATCATCATCATCATCATCATCATCGTCATCATTTTATTTTTATTTTATTTATTTATTTATTTATTTATTTATTTATTTATTGTTTATTCATATTTTTTTAGATTCAAGCAAACATTGGATCACCAGACTCGAGATGGAATGAATTGAAATTTTATCGTCACAAATGTACATACAGCATGACAAATAAAAGATAGGTGAAGAGAGCTCCCGGAGGAGAAGACTCGCCGGGGTGGGTGACACTGCAAATTGTTGTTAATAATGTTGTTCTGTCAACTACGCCTAATCGTAAGATGAGCGGTATCGCATTGCCATTTGCGATATAAATTGAGTTGCTTGCATCCTAAAATGAATAATCCATCACCATGGTGCGAATCAAATTTTACCGTTTTTTATTTGTTTGCTTCTGTACAATTTTGAGTTAACCATTATCGTGTGCCAATATCGGGACCTTTGTCCTCTGTTTCGATCTTGCAATTTGCTAGAATCTTGTTATTTGCGAGATTTCCAGTAGCAATTTCAGGCACTTGATCAGCATGCTTGAACTCTTTCTGCGCCAAATACGACTGCAGTCTAATTACTCAAAACAAACTGCTCTGAATCATGATAATGGTGCTAGATTCATGTTCCTTGTAAAAAGATCTGTCATTCAAGCAGGGGCATATGCCCGTAGTTACATAGAATATAGCCTAAACGTGCAGATCAGCTATGACACTAAAAGAGCTATAGAAATATGACAATTGCCACTATGTGCTTTTCCGAAGACAGAACGAGTGCAACAAAGCCACGCGGGCCGGCAGCAGCGGTGATGTCGGCAGCGGTGATGTCGACAACAGTGAACAAAATCTGAAGTATTAAAATGCAAAGAAACATCAAATTTCCATGGTGAATGGATGGATATAGAAACGGATATTTAGAACATTTTTTATTACAGGAATCAACTGTGAGTTGTGCACAAAAAAAGAGAAGTCCATTCGTTTGCATAGAAATTCCAGTCGTGCACTTGATTAAAGGAAATATGAATGCGAATGTTTTATTGCCTCATTCAATACACGTAGGCCTGACATAGCGATGGCAAGGCCCAGGGATAAGGTGGGAGTAAAATGGAAAAAAAAACAGCACTTAGATAAGCATTTGAAATTGGAACAGCACAAATCAACACAACATCAGGAATACACCATTGCAAATTATGATAAAAGTGTCGAAAAAATTCCGATACATAAGATGACTCTTGAACCCCCGGGCTGTTTGGAAGGGACGCTCTGCTTAGATACTTGGCCGACTTTTCCTGGCAGATTCATTGACAGGGTCGTCATTTTGACTGACAAGGTTTTTCTGGCTCTGTTGACGTTATTAGCATGTCTTAATTAAAGGCGGGCAGGTACTCCTAATTGAGGTTACTTGGATTGCTTGTTGAAACGTATCCATCGAAACATATTCTCTCCCTTTTATCACGCTGTCTCTTTTGTAATGTAGTTTAATTATCATCTGGGGTGCCATCAGAGGCAGTGTGTCATATATTACAAATGCTGAATGAATTTGTGCGCTTCCCTGTAAAAAAAAAAACGATTATTCACTTGGCAGCAAACTCCATGTGGTCGTGCTGACTAGCAACAAGAGTTACACACACCTCTTTATACAGAACCCATGCCATCATCATATAAACCACAGCAATAATTCCAATAGGCGAGAGGATGGCAACAAAGAGAGCAATCATATTTGTGAATCCAAAGGCGACCTCCGACCGGCACACTCCAGCGAATAAATCTGTAAGAAACATATTTTGCACAAGTATTAACCAACCCAGATCGGCAATCTCTTAGCATCTGCAAAAGCACGAACGGGTACAGTGTAATTTGAAGTAAATATGGTATTTTGGGATGAACTCTGTACATGCCACTGCACAAACCACAACGTCGAATGCACGAACTTGGCATTATTTCTGCAGCGAACCTTTAACTTTGCCGGCCATAAGTTTGCAACTGAATTGGAAAATAAAAATCTGTTCATCAGAGAATACTCAGCAAATGCTAGCAATCTGACCCTCCTTTATGGCGCTTTTGCATACATTGCAATACCCGAAGAAAAGGAATATTTTTGGTGCCCACAGCCACAGTCCCATCAAAATTAATGATCATACGTTCATCTTTTCAAACACGAACAGAAGACACACAAAAGAACACTGCTTTGTCCTATACTGCTGATACAGGGAGTCAGTTGACGGTTTATCTTCAAATAATTAACGTTGGGCTTACCTGATTCTGGGCGTGGTCTCAAAAATATTCCGCATCCAACAGCTAGAGATAATATCCAGGTTAAAACAACCGCTATTCTACATCGTGATTTTGAGAGAATGATCCCAGAATGAAGGGGGTATGTAATTCGGATATATCGACTTATTGTCACGGCCACCAAGTTGTATGCGCCTCCCACTTGGGCCAAAACTACACCTGTCAGAATGATAGTACAGGGAACCCAGCCGCCTGAAAAGATATTCAGTGTTCATTTTCCTAACTGTATTCGCTTGACTTATTTTTGACCTGACGTACAATGACTGCTTGTAACATTTATGCTCACCAAATTGCTGAGCGAACTAGATCCAATATTGTATCACGACTGAAGTGCAGCTTTCATCGAGCTCGTATGAGTATTAGTTTGTGCATAGCTTCTCTCTGTCACTAATTTTTCACGAATCGATACCATGGTCTGTGAACATTTAGATGAATTACAGACAAATCTCTTAAAGCCAAAGTAAATATGACAAGAAACTTAATTTGTTATGAAGAATACTGAAAAAAGGATACCATGTTAACATAAAGCAATGCAGGGTATTGGAAAAAAAGTTCTGATCAAATGAAATAGAACATTATATTTTTGTCTGCACAATGGGATCAGCTGTCTCAGACAAATATCGAAGCCATGACGCAACAGTAGTGACAACTTGTCCAGACAGGCAACTGATACATTTTTCAATTCACCATTACTTTTTCAATGCTTAAAATTTTTTATTGGTCATATGTGGTCTTTGATGTTAATCCTTACAATTGTGCTATGTAAATATTTTAATAAAGGTCACTAGGTTTTAACTTTTTTTTTTTATTTCAAGCCAACTTTGAGAGGATGATATATCATCACTGCTGCAACTGTGACAGCCTCTGCTTTGTTCTACTTGTGTGTCTTGCATACAACCTTGGTATCTAAATGTTATATCCATTTTGGTATTTGTTTAGCACTACAGAAAAAAGTCTTAGCAAAGGCTTGGCCCTTTGACTAATACATTGTCTTTTCAGAATAGGTTTGTAACCAATGGTTGCAGACATTTAGTGTGCGATTCTGTTAAGTATACATTTGAGCAATTTCTTCACGAAAACAAGATAGAAAAGTTTACTAGTATTTCCAAGTGAGGAGCAGAATTATTATCGGAAAGGTTCTGGCTCCTGTCAAAAAAGTTACGCAATTTTACTTTCGATGCCTCAGAATCATAAAGGTTTGTATGTCCTAAGTGAATAACATTTGCCAGTCAACTTTCAAGTTCAGCTCTGACAGCTCTGTGTATGCTCTCTGTGTAACCATCATCATTTATAGAATGACACAATGTGTCACTTTAGACTGTAACTGCCAAGATTTCGGGCAATTGGCTCTATTTATAACACATGTGTAAATGACACCGTTCTTACCTTCAAAACGAGACATAACTGTATGACTGATCCAGTTAATGATATATACACAATTTGGCAATACCAAATGTGCTGTTGCCCATTCGCCACGGCATTAAAAAACTACGGACAAGCTAGGATAGGTTTTTGAGAAGTCTTAACATTTTGGGTACCAGCACCGGAACCCAAACATGCATACATTTGATGTCCATACAAGAGAATTTTGTAAATGATATCATGGCGAATGGGCGACAGCGCATTTGATATTTCCAAATTGAGAGTTGCACAGTTAATAAATATAATATTTCATAATGTCTCGCTTATAGATGTCTATATCGCAGACTAATCACCATCAGAGAAGCATTAATAACAATGCTATCAATGAACTTGTCTTTCATCTAAACCATTTAATACGAAAAGTACGGTTTCTTGAAATTCTGCTCACTCTTTTTGCCTATGAAATGACACACGGACTATGTCTTGGGGAAGAACAATATACCTTCTGTTGAGATGTTGTGATTTATATAACTTAGGCAAGAACGTTTAAGTTAAAAGGGTGTCATAACATTCACACCCCCCTCCCCACCCGGCATGATCCAAATGTCGTGGGAGATGTATTAATATAAACGAAGAATGCACAGTACTACACAGAATATGACAGTCCTGCAACGGTAAAAGGAGAAACAAAACTACCTACCGAGGATGCGTTGTATGACCGGACTCTCAAGTCTACTGATCTGATAGATGGGGTATACCAAGCCATGCAACAGGTCTGAGCACGCTAGGGAAAGAAGGAAATAATTTGCTGGTGTTCGTAGATCCTGGTATTTGGCAATACATTTTATCACCAAGCAGTTCCCAAAGATGCACAAAAGAGCCAGCACCGAAAGCGGTGCGTAGTAAATAATGGTAAAGGTCACGTCAATTCTGGTTGCCGGCGAATCAGTTTTATTCATTTTTGTGTGGCTTTGTTCCTGTTTCGATGGGTGAGTTGGCTAAAATTGGTGGCAATTTTCTTAGCACTTTGGTTGGATCTATGGTGGTGCTGCGTGCTTTGTCACTCAGTACTGTGTTATATTTTTTCTGGATACTAAGAATGGCAGTATCCTGAGACGCAAATGCGTCAGTTCATTTTAGTCCTTGTTGTGCGGGTTGACTGTGATTGTGTGGGTCCGGTCGGCAAGAGGCTAGATTGATTAGATGATCCTGCGTCTTCAAGCCACTCAACAGGCAGTTAGTTCCCACCAATATCTTTTCATGTGTCGGCTCTGGGTGTGCCGCTGCACGCAAAATTAGTTAGCAAACTCGATGGTTAATTTTCGTTTGCTCTGGTGCTGAGGGGAAACCGGTTTTTATTTCTGAAGAACTTTCAGTCACTGGCAGACTGCTTGGGTTCATTATTCATGGCACGGTGGCGCAAGACATAACTTGTATACATATCTTTTTTTTAGATAAAATTCTTTGCCTGTAATTGGCTGATAAGCACGAGATGCAATCTGGCCACGTCTTGCAGTGGGTTTGCTGGTGTTATGTGGTGGCAGATTGATCAGATTGATATTAATTGTATTGACTTAGGTCACTAATACATGCAGTAATATTTACAGGTTAACAGATGGTTGGATTTGCATGTAAAAATCAACCTCAAACAAAAATTGGGTAATCCAGTGCGTCCAATAGCCTGCCCTCTCACAGCTGAACCTTGGACAGAACCATGGTTGCAATTGGTTCAAAGTTTGAGGTTGATTTTTAACCAAAAAAAAAAAAAAACAAAAAAACCCACTATTGATTGGCCATACAGAAACCGAGCACAGCGTGCTAATATAACTTGTATCCACTTCCCTTCAGCTTTCAGGACCATCTGCATTGAGGGGACTACACATGTACCAGCATAGGACACAATCATGCATGCTACCCAGGGCTGTATCAACAGTGAGTGGTAATAATATGACTCTCCGAGACAAAGATATTTCCGATTGGTATGACTGTTTGCTGCCATGTAGGCACATATATTGGTACTGACTGCAGCATTGACCGACTACTTTACTTCTGTCTTACATATATATATATATATATATATATATATATATATATATATATATACCATACTGTTATACCTGTATAGGTCAATGCGGGACTTTGCTTATCGCTCAAGCCTAGTCCTTGTACATAACTGCGCTGTTCTCATCACTACTTATTTTTTGTTGCCATGTGGCGTCGTCATGCCCACGCCTTACCGTGGGTATGGCAATGCTATGTGGTAGCAGACTGACATTGAGAATTTTTGTTTTAAGTCACTCCTAAATGCATTTATATTTATGACTATTGAGACAAAGGTGTTTCTGAATTGAAAAACTTCGTTTACTGCCATGCAGGCAAATGTAGGGACCATGACTGCAGGCATTGGTTAATTACTATAGTTCTCTTGCACATTTATAACATACTGCAGTACATGCATTGTCATTGCAGGACTTCGCTTATTGCTTAACTTAGTCGTTGTACATTGTATTATTGTCATGGCTATTTACTTTTGGTACTATGTACAATCGTCATGTCACGTCTCCCTATGGGTATGGCGATCCCTTGTGGTAGCAGGTTGATATTGATTGTATTGATTTTTAAGTCAGTGCTAAATGCAGTATATATATATATATGCCTATCTGAGACAAAAATATTGCATGTTGGTATGACTTGGTTTACTGCTATGCAGACATATGTGTTCGTACTGGCTGCAGCCATAACGCAACTTCACTATGTCATAATCGGAATCTACCCTACACTGATCTATCACTAGCACTGGCAGTAATGCATGAAACGGCCAATTTGTTGATTGACGATGTCAAATCACTACCTTTTTGAATTCGTTAGAGATAGAAACACATTTTTGTGTCTTAAAACTACTGAGAATACTGTAATAAGTGGTCATATCTATAATGAAAACTAATGACACATGCAAAGTGCAGTAATTTTTTATAGCTTTCGGCTTTTCTTACAAACTATATCCTTGATATTTTCAACGTAGTGAGAATCTGGTTTGACTCAATTCATATCGAATATGTGCATTTGCAATTTTGAAATTATGTGAATGTTAAACGTATGTAAGTGTGGATAATATTGGAACACTAATGTACAATTATGTGTTCGATATTTTCTCCAAATCACGCACCAGATCCACTTCGAAATTTTCGTGGAAGTGCATTCACAGGATTTCCGTAAAACAATGTCACTAGATTAAGCAAATAGGCCACCCATATTCAGATACATGTAATGTCAGTTTAAATCTAGGCTGCGCTTAGGTGTGCTCATCATAGCTGAGTTCAAGCTCAACTCAGCCCAGCTCAGCTTGGGACTTATTTTTAATGTGTCTATGTATGGGCAGTTCACACAGCCCTTTTGTTTTCAAGATTGCAATTTTATTCTTAAAATGATGAAGATGATGAAGATGATGAGGATGATGATGATGATGTTGATAATAATAATAATAATAATAATAATAATAATAATAATAATAATAATAATAATAATAATAATAATAATAATAATAATAATAATAATAATAATAATGTCAATTTCGTTGGGGAAAACTACCCCTTTACATAAAGGCCGAGAATATAATATTATGCTAACTGATGGGTGACCTACCCTCCCCTGACAGCTTTGATGAACGGAGATTGTGATACTGACAGCAATTAGGATATCCAGACAAAAAACACTTTGGAGACAGAGCTCATGCACAGGACGATGTGGTTCATCTATAACAAAGACATTTAAGATGTCGAACAATATGTATTTGATTTCATAAATATCTTGGTATGATTGCACAATTAGTGGACCCTTTCTAAGAAGTTCATATAGATATGGGCATCAATGTAAACTGTTAAAGAAAAAAAACCAGATGACGCAAGGATTTTAGTAGTTTTTTGGATCTGCGCGACAACTTAGAGCTTATACCTCAGTCCATCAAACATTTGGACTGACCTGTTATTTCATCTATCATCTTAAATGCTTGATTGATGATGACTGGGTCACGCAGAGTCAGAAAATTCAAAGTGACATTTTATAATCCTGGAGCATTTTAACACATTGATGTTTATTCATCCCGTCTACACCCCACCCGCAATGTGCATTTTTTTTGCCAAGCAACGAGATCATGTTTCAAATAATCCTACAAACCAGTCATTAATAACTTCTAGCCCTCAACAGATTAAAATAGACATAAAATATGTGTTTCATACTTTGATATAAAGTGACTTTGACCTAGACGTGACTGTCACCTCTGAAGATATTTTACATAGCTTCAGTGCCAGTTTTGTTGTTTCCTGTTTGTCCATGGGATGAATACGTAGTATCCGCTGGACACTTTACTTCGATCTTGACCTTGCTGTAACTTTACTTTCGAACAATTGAGTTCTCGTTTATAATAAAAAAAATTCCAAACCTAAACCAAACGTTGTACACCTACGTCTAAATGATATGATAGTGGCACATCCAGATATTATGATGGCAACAGCTTTGCAGTGACACAGACCAGGAGTTTCTATCGTTTATCCGTGAACTCGAAATTTATCGAGTGGCACTTGACGTGGTATGGGCTTATCGAAATCTGTTCCTGATGTTTTCATTAGAATTAGAGGGAGGCATTCTCTGTTGAGTTGTGTGGGTTTAGTTGCTACCTTAGCGGCAGAGACCTGTCTTGCTGAAGTTATAAGTGCAGTATTTCCAGGAGTTTCAAAGAAGCAAGACAGAATTATGTTCCCTCAGAATGTTAGAGCCTTGTATAGAAAAAAAACCGTGAAAATACATGTTCGAATAAGGATGAATTGCAGAACATTGCAATGCAAGTTATGGAAAAGGAAATAGCAACACAGAATGTGTCGGTCCAGTAGGTACATGTACATGCCACCATCAGAAAATGACAGCAGAATAGCTGATATGAGATTCTGTAGCGGTGTTTTTGCATTGTGAGTATGCATTACAATAGGCCACATATCTTCTGCTAAATGTTGTAGTCGTATTGATTTAAACACATTTTTATTTATAAGTTATAAACTCGATGCAGCATTTTCACACGCCAGGTGAGTTGTATCAAGTAAGACTAGGTCGTATCATGGAGGAACAAACTAGTCTGGTTTATTCATATAGAAGAAAGGCAAACAACACGTTACAAAGGGAGCCGCACTGTTATAGCATGAAGAAGCAGACAATGGCAGCATTTTAGGTGGCACCACTAAATTGAATTTCCCACAGAGGGCCATTATAACACATCCTGGCGTATCTGAGAGTAAGAGCTGTAACTCTAAGGAAGGCTATGCTCATCAATTAACTTCAAGTCTGACTTACAAAATAAGAGCCATTAACATATATGATGAACATCAAACTTTTGACTTTGCCCCACCTGAACGCAGTCATGGTGACTCCAAGAAGCATATATTTGAAATGATTCGTGATTGATATACTCCTAAACGACATACGGCTTGTAAGATATATTACCTTTAAGTCACGAACAAAGCTAATATGAAGGTTTTATTGAGTGGACAAGAGGCTGTAAGGTTATAAATAATTCTTCGTGTTCTTCTCGTGAGGTAAAGTTGAAACATTTGTGTCACCAGCCTAAATTCTCTGCCGGTACCAAATTTGTTCTCGTTACAAAAATGTCAAATGTTCGTCTATCATTGGCGCACTGAATTCCACAAATGGTTGCAAACAGAAAGCTGTCTGAACCTACAATACAGCTACACTGTGTCAAGTGAAAATGACAACCCTGATGTTTCATGGGATATGAAGGAAAACAGTGTGGAAATGTGCAGATGATCAAGTCTTCTTCGGCAGCTCTCAAGTCACTAATGTATGCATTCCTTAATTGCCGAAAATACCGCCAAAGATTTGTCTTATTAGAGGTGTTACAATTCTTCCTTTTTTGTGAATTCTATCAACCTTTCGTTTCATAGCACGAAGACGACTTGTGTACCAACGTGCATCATCCTGCCTTACAGTTATAGTTCTATTTGGTATACACCGCCTACCAATATTTAGAAAAGTGCTGGTCTACAACTTACACATTTCATAAAGGTTCTCTTGACAAAGGTCAAAGATATTCTTTCGAACGGGAACACAGGTGTTTTGTACGATGATTCACTTTTGTTGGAGAAGGCAGACCTGCTTCTGTTCAGTATCCCCTATAACGTTCTGAATGATCATTTAAAACATTGGTAAAATATTATCGATAAGTGTTGCTGAATGTTCAGTTATTCTTGTGGGCCTGTTGATACATGGAAGGAAGATGTTGCTATATAAGTTTTCAATGAAACCAGAAGAAGCTGGGTGTTTATCTATATTTAGCACATTTATATTAAAGTCACCCAGGAGATAGCATGGTTTTTTTTCTTGTCTTATTTTATGTAGAAGAACGTCCGAACGTCGAATTGGCAGTGAAATAGACCTTAAATATTTGGAGGCTATCAAAGAGAGGAGCAGGTGTCATCATGGAGTTTGTTTTACGTTTCTGGTGCAGGATGCCCACCGTTGCAGTCCTTGTTAGGATTTATCTTGGTTTGTACAGGTGGTCTAGCTTCCACTGTTTATTTACTATCACAGGGACCGAATATAATGCCACAGTTTGTTTCTACTTCAGTTATACACTGGCAGGTGGTTTAACAAGGATAAGATATCCAGCTAGAAAGGGTACATATGGTTCAGGGGTAAGTCAAATTGTTCTTATCTGAACCTATACTATGCACATTTAGTAATTATGGTTTGTTTGACAGTTATTCTTCTTTCATAATGAAGCTCTGCATTTTAAGCAAAACTTCACGTATTTAGCTAATTCATCATTAGCCACGTTCATATTTGTTCATTATTATGTGGTTTGTCTTTGCTGAACATTTAGCTTAGACAAGGAGCCGCTACTCAGAGAGACATGTGCGGTATAAACTCCGAAACATGTTCTGAGTAGTTACCCACTGAAGACCCTATCATCTATTTGGGCTAATACAGCTGAAGACCCTTTGATTTATTTGGGCTAGTACAGCCTATGTCAACATTTTACAGAGAAACGTGTGCAATATAAACAACAGTACTTCCATATGTATAAAGGTTGGACAGGAGCAGGTTAGCTTATGGACAGTAAAGAGTTCAGACTGCGGAATATGGTCATGACTACTAGAAAGTCGTTCTGGACAAAAGACACAAATACCATATAGTCTTCAGTATTTTCAGAGAATATGAAAAAGCTCAGAGCTCACTCAAAACAGAAATATTGCATGCTTTAGAGTTCACTCCTAGATTATATAGTAAAAAAAACTTAAATATAACTTTTCGAATTCAGACTTGAAATATCCTGATATATTGTCTCGACCGATGCAATTCTTAGGAGCTAGTACATATGCTCTGCATATTTCGCACCCATAAAGAAATATAAAGGCAATCAGTTTATCAAATAAATCCAAATATAAACGAATATTATTTTTTTCAGCAAACAAGGTATGTTTTAAGCTTCCAATAGCATTTTAGCTTTTTGACATAAATGTTTTAAAGGTTCCAGTAAAATATCCATTAGATATCATTTCAATGCCTAGGTAGGTATATTTATAGTTATTTCTAGTTCCGCATTACCAACAAACAATTTTCTCATAATTTTTACTAGATATATTAAATATAACTACTTTGGATTTTTCTACTTGATATTCAAATTCCAGTTTTTAGAACATGCGTGTAATTTATCCAAACAACATTGCAAGCCATGTTCACTTTCCAAAATTAGTATTCAGTCATCCGCATAAGGCATACAGTCAGTCATGTGTAAAAATTTCTGGCAAATCATTGACAAATAAATTAAATAGAGTCGGGCTTAGCACACATCCTCATTTTACTTTTGCTTCCTATACTGCAACTTTTTACCAGTAGAAATGGGGTTGACTCTGTGCAACAGATCAAATATATTCCACTCACTGAAATCAAATTGCAACAATGTATATCTGAGGGTCTGCCAACGGCTTCTGTTTGGTCTATTTGGGATAGTACATAACTCGTCTGAGGAGTGTAGCCGATACCCTTCTATTTGAATGTATGCTAAGTTAAAATTTTGACATATTGCATCATGTATGGAGACGCGATTTTAATGTATATTTAATTGTGTGACTTAAAGGTTTTAATTGTCCAGTCATTGGATGATGTCTATAAACTATGGGCATGTACGTTGAAATTAAGGGCCAAACTTGTTTTAGACCTGCTTGAAAAGCGGGTTAAGGATAACTGCTGTAAAAAAATGAACTTGGATGAACCGAGACTTCACGCCTGCCGGGACGGGATTGCTATAAAATAGAGATTCCAGCCAGTGCTATTCATTTGATGAGCCAGCACAGCCAGCAATGCAAGGCTTCACACCTGCCGGGATGGGATTGCTATAAAATAGAGATTCCAGCCGGTGCTTGTCATTTGATGAGCCAGCGCAGCCAGCAACGCAAGACTTCATGCCTGCCAGGACGGGATTGCTACAAAATAGAGATTCCAGCAGGTGCTATTCATTGTCGGTTTTTGTATTCATGTCTGCCATGCATGTAAAGTGCCGTCCATGAAGTCCTACAGGTGTCATGGTTCCAGATTTCAACAGACTTGTGGTGTCCTCTAATGTGTATGCTGGCAGTCAGTAACCCACTTACTGCACCAAACTAACTACCCAAATGGGTTAGAACAAGAAAGGAGATGCACGAAAAAAAGGTGCACAGTGTTTGAGACAGTGGTACAGGCTTATCCTGGGCCCCATGGCTCGGCAAGTGGGCATGCCTTCAACCACATGTGCTAGAGCTACAGGTAAAAGGTTGTGACATGACGGGCTGGGCAAGCAAGCTCGCGACCCCACCTGCCTTGATATCAGAGACTCAGCCAGCTCCAACCCTGAATAGTCCAGTATCATGCTCGGACCTTCGGGGCACTGCCCATTTTTCTACTCCCATATTGCCAGGGACAGATGACTAGGGGGCAGCAAACATTACCCAGCGAACAGTCGTGCAACTCTTTTATTGCAGAAGGACAACAAAGCACTGCCGCACATATTGTTTTGCCAGCATTGTCTATTTCCACAGCTGAAAAAACTGCAACTGATAGAGAAAACATTACCCAACAAACAACTGTACAACCCTTTCATTGCAGGTGGACACCAAGGCACCACTGCATATATGATTTCTCCAACAGGGTCCCCTTTCACAACCAACAATCTGCAGCTGATACAGTCACCAATCAGCGACTCAGCTAGCCAAGTGTCTCAACTACAGCGGCAAATGTCATTGATGGTTATTAGATAATCGACGAAACCTGGACATTTATGTCCTATAGATCTGGCCACAGATTGGGCCCGCCTGAGGGCAGTACCAGGGCAGACAGAAAAGACCATAAAGGCGGCACTGACTGGTGAGTTTGTTCAATTAGAAGATTTTCTTCCAATCTATACCTTTAGTGATCTATACAATCTAGTGATGATCCAAGTGGTATTCAGACCTATTTGGACAATGACGGTAAATTATCATATAAGCCATAGCGGTCTAAGCATCACATCTTTAATTTCAATACATGGCTTGAGGCTTGGCAAAATAACAAAAGATTGCTTGTGATATTTCATGGCTTCACATTGTACAATACCACGTCAGAATATAAGATGTTCATTCTCCAAATGAAGCGGAAATATGTATGGACCACTGTATCATTGTTTCATATGAGACATTGCACCAGCATGTCTGAAAGGACAGTAAATTTCTTGGACCTTGATCCAAATTTAATGAACAATATCTTTGATGCTACATCTATTAGTGCACGTGCCCCTAGGTGCCCCAGGTGTAAATCGTTCGAACACACCTGGTTTGATGAGTGTCCCTCTCCGGCGATTGCACTGATCGTGGTGTAATCAGAGACGAAACGAGTGGGAAAGCAGTCACATGACCAACAACACTGGTTGTCAGTCGATTGATATGAGGGGCCCCCAAGGGCTATTTTGGACCCCAGATCCAATCGAAAATCCAAATTGGCCTTCAGCCCATACATTTGCTGAAGAGGTGAGACACAGGCTCGTGTCCAATTTCACCAATCAGCACATGATTGGTGCATCCGCAGGTAAAAAGTTTGACAACATGACATGCAGTCCTTTGGACGCCTTTAAGATAAAACGCCCAGAAAAAGTGTGCACAATCCATGACATATGTTATCCACCTGGTAGCTTAATTAACGACAATACTAATTATCAACAGTGTTCCATTACCTTTCAATCAGTCAATGATGCAGTCGCCCTGTGCCCAAATATTAAATTGCAATCCGGTGCTGAGTCATATATGGAGCAATATTAGAGCTTGATGATGCTTTTAAGCACATAGTCATCAGGCCCAGCGAATGGCATCTTCTCGGGTCCACGTGATCCGACAAGGTGAATAATAATGAGACACGTAAGGAGTACTGGTTTAGGACAGTGTTTGAATTTGGAATGAGATCCTCACCCAAAATTTGGACACATTTGCGGCTGGTTCACAGTATATTATGGAACAGAATGGTGCGTCAAACATTATTAGGTATATGGAGGACTATGCCCTGTTTGCATCATCAGAGGTCAAGTGCAACCCTAACTTTAAAATCATGCTTGACGTGTGGCCTGGGGCTGGTATCAAAGTACAGCCTAGAAAAGTGGTCTGGGCTACTACGTGCTTGGTTTTCTTGGGATCGTGAAAGACAATGTGAATAACCAGATTAGGCTATCAGGCGACAGAAAGTGCGAAATAACTTCGGTCTTACAGGAGTGGGTTAATGATAAAGTTGCGTGAAGGGAAAGCTGTTGGGTATATTTACGTTCTGTTCCAAAGTCATCAGATATGGCAAGACATTCACTAGGAGGCTTATTGAGTTATCTAAAAAAGTGAAATATATGCACCGCAGAGCTCATCTTAATCTGGCAGTCTGGTCCTACATTCAATGGTGGACAGAATGCTTTCATGCCTTCCTGCCCACAACAGAGTCAGCACATTTCCGAATGAGGGATAGTAAGGCCTTACATCTGTATACTGAAGCCTTAAACGTGGCATTAGTGGCCGTATGGGGCTCCAGTTGGTCCTACTGGTGCTATACAGGCACGTGTTGCAGAGTAAGGGAACGACAAACTATAAAGACCTCTTCACGTTAGTTTAAACTATTGCTAAGTTTGGCGAGAGACTGCAAGGACAAAGACTTGTATTTCACATGGACAACAATGCGGTTGTGTACATAAAAAATAATGTTTACTGTAAGGATGAAAAGTTAATGACAATCGTTAGACGGTTGTACTACCTACTCGATAAATACAGCATTATGGACTGCTCGATATATATATATATATATATATATATATATATATATATATATATATATATATATATATATATATATATATATATATATATATATGTATGGACTCACGATAAAAGGTCAGAAGATGCTCTAAGCAGACTAGATCTAAATGGATTTAGAACACTTAATCCTAGTGCTTATCCGTATATGACTTGGCCGGCATGTCTAAATATTGACGATGTCTATTACTGAGATAACGAATACTGGTGTAAGCAAGGACATACAATTAGCTTACTAGAATTGAGTTGAACATTTCACGCAAACAATTTGTTATTCTTATATATTATTATATATTTCAGGATTTGATCAAACAGTACACTCCTTGTTGTCATCTGTATTGAGGCCCACCACCAACAGGACATATGAGTCGGCCCAGCGTCAGTTTATCAACTTCTGCTCATTCCATCTCCTCACCCCAGTCCCAGCAAGTGAGAGAGTCATACTTCGGTTCATTGCTTATGCTCCAGGCGCACTGGGATTGCCCTGTGCCCATAAAATTAAGGCAAGTTCGCTACATGTATATCACTTGGCCATAGTTGCAACATGTAATGCAAGGGTCCCCTCTCCCCCCCCCCCACCTATCGATACCCCACAGATTTGGCTACTAATAAAGGCAAAAGACGAAGCGGGCCCAGCTCCTTTGTGTAAGTTACCAATTGACTACTCTTCCCTTTGTAATATGCTGCCAACTCTCTCCATACCTTATGACGATCAAGTGTGGAGGGCAGAGGTTACACTGGGATTCTTTGGGGGATTTTTGGATGGAGAATATGCAGTAGACTATGATTGTTCAGGTAATTTATTGTTCCCGCCACAGTGGCTAGGTGACGTGACATTTATCAGTCACGCAGCCACAAAATTCATGAAGGGAGATAAATATGTAAAAAAACTAGGCCCCGTGGCTTTACCAGAATCATTGGTTGATCTTCGGCCCCAACTTGTGCAGTATGCTGCATGTGGTTTTAACTGTCAAAAAGATCGTCAAATATAATATTGAACCCTCATAGCTCATTGCTTTAATTTTTTGAGAGAAACTCTCGCTAAAAAGATGACTTTCATTGAAAACTGTTGTCCGCTTCTCTTGTCGTGGAACTATTATATATTTTGCTAACACTTTGAACATTCAGGCATTTTTTGTACATATTGCACTGCAGTAAGTGTTCCAAAAGTAGTCGGGAAGGTATTGTTTTTATAATTGTCTGATGAGTATAATTTGTTAATGTGAAAATCATGTCATGTTGGCTTGATGTGTTTGATATGCAGCTGATACCTGGTTACTTCCAATAAATGGGTTAATTTATATGTATTTGTTTAGCTTTCTTTCTCTCTCTCTCTCTCTCTCTCTCTCTCTCTCTCTCTCTCTCTCTCTCTCTGTATAAATAATTAAATGAGCTGACTGACAAGTTGACCTATGTCTGATTGTCAATGAAAAAAAAATTGAAATGTTACATGTAAGACTGCTGCACTTGCAGCTACCTTTAGGGATTTCAACATGATTTCTCTGTCTGTCTATCTGTCTGTCTCCCCTTCTCTCTCTCTCTCTCTCTCTCTCTCTCTCTCTCTCTCTCTCTCTCTCTTCATAAAACTCTTTCTCTGATAAATGTGGTATGCTTTTACAATAATTTGGACTTATACATTTTGGCCTTTTGAATTTTATAGAGCCATGGATTATTTGTACATGCTCCTTAGATGACTAGCAGAAAACTTACAATGGCATACTACATTTTTGAATTCTAAATTATTACCTTAATAATGACTTATTAGATGACTTGTGGGATTTATACTTTTCTGAACATTTAATTTATCTTTTCAAACATACTGGTGTAAAGCATATGAAATTTGACTGCTATGCTTACAATTTTTGGCTATTGTAATGCAATTTGATTACTGTTTTTTGCAATATTTGACTGCTGTTTTGCTTTTTGAGACCTGATGTCACTTGTTTGTGACTGATGTTTAACATTTGAACCAGTGTACTTGCAAATTCTGACACTGTATTGAATTTTGACAACTGTACTAGCATATCAAAAAAAAAGTTTCTTCTGGGAATACTCTTAGTTTATCTCCTTTAAAACAACATCATGCCTTAAGCTATGTATAATATTGTTGTTTGGATCCTTTTTGATGATCATTTTAGTCCTAGGGGCTTTTTGGTGGACTGATGTTGGTGTTAGTGTCACTTGGTGGACTTGTATGGGTGATGATCATTGTTGAGACTCTGTTTGCAATTAGGTTTTTTAAAATGCTGCATTTTATTTATATTTTCGACAAATCTGCAATATGTGCTTGCAAATCCTCTAATGAACTGCAGATTTTGATCCATGAATTGTACGTTTCTATATGCACATGAATGATGCACCTGTTCAAGCCAATTTACAGCAACAGACCTATATTTTTAAACTTTTTTTATTGTAGTCATGTGAAAACTAGACACTGTTTTTTTTTTACCCTGATGGCCTTTGGATGTACGTATTGGACTCTTTTAGATAGAGACCAACTATAAATTAATGTGATTGAACTGAACATACAAAGGAGCATTGCCTTTCGTCGGAATTGACTTAAAATTGTTTCACTCTGACTACGGTTTGGATATGTTAATGACACTGTCTAATTTTGTACAAAATTGTGAAATTCATAACACCATAAATAGGGATAGAACTACCTCTAAATCCTTTATACTTACTGCAGGTATACCACCACCTTGCATTACTTGGGTATTATTTAATTGAGAGCCCCGAAAAATCATCAATTGATATTCCCACAATATGTTAAGGACTAGCACCGTAAAAAGCGAGCGCAGCTTTCCTGTATTGTATAGTATGGTTTGTAGTATTAGGAAAATTGGAACGGGAAATGCAGTTTATGTGTCCGTGACCACAATACATAAGGAATTACGGTAGTAATTCGGCAGGCTTCTGGGTAGAATGATTATAGAGTGCATATTAGAAATGACTCTTACAGGTACAGGGGGCTATCTCTTACATAATTCTGACCACAGAAACACACTTGTTTTTCTCAAACTGACAGGTACAGTGTGCAGTATTTATTGGCAGGTCAGCTATCAATATACTCAGTGTAGTGACTGAATACACATGGCTACAATGTGAGTTCTCCACGTACACCACGCAAAACAGCGTGACTGCTGTCAGTACTTTGGCTGTAGCAAACTGTAATATCTAAAAGTTTCCCCAGTGATGACTAGGTTTTAACGTTCTCAGATGATTTTAAATATTATGAGGGACAATTTGCCATAAAATATATTAGGGTTAAGTTATTTTTGAAGGTACAGACTGCACCTGGTTTGTTTACTTTTTTGACAGTTGAATTAGAAGAGGACCACCATAAGGGGGCACTGTAGGTGACTACTGTGAGCAGAAGAAAGACCCATTATCAGGTCTGTCATTAGATCATTTAAGTACGTCAAATATCACATTCTATGAATGAACAAACATAAAAGTGCATTTAATAATCATGATCATATGTATGCTCAAAACCAGCGCCCAGTTGTACAAAATGAGGTATGTCTTTGAACATTTACTGAAATAAAGGTGGGCAGAAAGTGCCGAATTGTATGTTTAATAAACCTTTGGAAAAGATAATTTCAAAACATGCTGTGAAATGGCTTTTGAAGCGCACATCCACTGTTGAATTTACATTGTATATGACTTGCAAAATTAAAATTCAATGAAAAATGTTTGTATTTGTGTTGTCATTTTCATCATGAAAATAATTTTCTGTTGACATCAAATAATTGTCATTGATGAAATGCTAAAGATTTTACACACATACACACACACACATACACACTGAAATGAACACACATATTATACAGAATTAAAACTCCATTCTAGTTTAGGTTCTTTTCACTATTAAACAAATATTAATGTTTTGCTTGGAGGTAGGCAATAATTAAGGTAAAATTTTAAGTGCAGTTGTGCACGTGGCAAACAACCGTTCTAACAATGGAAATGCTAGCCGCTCCCCCTTGACAACAAAACATTACAGCCGCCATGTTGTGTGGCTTTTCGTTCCAATGGTCGGTTTGGGCGTGCTTACCTCAATGATTCTCACAATACTTATTCCCATCTGATAATTTTTCCAGGCAAGAAAGATAAAATTGTCAACTTGGTCTGGGTAGAGGAAAGAGACCAGAGAAAGGCGCATAATGGAAGGGAAGGCCCGTTCCGACCTTGACCACCCAGAATAAAGTCAGAATGAGCGGTCCAAGCAGTTCCATTCTACCTTCTACCATGTCACATTATTGTACAAAATTTCAACTTCTTAAGTCAAATTCACATGAGTTGTCGCATCCATAATGTCTTTTCAGGAAATACCCCTGTGACCCTGAAAATAGTTCAAGGTCATCCTATCTACAATCTCAACGTAGCTCTCATACAGTTGCATATTCACACAATTTGAACCTGCTTCCTTAAGTCTATCTGCAATCAGAAAGATGTTATAAAGAATCATATAGAAATATAATTACACTAAGTTTCAACCTCCTAAGTCATATCCTTCTCAAGTGGGTCTGCAATGATTTTTGAAAAGTGTTCTGGTCATGTGACCTTGTAAGTATGGCAAGGTCACCCATAAACAATTCTAACCTTGTATGTGTTGTCGTACATAATCATGCAAAGCTTCAATCTCCTCAGTCAAATCCTTTCGGAGTTATCAGGTTCACGTCAAGTGTAGATAAATGCCCACGTGACCCTGAAAAGTAGGTCATAGTCACCAATTTGCAATCCCAAGCAAGGTCCTATATAGGAACACATTCACATCTCAAATCTTTCTTGAGTGATCACGTTTGCAACATGTGTTGAAGAAGAAGAAGAAGAAGAAGAAGAAGAAGAAGATGATGATGATGATGATGATGAAGAAGAAGAAGAAGAAGAAAAAGAAGAAGAAGAAGAAGAAGAAGAAGAAGAAGAAGAAGAAGAAGAAGAAGAAATTGATGCAAATACAAGATGCTCCCGTTGCATGGGGAGACATAGCTAATTCAGTAATGCTCTGAGAATGCATATGACTGACAATAATTAAATAAAATAACTGTTGAATAGATTGGACACCACACTGCTGTAACAATGCTGAAAAAAGATTTTTCATTGCTGAAAATTTGTACATGCGTCAATCATGGAAGACAGCAGTGATGTGAGAATATGTAGAGCAGATTTAATATGAACATGCATGATGTGTATGATTAATTAAAAATAATAGTGCTGAGTCCTGAACAACTGATTAAAATGTCTCATCACAACACTTTGAAGTTCATACATATAATTTACTTAACAATTTAACATTAGGTTGAATTGTTAGTACAGAATTTATGCTTATTTCAATGTGAAGTGTTTTTTTCTGGTTCATTTTAAACCGATGCATTCTGCATAAATGTATCATGCTAATACATTGCGTCCATATTGCACGGACAACCATGCTAAGTGAAGCCAAATAGGTTTTGTCTATTTTGCCTGATATAAATGCAAATCATAGCATGAGAGAAAAACCTGTACATGAGGAACACTTCCCGGCAAGCGCTATGTGCTCAAACAATATGTGCCTTTCATTTTTCCCCAGAGCTTTCCAATGGTTCAAAAAGAGATACAGATGTGGTTGAAGGCTATCCATAAGCAACTGCACCCAGCCCATTGAAGAAAGCCTTATGTAGTCACCATTTATGGGGATGTACCCAGCAACATGATGGAAACACTGCTTTAGAGGAGGGATAGCATCATACCCCTAGTAGATGAAAGGTCAGCTTGGGTATAATGGGACGGGGGTCCAGGTAAAGCTCTGGAGGAAGGATAGCATCATACCCCTAGTATATGAAAGGTCAGCATGGGTATAATGGGACGGGGGTCCAGGTAAAGCTTTAGAGGAAGGATAGCATCATACCCCTAGTAGATGAAAGGTCAGCTTGGGTATAATGGGACGGGGGTCCAGGTAAAGCTTTAGAGGAAGGATAGCATCATACTCCACGTAGATGCAAGGTCAGCTTGGGTATAATGGGACGGGGTCCAGGTTAAGCTTTAATCTGTTCCTTGGCATGCACATTATGTTTATTATGCTAAAGAGGACAACGGGTGCCTATTGTACACATATGGTAGACAAAGCAAATGATTAATAACCGTTGTTATTTGGTACTGGGTCACTTATTAAATGCCTCTCCACTTAATTGTTTAACAGTGATTAAGGGGGACTGGCATGCTGTGTCTGAACATACAACTGTTTGTTTCCAGTTCCAATGCAGATGTCAAAATTGGCTAATATCTTGCGTTTTAATGATTGAAATTTAGCTTGCTTTGCAGGACTTTAAAATTTCAAGAACAAAAATCTGCGACTAGACTTGTCAAGATCATACGCATTGACATATTTTTAAAAGAAATTTGCCTACGAACTGTTGAAAAAAACATAATTTGAATTTCATTAAACAGATTCGCACAAGGAACCATGCACAATAACTAGATAGAAATGGTTTCATAATTTGAGATACCACATGATACGGATTGTTTATATTTTGGGAGTGGCCGATAACAGGATCTTGATGCAATTAACCGCCCATCTAAAATTTGTGTCCTTGGTATTATGTCCATAAATCAGCTATGGAAAGATATCTCAGCATCCTAACAGAAATACTTTATTTCGATTTAAAAACAAAAACAAAAATAAAAACAAAAACAAAAACAAAACAAAAAAAAACCAAAAAAACAAAAAACAAAAACAAAAACAAAAACAAAACAAAAATGCCTTCTTCAGCAGAAAACAGAAGTAAATGGGAAGATAAGCGGCTGCCAAGCAACCAATCACGATAGAACCTGCCGCAGATTTACACTGTGAATTAGTTTAATATGGTCCCCAATACTGCCAAAACTCTGCTATGTCTTCTCATCTGCTTAGTAGAAAGCATTTTCATTGTACAGACATAGGTTTTAAGCCGTACAAATTCATTACAGTGTTTATCAATCATGCCATTGGGCACCTATCGAAACAGCCCCCATTAGTACTCTCCACCAGTGACAACATTGAAAAACTTCGTATCTCCAGCGTTGGAGAGCTCTTCTTGCCCGATCGCAGCACCATTGCTCTGGAGTGTTGGGAACTCTTTGCCAAAATGTCCTACCCCATTGCACTTCTAGCACACGTCCCCTGACACTTTGGAAGGTGTGTTTAACAAATTGCTCCCAGAACCTTTATCTGGACTAGTGTCCTGATATTTTCACTGATTTGAGGCAAACTCCTTAGCATCTACAAGTTTCTGGAGTGTGGCAGCAAAAATGTTATGCTCCCCCTGCATACGTTTTGCAACTGCTAAGGCTATTTTATCTCCAATGTTTCTTGTTTTTGTTTTTGTTTTTGTTTTTGTTTTGTTTTGTTTTGCTTTTTTTTTTTTTTTTTTTTGTTTTTGTTTTTTTTTATTTTGGTTTTGTTTTTTTTTTTGTTTTTTGTTTTTGTTTTTGTTTTTTTGTAGGGACAACTTCAGTAGCCGTGACAAAATACTTGCTCTCTGAATCTTGCACAAAAGAGACTGATTTGACCGCTTTATTCTGGCCAAAATGCCTAGTTCTGGGAGTTAACATTCCTTAAAATGCAGGGCTTCATTAATAACTTTTGGTTCCTGATTCAGAAACTGATACCTTGCGCTTTGGTTTGTGTAACACTTGGGGAATGCCTCCATGGCCATCAATTTACGAAATATTCTTGACTCCGTAGAACAATCTGGGACGCCATCTCGAGCTCAGTGCTGACTGACACTTGTAGCCAGGTCTATTTGCAGAGATATCTGGGGAAAGTACATTGTTGCAGAGGGAAGAATGATGAGGCATACCTGTATGCTCCACTGAAAGTGGTATGCTTACATGTCCAATAGGAGGGGATCATTCATATATCCAAGTGGAAGCGGTACACAAACATAGTAATTAATACTACCTCTTGGTGGGACGTGTGATGGCATAAAGTAATTCTGTGAGGCCCCTGATCGAAAAAGGGTGAGCATGCGAGTGGAGCTAACAAGTGGTACTTGTGTCCATGATGAGAAGTAAGTCTGAGATGCCCCTGGTGGAAAACCGAGGCATATGGGAATAGTTATGGGTGGGAGCACTAAGGTTTGTAAGGACAAATACATAGGAGACCCCCCCCCCCCCGTCTTCACAAATAGTACCTACAGGGGCCTTGAGGTCTGTGATGACAAATACGTTTGAGACCCACCCATCCGCCCCCCATTGAAACTATGGTGCCTCCTTGAACAGTTTTAGTAGGTTCAGCAGGTGCTGAAGTTTCATTCATGTTACCTGTACTGGCAACTGGTTCTAAACATGGGGGAAAAATCCACTGGTATTAACAGCAGCAGTTCTTTCTGATCAACAGCAGGGTGTAATTCTGATACGGACACTTCCGATGATAAATATTTTCTGTGACTCCTATATACCCTACCTGGAGCTGCCAGCAAAATGGTCCTAAGTTCATGAGCAAACGGTATCTACCCCTTGTCACCAATACTCGCTCCTGAATGGCGGCTATTTCTATTGGGTCTACGTAAATTCTGAACAGTTTGAATAAATTCTTCCTGTTTTGTCTCTACCTGTTCTACTTCCATTTGAAAAGTATCAAATCTCTGAGCATGAGTCTCTAAGGTTCTCGCGTGAGTAGCCAACTGTGTAGTTTGCACCAACTAAATTGCTTTAAGGAACTGCATCAGATCTTGCATTGTCTGATTTACCGCATTTCCAAAACAATTTTCTGTTGACATAGTCTTGTCAGTCTACTCCACTGGCGTCCTGTAGATCTTCTAACGGAGCGGGGGAGGGGGGGGGGCACCTTTGCTGTTACAGTGCAAGAAGTTTGAACGTGATCCACCAATGCCATGGGCAGCTAGTTACTGTTCCCTGGTAGCTGCATTGATATATACTGTTACTATTTTCACTCCTTTGACAATGTATGAATGCCTAGTGTATTACTACCTCGAAATTCAATGCAGGGCAGCTACATGTAATTGTGATACATGAAGGCAGCACACTAGTCTATGATTAGTGTACTCAATGTGGGAAACGTCCAGTCTTGCTCCATCACTCCTTTTTTTCAAATTTTAGAATCTACTTTGGCATCAATTTTAGAACCACAGAGGAAAGTGTTTCCAAATTAAACCGATGCACCCTTTTTTTTGGTCAAAAGTTATAGAAAACTTTATTATGAAATATTATAAACATTATATCAGCAAATATGATAAAAATGATCACCAAAGGTTATAAAGAAAATTCTATATTGTTTTAAAAATCGATAAGTTACAATATACACATTTCTACTATTTTAGTCTAAATGCCGGCACGACAGCGGAAAATTACATCTAATTGAGAAGACAGAACCCTTCTAAGTGTGTATACATATGTGATCCAGAGTACCAGCACGTCTGGAACCGAGTACAAACGTTTTAATAATTTTGAACTTTGATACAGGATGCCTGAAAGCATGCAAGATGAGCAGTTCGCTTGCATGAAAAGATTTCCATGTCAATGTTTATATTAATGCTGAACTTAGATAAATTAGGCTAAGTTTGCCTGATGCCCAGAGTACCGTTTCTCTTGCTATAGAATATTTTATATCTTTATTAATAGTGAGATGCTGTGCGTGAGAAAAAAAATAATATCGACCGTCCAACAACCTGGTATAAAGATTTCAAACGAAACTATGAACGTACCCTTGTATACATATGCCGATGGTTTAACTGTGCATTGCGGACATATGTACATCAACAGTGTAAAATCTGCTGAAACTTACACCACCAGAAAGCCGGTGAAATTTGGCAGGATGCTTTATATAAAGTTATGAATTCTGTTCATGTGGTTTACAAAACAAGATTATATCCAAATGCATAAACAAATCAATGGAAACATATCGGTTGTCACACTTTGATCATGTGCAAAAGCACAAAACTCAGTGCCCACTTTTTTTATTTTTAATTTTTATAACCATGTATTTTATATACATGTTTTTTTAAAACTGAATATCCAATACACCCGATTAAACATGAGTACAAGAATACAATAACAAATGGAACTGGAAATTTACATGTGATACAAATTAGATCAGTAAGTGTGTAGCCAACACACGTAGAGCGAACGTGGTGGACATACAGTATATCAAACCAATGAAATAGTGTTCTTCTTCTTCTCTTTCTTCTTCTTCTTCTTCTTCTTCTTCTTCTTCTTCTTCTTCTTCTTCTTCTTCTTCTTCTTCTTCTTCTTCTTCTTCTTCTTCTCTTTCTTCTTCTTCTTCTTCTTCTTCTTCTTCTTCTTCTTCTTGTTTTTGTTTTCGTTTGAATAGTTTATATATTCCGTTTTTGAAATCTAAATAAATAGGTTAATGGTTAAAGACCACCGTTGTGATTGGTTGGTTGCGCTTCTCATCGGACACGGTCCGTACTTGTGAAAATACTTTGCTTTCAACATGTTGTCGCATCTGTTTAAATGAAGTTAGCTAAGTCAGATTTGCTGCATCACAGAAGTGCTTTATTGGTGTTTATATAGGTGCACAGTCTACCGGGCCAGGTAGTAACTTTATTTGTATATGGTGAGGAAGGAAAATGATGTGACCCCCGCCAGAGCACAGTTCATACATGTGTATAAAGCTGATATCCAGGTGTTGTTTTGTATTTCAATTATCACCAAATAATGAGCTTGGACTTATTTGACAAAAATCCATCCCTGTTTTTCTGACATTTTTATCTGTTAAATGCCCTTCACGAAATTTTAAAATAACAATATACTAATATTTTAGACTGCAAAATGCTGATATGAAAAACAGAAAGATTTATAACTGTAGTCTGTTGCCTGAACTTTAAAGAAAATTGCAAGGTAACCCATATACGTGTGTAGAATTCACTCAAGTAAAACGCACTTTGGGAAAGCAGAAAAATAGATGCATAGATGCCACACAGAGGCGTCTGCTAGCCATAACAGACAGAAGTATCTCCTCTCGTTAGACCTGACTTCATGAACACCCGATCAAGTTACTGAAATCAGGAAAAATAATTGGCAAAAATTAAGCACCTGATCGTTGACTTGTATTTGTGTTTTTCCGTCCAGAACCACTTCCTGGTAGTCATTACCCGATTCCGTAGTCCTTACTCTCTACACTCAATAAACTAACCTGTCACAGTCTAACCTGTATGCACATGGAAGTACTATTGACACGTTTCAGTGTAGAATTTTGGCATAGGCTCTATCAGGCCAAATAAATTTCCCCATCCCTGAGGCTGTGTTGGTGTGATCTGCATGATAGCTGTAGGCATCCTGGGACTCTCTGAAAGCTGCCCACAAGGATGTATTACATTCGCGTAGTACGAGGAAACCCATAATTATCTCGACAAGGCAATGAGCCATAATTGTGAAATTTGTTTCATACAAAGTAAGAGAGACAGTATTTAAGGTCAGAAAGAACGAGATAATCGTAACCGATCTTATGCAAAGACGAGCGCATTCTGTAACTCGCCCATTGTCTCAAACGCCAGAATAAGATTGATTTATGTTGGCCTCCTTATCTGTTAGCAGATCAACTGGGAGGCATGTCCAAATGTACACACCCTACAATTATCGATAATTGAGACTATATTTTAAATTTAAATTTCCTTTTCCTCCCACTTCATTTTTCTACAAGATTTCTAGTTAATGTATGTATGTATGTATGTATGTATGTATGTATGTATGTATGTATGTATGTGTTTATGTGTCTATCTATCTATCTATCTATCTATCTATCTATCTATCTATCTATCTATCTAGCTATCTATATATCGATCTATTGATCGATCGATCGATAGACCGACCGACCCACCGACTCACCCACCCACCCACCCATCCATCCGTCCGTCCGTCTGTCTATCTACATATCTATCTATCTATCTATCTATCTATCTATCTATCTATCTATCTATCTCTATCTATCTCTCATCTCTCTATCTATCTATCTATCTATCTATCTTTTTGATTAACTAATTTTATTAATTTTTTCAACTTTATATAATTTGTCTATTTACTTCCTTCAATATTTATCGTAACTTTATTGGTTAATGATACTTAATATGTCGGGCACAAAATGCTTTAAAATAAAAACCTACAAAAATGTTTGTTTCTATGGGCACTAAAATATGTCATCACCAGTTCTTGTTCTTGGTATCTGCCCCGTATGTTAATTTCGCTTTGTATGTGCATACTGGAATATTAATAGTAAAATACCGTACAAATAATTCAACAAAAGGTGACATTCCTCACACATACCATCAAAGCTCCTGGTGGATACTGTTTTTCAGTTTGCCTTTTATATCGGGTCTTCCATTCCATTGCTTTAATGCTCTGATGGCCATATTTTTAGCTGCAATGGCAAGAAATTCTTGCGATGTCCCCATGTGTTCTATTGCGTTCAAATAGTAAAGTTGTTCTTTCAATTCAAACGGCGGCATAGGATCTTTATGTGGCTCAAAAGGAGGAGCATAGTTAGTCCAATGTGCTTGTTTTTTCTCATCCCAAGAAATAAATAATTTATCCAGTGTATCTTGGGTGAGAGGAAGTGAAGACCAAACTATCCATACACATTGTTCATTCGCATTATGCGAATCAGACCTCTTTGTGCCAGGAATGGGTTTGACCCTGCCTATGCCATAAACTACATCAATATCAACTGCAGCCATTACAGGATAGGTATTGTCATCAAATATTTCGGCTCCAAATCTTGTGACATTTGGCATACCTCGTATAAATGTCACGACATAAGGATTAAATGTACGAAGGGTAGCCAAAGGAAATAAATTTTTGAATTGACGAAACGTGATATTTGCTGCATTGCCATTCATTGGGGTTGCTATAATAACTATATCGTAATCCCGCGAGATATGATCACTTCCTCTGTCTGTTCTGCTGTGGAGCTGATACATCGATCGAGATTTCGTTGTGGTGTTCATCGAGTATTTAATTGTAATCACTTTCTCTCTAATTAAATGTACCTCAGATCTGGACAGGAGTACCTCTGGTACTTTTCTGTTGCCCCCGACGACGGCGCGGCAGGATAGCAAGCGTGGTAAATCATTGATCATAAGCAGACCTGCAAAGACAACAGGATGAAGAGAGCAATACCAAATATGGATAAATCAAAACAGACAAATAGACAGCCAAGGAGACAAACAAAGAAACGGAAAGTCAAACATGAAGTTTTTACTGTCGAACACACTGAGTTCTAATTGCCTGAAAAATCTGTTAGGTCAAAAGGACATTAAAACCAACATAATAATAACACATGCTAAAGATTATACCCAAAGGCCATGTATGGAACAGAAACACATAAAAAGATACAGCATTTTAACACTCCGAAAATGAGGGCATTTTGGAATAAATTTAGCCTGTACGTCACTAAGATAAGCCATCATCATTTTGGCATGTACAACAGTGTTTCCAATAAGAGGTGGCTGGCTTTAACATACGTAGAAGGCAACTCCCACATTCCCACGCCACAGTTAAGTTTCACATTAGTTTTAAGTTTGTTTTTCATCCCAAGACCACTATCGTTACTGTCTCATTCTATCATGTACCCTCTGTGACCCCTTTAAGGGGTTGTGGCTGTTATACTATTGGAAATAAAGACGTCCTCCAAATCACCCATATTTTCCTCTTCTTCATGGCAATTCGTTTACCGCGGACATACACTTCCATATCAGACAATTTGAAGGAGATATGTGTACAATCGTCAGTCTCAAAATAGATGTGGTTTTTACTCGGACATAATAGGTCACACAACTTTTTTGTAATACATCACGAAGCAATTAGTGAACTGCCTACTTTATCAACCAGGAAAGAAAGAAAATAAAGTGCTATTGGATGTACCAAGACAGAGTTACATTATCAACATTATATTGTTATGTACTTTTTGAAAAAGCACAAGTGTACATAGGTGTAACTATAGATCCTGACCAATGCACGCCAGTAGCTATCCTCCCCTTAAAAATTAAGTGTGTGTGTGTGTATGTATGTATGTATGTATGTATGTATGCATGCATGCATGCATGTATGTATGTACATGTATGTATGTATGTATGTATGTATGTATGTATGTATGTATGTATGTATGTATGTATGTATGTATGTATGTATGTAAGAGAGACATGGTACGCGTTTGTGAAGGATATTTACACTTATATTTAAACTCACAAGTGGAAGCTTATGAATTGTTATGTTCCGGAAAAGTTTAAATTTACATATTTTAATGAATTAAAAAATATATTCAGAAAGAATACTTAATCATCATTTTTAATCTATCCGTGGGTTAAAATAACTTTTGTATTTTGGATAACAGGGTGTCGAATATGTAATGGTGAAACATCATGATTAATTTTGCACCATTTCAGTGCTTAAAACACAGTTATTTCGTGATGACAATCCACAGCGTTATTTTCTAATACAACTTGGGAAAACAATCATTCGAAGGGAGCACTGTAAAGTTGATATTTGTAGTGTGTCTGAAGACTTCTGACAAGAGTGTTAACTAAAAAAGTTTTAAAATATCCTATAAACAGAAAGCAGCACGGCCCAAGCTTTGGTCCACGTCACGTTGGATTTTATTTTACCAGCCTCGTTCTGGTTGGTGCTGCAAAATAAAATCAACACGTGCCCCCTGCGTGGCACTTCCTACCACGGAGGAAGGACAGCCTATGTCAGGTTTAACAGGTTATATATTGTGTATTTGTATATGTCTTGATCTGACTGTTCCAAGTAAAAGTGAGTGTATTTGATACAAATACTGTTATAAATTGAAATATTATTTACTTCAGCATGCAATAAATAATAGATAAATACTATAACTAATGGTTGAGTAGTCTAACGGTACTCTGATCTTTACTCAGTAGTCAAATAGAAATCAGGCCGAGAATGTAAGAGAAATGACCAATGAAGTTCATATTACAGTATTACAAATTTTGTCATTTGAGCAGGGATAACGGTTGAAGCTCACACGCATCATTTTGCCAAGGAAATGACCGCCATCTTAGATTCTTTGCAATAAGAAACAGACTTTGCCATGACAGCTACTAGTAATAGGTAAACACCAGCTGCATCGTTTCTCTGGAACCCTGGACATAGCCTAGTTCCTGAATAGGAGGTGGCATGACATCAATGGAATTTCTAGGATGGTGCTTATTGCTCCAGCCACGTGTTCATGTCACTGGTAAGCCTAGTGCCCATCTCTTGCCAATCTAGTTAGTATTAGGGGGTCAAAGAGCTGTCAGATAAATTATAGAGGTCTTCTACCCGCTTGTTTGAATCGGGTATTTGATAACAAGGCATAAGAATGATGTTCTGTAATGAAGCTGTATCTAAATTCAATGCAGTTGTAATTGGATGCAGTTTTGGGCTGCATGACACATATGTGAAAACACCATCGAAGATCAGAAAGATGGGTATTGAAATGGCCAATTTCAGGGCTTTGTCGTTGGGTTTTGAATGCTTCAAATTATAATATTTCTGAACGAAAGATCTATAACTTGCATCAATTTTGCAGTAAGTATCTTTACATATTCAACGTTTATTATTTAGGATAACCAATGTCAGTTTTAGGAAATTATTTTAAGGTTTTTATCCCCCCTCCTCATCCAGGTGCTTTCATGACACCTCGTTCAGTACATCCAAGAGGGAATTTGTTTGTTTTATGACTTGTAGCCCTCTTTCAAACACCTACCCCACTCGGATGATGCAAAAGAGAAAATTCAGCTTGCGCGATGGGCTCTATGTGCATCACTGCCTTTACAAATTCAAAAAAACATTAAGAAAATTACATAATATCGAAGCCGCGAAATAGATGATCCTGGGGGTTTCAAAACAGATACAGTAAATAGCCCTGGATGGGGATTCGCGGTCAAGTGCAGGGTTTGTGTAAGAAAAGGATACCTGAGATTGCTTTGATTTTACTATAGCAAAAATATTATCAGATACAAGCAAGTTGATGTGGACATTAAGGATGTCATGGCTGACTTTATGCTTTCGCGTGAGGGCAGGATTGGATAGGCTACTTGTGTTTTCTGAGGATCTAATAGATTGCATATAGATGGAAAAACCTGCTTTTAGAACATGGAAGATGATAAGTAAGTGCCTTTGAGAATATTTATTTAGTTATCAGTGAACGGTTGTAGTTGCATGGGAACCCTCACCAAGTCATGGTGCCATTACAGTATTTGCCGCCAATACAACAAGGGGCACTTTGATTGGATGTTAGCAGAGCAGCTCTTGTCTCAGAATGAGACAACCTCTCACCTAATCAATCCCTACTGTGGATGAGGATGGAAACTGAATAATATAAAAGCGGAATATAAATTCCGTCACAAAATTTATAAAACGGCATAATGTTATTTGTAATAGATGTCTGTGCATGTTTAACAATAAGGCTATACTAACAAATATATATATATATACATATAGACCGCTGAAGACCCTTTAATCTATTTAAGCTGATACAGCCTATGTCAAAATTTTACAGAGGAACGTGTGCAATATGGACAATAGTAATTCCATATGTATATAGGTTAGACAGGGACAGGTAAGCTTATGGAGAGTAAAGAGTTTGGAGTGCGGAATAGGGTAATGACTACAAGGGAGTGGTTGTGGGCAAAAAGACACAAATACATACATATATATACATATATATATATATATATATATATATATATATATATATATATATATATATATATATATATATATTGATATTTCGTTTCTGTATAAACAAATAAAGGGCATCAGTTGCAACCGATTCTACATTAAATCGTTTCGGTCTTTGTGTGCTAGGTTGGAGACTAATTCAACTGTTTCCTTTGGGCTGCTTTGACGCATGCACTCTAAAGTTTGCGAATGGAGGCTTTTAACCCGACTCTTGCTTTTGGAAATGTAGACGTTTAATGACGAGTTTGGATCTGAAATCTCTGAAATGATTAAGATGAGCACAACTTTTGTTGGAACTATGGGTGTTAAATGCAAATGGCTCAAGATGTATTTTCATCACAGTTGTAGTACGTACCGAAAAGGGCGTTCATTTCTGTGCCCTGTCCAAACAGAAGCCTTAAATAGATGTCCATCAGTTCAGTCAAAATTGCCCTAGAGTACCCCCTTTCCACTAGGTGGTCAA
>CAXHWN010002535.1:330000-373500 GCA_964020975.1 Hermodice carunculata
GTACGTTTATATATATATGTATATATATATATATATATATATAGAGAGAGAGAGAGAGAGAGAGAGATAGAGAGAGAGAGAGAGAGAGAGAGTCAGGTGACGAATTCCGGGGCACTCTTGTCACAATGACTTCATATATCCCAAATTAATATGGGTAGACTATATGTTTAATGTTACGTCCGTCACGTTCAAATGAACATTGGTCTTATTCCCTTAGCAGCTTCTATTGCTGAAAGTGCAGTTTAATTCAGAATTTGGTTTATGTGGGCATAATTGTTTTTCAGGTGCAAATCATGACCGCACGGTTGCTGGGTATTGCAATTAGTCAGGTACAGTGGGCCAGATCAAGAGGGTCTCGGGTACAGCACATCATTTAAGTTGTCCCAGTAGACGTTGTGATCATTTGGATAAACTCTATAAATTTTGTTACTTCCAAAGAAGAGGAAACTGTGTATGATCTCTGTCATACAGAATAGACGAAACAAAGATTGGTCTGTTTAGCAATAAATAAAGAAATGTTGTCTTAATGAACTGGAATTGAGCATTATGACCTATAAAAACACACTTCTTGGCATCTTATATAGTTCATGACTTTATGTGCCTATGACTGGCTTGGCCTTCTGTTGTGTTGTATATGTGTCACAGGAAGGCGACAAAGCGAAGAAGCGTACCGTGTAAACTTGTTCATTTTAAATGGTGTGGCGAGTGTCACACTGAATGTCACGCAGGCATTTATCTTTTCAAAAAACGGGACACATTGTTATGACATGCAAATAACAAATTTCAGCACTCATGCGGATACTCATTTCATTTTAACATGCCTAAAAAATCATTAATTAAATTTCACTGACCGTAGCTTGTGGTAACGCCAACTGTAGACGACAAATTGCTGAGATCGGGTGTTAAACGCCCAGGTGTACATACCCGCAGCAATTCAGGGAGGATGAGGTCTTCAATAAAAATTGGATCCAGAGCACAAAAAACAACTCTCCAAGTATATCTTAAATTCTAGTCATTTATTTTATTTGCAACGCACATTTGCTCAAAGCTATGTATGATAAAATACAAGGACGGCACAAAATATCGTACGTTCATATATATATATATATATATATATATATATATATATATATATATATATATATGTGTGTATGAATAAACAAGGGTGATGCTCAGGTGACACATTTCGTGTCACTCTTGGCACAATAAGCATCCCCAATAAAAAATTCATATTGGTAGATTATGTTAAATGTTACATCCGTCACCTTTACCTTAACATTGGTCTTATTCTCCTGGCAGCTTCCATTGCTGGAGGCGTTGTTTAATTCAGATTTTGGGTTATGTGGGCATTTTTTCGGGTGCAAATTATGACAACACGGCTGATGGTTATTGTAATTATTTTGGTTAGGTGTACAGTGGGCCTCAATTAAGAGTTTTTACCGCAGAATGGGTACTTTTGGATGGATGAAAAATCTTTCATCGTATTAATTTCCTTGTATTAACTCTTTACATATTTCAATTACCTAACAAAGCAAACGGAAAATCAAATGCGGTGTCGCATAAACTTAAATAATGTTGATGGGTACGTGGTTACAATTCAGTCTTTATGTTGCTAGGTCGGGCACATTCGTTTGATAAATTTTTCTTCATCCTTTCATCCTGATCTTCTTGATGCTTCAGCCATCTGCGACTGCTTGACTAACCCCTCCAGCAATAGCCCCAATGAGTGGAATTAGAGCTGGCCATACCTGGGAATCTATGGGATTAGAGTGACCATGAGGTGTAGCATCAGTATTCTGCTTCATGGCTAGAATCCCCAATGCCAAAAAAACAAGCACAACATCCGCAGGCGCATTGCTAACGTCGAACTGTAAGAAAAACATCTGACCTCTTCTAATTTCTATTAACATTCAATTGCATGTCATAAAAAAACCTGTTTAACTTTTACGAGCTTTCCCTGCAACATGCTGTCTTTATTTTCATTCATGATTTCAGCTTTATGTCTTTATGTCTTTATAGCTTATTTCTATTTCATCAAGGCATGTACTGGGCATTAGAAGAAAAATAAGATACAGCTGGCCCAAAAAGATTTCGTCATGTGTGGTTAAATCTTAAATGTACATCTGAATGTAAGAAACGTAACATCTCTGTTGGTTTCATAAATCAAAAAGTAAATATTAATATTTTAAGATAAAAGCGACAGTGCTAACCCTAGATACATTGCATATGAAAAATTCCAGGGTCACTTAAAGCCGTCATTTCCATTGCGTTAAATGGAATAACATACATATTCAGTTAGCAATCTTTGTGTCAATTCGTTTTTATTGTTATGTCCAAGTTCAGCTTTATATTCTCACAAGCTTATATGTATTTTCAGCAAGGAATGAATCGCACATTTGGACAAGGAGAAAGGGGAGGATGAAAACAAAGAAGGAAAAGAGTTGAACCTATATTTCGTGAAAGAGAAACAACAAGCAGAAATTAATTTCGTCATGTGTTGTTAGTTGACAAATCAGTGACAGGGAAGGGACTTGACATCTATCTAGCTGATACAAACCAGAAAGTTACCATCAACGTTTTCAAATGAAAGTAGCGATAGCTTAACTTAGATATGTTGAATATGAAAATACTAAGGCACTTTTAAGGGCAACTGTTTCAGGGTGACATAAACGTAACGAGAATTTAATTTACGTCAAAAAGGTATGACATATAGACAGCCCAACTGTAACTTTTAATCGCTTTAGCTCTAAAATCGCTGGGACTGGATCTTGACAAGGTAAACCTTATTTTTGGGGCGCTACAAAGTTCTATACACATATATCAAAATGCTAATTAATCTACCAACTAAGGCATTCATTTGTTTTTTTGCAAAACGAACAGCGTCTATCTGTACTTATTTACCTTGTTTATCTTATTGAAAAAGACCTCCAATATACACAATGTCCAAGGGTACTGCCAGCTGAGAATGGTACACTAGTCACCTAACGCTCCTTTTATAGATCCACATCTAATGTGTGGAAATAGTTTAGAGATGAATAACTATTTAAAGATTAATGGCAATTATTATTTGTATTCAGGTCTGACATTGGAAAAAGGAAGGTCGATGTGCAGGAATTTCGGGTTATTGTTTATACCAACCCCCAATGGCAATTGTTCATGACCATATTTATTAAGATATACATGTATGTAGAGCACGCCTTGTCATTGAGTTCGTACAAATGAATCCTTGGTGTCATTTTGTGTGCATCAGAATGAATGACTCGTCGTTCCTCTGGTGCATATAAAATTTAATTCGGTCCTTTTTGAGGATGAGAGTGAAAATAAACATACAAGAACACCTAACAAATACACAAGCCCCGTACTGAAGTCAGCTGCCGTGATACCAAAGGCAACGAAGGATGTCTTTTTTTACCAAAGCACTTTGTTTTGTTGTGTAATGTAAAAAAAAGTATACCCACACACAATTGCACAATTTAGGGAATGGCCTTTTTATTTTATGGAATTTATGAAAAGAAGAAACTTCTTTGGAACGCGGAAAGTAAAATTTAAGTGCTTGAAAAATTCGAAAATGATAATTTGGTTTGACGTGCTAATGAAACAGGGGATCTCGCTTATGAAGTCATTCCTAACAACCTGAAAGCAAGAAACCATTCTAGAAATTATAACTTATGCACTTTATCCTTGGAACTGGGCCATCGGGCTCTCATTTTTCGGTGACTTGGGATATGGACCAGTATGATACAGGGATGCTACAAAGTGTTACTTTAACGCTAAATGAATGAGACTTATTCCTTCAGTACAGAGAGCAGCTTAGGCATTATAAATGCCTTCAAGTGCCTTCAAGTGACCCTTATTAGATGCTTAACACCTTTAGTGCTGGGCCTGTCTACACACAATATATCATCTATATGACCCTGCTCCTCCAGTTGTAAATAAGACCCATCAAGATAACATGCCTCAGGTCAACAGTTTACCTTACCATGAGTTGCGTACTCATTTTCCAACCCATGCAAAGTAAAACTGCTGACTCATTCTTAATTCAAGAGTGAAGCGGGGTTTTTCCGAATCTATATTTGGCCCTATCTTTCTGAAAGAATACCATTATGGCTATCTCCATTAAAAATGCGTGTGTCGATTTGCCGGAATGCCGGCCGGACATGAAGTGTTGAGCACAGTCTTAGTAAATGAAAAATGGAAAAGCAGAAAATAAATTTTAACCCCCCCCCCAAAAAAACACACAAAAAAAAAAACAAAACAAAAAACAAAAAACCAAAACAAAAAACAAAAACAAAACAAACAAAAAAAAAAACAAAAACAAAAAAAGGAAAAAAGAAACCCCAGCACCAACCAATCATAGCAAGTAGTGTCGCCTGTACCCTAATGATAAAGGCTAGTGATTGCTATATCCCACCTCTTTGTGTTGCATGTATCATATATGACAACTGTACATTGGCAGAGTTCAAAGATGAGGTCAGATGATTAAACTTGGAGGCCATACGGCATTTGACCGAGCCTAGTACATCACCTATTTGTTTTCCTTGCCAGTTGTCATCGTCCTGGCCTGGCAAAAGGGGGGAAGGGAGGGGGTTCACTTCTTATCAGGGCGTGCAGCTTAATTATTCAAGCCCTATCCTTCATTAAGGAAACCTTTCCAATTAATAATTTCCTCAAGTATGGACTTTCACCAAAATGGCATAAAATATGGCAGCAAACTGTTGTTAAAAGGTTGGTTGTAGCAAAATCTTGGCCATCATGATTGAAATTTGAAATTTTGGGCCCTCTCAAGCAAAAGTAATGCTCGTGTAATCTTCCCATTAGGCACGCAGACAGGTATTGCTGTTAAGCAAATCTTTTCTAGTTGAATTATCACTTTTGACAAAGCATATCTTTTAACCTGCTTAATACACGCTTAATGCTCTCCTTTAGGTCATGTTCCTTGCTGCATCCCAGGTGGCACCACGTAATCCTATTCAATATGAATATCTCTTACTGTTTTATGCGTGTTTCAGAAATTTTGTATTCAAAAGTAGTAGAATCAAATGTATATATATATATATATATATACATTTCAAATTCGTAATTGTTTGAATCTCGAAACTGCAAAACTTTGTCCCCACGCAGTTGCCACAGACCACTTTCTCGATTGATATAGCGGATAAATGGTATCGACTTTCTGTACATCTCCCCTCGCAGGTGAAAGACGAACACTTTTTACTTTCACGTTTGCTCTATATTTTTGTAAAATGTTGCTAGTGTTAGCATCACCGATTTGTTTACTGCTCTTCGTTCATGATTGGTACAACTTCTGAGCTCAATTATAGTAGCATGGACTCCCATTGCAATGCTGCTGGTTGTGGAAGTTCTGTGCAAAGCGTGCTTTGTTAGTCCTTATGTCAGGTAACGACGTTTGAAGTCCCATGACAGATCTATGCCCCAACAGGGATACGGTTCACATCAGTCGTACCAAAACCATTTACAACGCTGGTAATATCACGAATATCTCTTTTCAATGTTTCAAATGTTGATCTTTAACTTTCTACTTTATGAAACCAACATGGATATTATATGTCTTTCCATTCAGATGTACATTTTAGAACTAACCAAATATGACGAGATCTCTGTGGGCCAGCTTTTTCTTCTTCTTCTTCTTCTTCTTCTTCTTCTTCTTCTTCTTCTTCTTCTTCTTCTTCTTCTTCTTCTTCTTCTTCTTCTTCTTCTTCTTCTTCTTCTTCTTCTTCTTCTTCTTCTTCTTTTTCTTCTTCTTCTTCTTCTAATCCGCAGTACATGCCTTGATGAGAATAGAAATAAGTTGAAAGGACATAAAGCTAAAATCATGAATAAAATAAGAAGAAAATGTTGAAGGGGAAGCTCGTCAAGGTTAAACAGGTTTCTCATGAGATATTATTGAATGTTACTCAGTGGAAGTTAGAAAAGAGATGAAGTGTTTTTCTAACAGTTCGACGTTAACAATTCGCCTGCGGATGTTGTGCTTGGTTCTGTTGGCATTGGGCATTCTAGCCATGAAGCAGAATACAAATGCTGTACCTCATGGTCACTCTAATACCATAGAATCCCAGATATTTCCATGGCCAGCTCTAATTCCCCTCTTTCTGGTTATTGCTGCTGCGATTAGCGAAAACGTATACACGGCCACACATGGGATACAAGCAGCTGCCTGAGGCATCATCAAGAAGATCAGGATGAAAGGATGAAGAGACATTTACCAAAGGAATGTGCCCGACCTTGAAACATTAAGACTAAACTGCAACAACGTACCAATCAACATTATTTAGGTTTATGGAATAGGATATTTGATTTTTCGTTTGCTTAGTTAGGTAACACAAATATGTAAAAAGGCCATACCAGGAACTTAATACGATGAAAGATTTTTCATCCATCCACGAGTACCCACTGTGTGGTACAAACTCTTGATTCAGGCCCACTGTACAAATAATTACAATAACCATCCACCGTGTCGTCATGATTTGCACCTGAAAAATGCATACATAACCCAAATTCTGAATCAAACAACACCTCCAGCAACGGAAGCTGCTAGGAGAATAAGACCAATGTTCAGTTGAAGGTGAGGATTGTAACATTTAACATAATCTACCTATAGGAATTAGTTAATTGGGGATTTTTAAAGTCATTGTGCCAAGAGTAACCCGGAATGTGTCACCTGAGCATCATATATATATATATATATATATATATATATATAAACATACGATGTTTCATGTCGTCTTGGAATTTGATGAAACATCGTATGTTTATATATATATATATATATATATATATATAAACATACGATGTTTCATGTCGTCTTGGAATTTTATCATCCATAGCTTTGAGCATATGTGCGTTGCAAATAAAATAAATGTCTAGAATGTAAGATATACTTGGGGAGTTGTTTTTTGTACTCTGGATTCAATTTTTATTAAAGACCTCATTCCCCTGAATTGCTGCAGGTTAAAAACTATCACAGCAGGTTGTGTCGCCTGTACCCTCCCCACAAATAAATGGCTGAATAAATGAATGAATGAATGAATGAATGAATGAATGAATGAATGAATGAATGAAGAGAGAAAAAGATGGAAAGAAAAACCTGCCGCGTGGGTATAAACGAATAAATACCTAAATTATGAGATGTCCAAGATAAAGATTAGTCTGCCTGGTAGTTCATGCTCCATATATCTATACTGATGACTTTAATAAAGGTATTCGTAAAATTGCCAGTGTTGTAAATGGTTTTGGTACGACTGATGTAAGCTGTATCATAGATCTGTCGTGGGACGCGAAACATAATTACCTGACATAAGGACTAATAAAGCACTGTTTGCACAGAACTTCCACAATCAGCAGCACTGCAATAGGAGTCCATACAACTATAATTGTGCTCAGAAGTTGTACCAATCATGAAGGACAAGCAGTAAACAAATTGGTGATGCTAACTGCAGCAACATTTTTAAAAAATGCAGAGCAAACGCGAAAGTGAGAGTGTTCGTCTTTCACCTGCAAGGGGAGATGTACAGAAAGTCGATACCATTGATCCGCAATACGAATAGAGAAAGTGGTCTGTGGAATCTACGTGGGGACAAAGTTTTGCAGTTTCGTGACAGAGATTTTGACAATTACGAACCCTCGCTTTAGTTTTTTGTTGTTGTTGGATATATATATATATATATATATATATATTTGATTCTACTACTTTTGAATACAAAATTTCTGAAACACGTATAAAACAGTAAGAGATATTCATATTGAATAGGATTATGTGGTGCCACCTGGGATGCAGCAAGGAACATGACAGAAAGGAGAGCAGACTCGTGTATTAAGCAGGTAAAAAGAAATGCTTTGTCAAAAGTAACAATTCAACTAGAAAAGATTTGCTTAATAACAATACCTGTCTGCGTGCCTAATGGGAAGATTACACAAGCATAAGTTTTGCTTGAGAGGGCCCAAAATTTCAAATTTCAATCATGATGGCCAAGATTTTGCTACAACCAACCTTTTAACAACAGTTTGCTGCCATATTTTATGCCATTTTGGTGAAAGTCCATACTTGAGGAAATTATTAATTGGAAAGGTTTCCTTAATGAAGAATAGGGCTTGAATAATTAAGCTGCACGCCCTGATAAGAAATGGATCCCTCCTTTCCCCCTTGTTTGCCACGCCAGGGAGATGTTAACTGGTAATTAAATAAACAGTTGACGTACTAGGCTCGGCCAATATTCATTTGACCTGACCTTTGAACTCTGCCAATGTACAGTTGTCATATATGATACATGCAGCACAAGGAGGTATGATATAGCAATCATTATCCCGAATTTGGTCCCTAAGATTGTGTGCCAAGAATAGCACACACGTCTGTATTAAATCACTTGGCCTGTCTTTATCACGATGTGTGAAATTGACGACATCTGACCTGTGTACTATAGTGTTTGCCACAACTATGGAAGGACAGAAAGAGGCAAAAAAGAAAAGGAGTTATTCCACACAATGTGATGGTAAAATGTACTAAAATGCAAATGCTAGTTTCAAAAAGTAAAAATTGTACAAATTCGTAGGTCATATATTTAGAAATCTGGCTTTTTCGAGGGGGGGGGGATCAGAGACTTGACGTATACCTACAATTGGAACATGTGGATGGATAAGGGAAATTATGTAACATTGGACAGTGTCGTGTTAATGTACACGCTTATGTGTGAAATCATGCCCAACTCATTTGACCTGCATTTTCACTTGCATGATGGGGACTGAACAGCTTAGTCAAGAATAATATACTTATTTCGTAAGTTTTGAGAGTATTTTGTTCCACACTAACCCTCCCTTCACACACACACACACACACACACACACACACACACATACACACATACCCCTTTCAGTCAATGGCTTCCCAGACATTAAATTGTCATACACTAGCCAGCTGGAATCAAAGTCAGTCCCCTTTGATTACATATACATGCTATGTTGACAAATCTACAACATCAAAGCTGGCAGTTTTTTCAAATACAACCACCAGCGGCTTTTAATATTTCAAAGGGGATAATTTGTGTAATCTGTCTCTATGATTTCAAAATAAGAATATTAAAACTTTTTAACTGATCATTGGATATACTTTGCTCAGTTGATTTGCCATTAAATTCAATACGATTTAGTCAATGCACAATATTCAACAAAAAGCCCACTAAAGCCAGTTTTGTTAAATTCGTAATTTTGCAAATCTCTGTCGCAAAACTGCAAAACTTTGTCTCTACGTAGCTGCCACAGACCATTTTCCCCATTCATATAAAGAATTAGCAGCATTGGAATGTTTAACATGTTGCTGCAGTTAACATTACCGTTTACTGCTTGTCATTAATGATTAGTACAACCTCTGAGCACCACAATTACTAAACGTGACACATCTGAACCTGAAAGTTACTGCATGTATTTTTTGTGCTCTTTAATGCTGTTATAGCTGAACGTCAAGTTGAGTTATCACTTAAGCAGTCGCTTGGCGTAGATTTTGATGAGAGCATCCAGGAAAGGCCATAACATTGATGATGTGTTCCAAAGAGACCATAAAATAGAAGTTTATGGTTGGATTATATATAAATGTAATACAACTTATGGGTGAGATCAGTTTTCATCTAAAAATGCAAAAACCAGAATATAAATGCTGTGGATAATTTAGAAAATAAAAAAATGAATACGTTAGGGGCCAAATAAGCAACTAAAACAAAACCAATTAGAGAGAAGAGCAAACATGAGGTTGTAAGATGAAAGAATCGTGTATTTACGAGCCTTACAATATAATCTTTTCTCCGCATTACAACCCCAGGCTGGCCGAAGAAAAGCCAGCCCGTTCAGGTATTTATAGCAGCCATACTTGGTCATGTGACCACCTACATCCAGTTTCTCTAACAGGAAATAAAGAAGGAAATATTCGAATGGTCGAACACTGACTTTTTAGATATGCATATGAAAGGAAGTTAATGTGACTTTGTGTGTGTTTGCCAAAAAGTTTTACACGTAGGCCTGAGACCTGAACTTGTCTTATGATTTGTATCACGTTTGGAAAGTTTGACGTCTGACTGTGAAGGACAGATGTCCTGTAAACTTCTTGAATTAAGAGAGAGTCAACACTTTTACTTTGCATGGGTTGGAAACTAAGTACTCAACCAATGCTGAGGTAAACTGTTGACATCACGCATGCTATTTTGATGGGTCTCATTTGCAACTGGAGGAGCTGGGTCATATAGATGTTATATTGTGTGTAGACAGGCCCAGCACTGAAAGTGTTAAGCATCTAATAAGGGTCACTTGAAGGCACTTATAGCGCTTAAGCTCCTCTATACTCTATACTCAAGGAATAAGTCTCATTCATTTAGCGTTAAAGTAACACTTTGTAGCATCTCTATGTCATACTGGCCCATATTCCAAGGCACAGAAAAATGAGAGCCCGCTGTCCCAGTTCCAAGGATAAAATGCATTAGCTTTAATTTCTAGAATGGCTTATTACTTTCAGGTTGTTAGGATTGGCTTCACGAGCGAGATCGCGTGTTTCATTAGCATGCCAAACCAAATTATCATTTTTGAATTTTCCAGGCACTTTAATTTTACTTTCCGCATTCCAAAGACGTTTCTTTCTTTTAATAAATGCCATGAAATAAAAAGGCCATTCCCTAAATCGTGCAATTGTGTGGGGTATACTTTTTTACATTACAAAACAAAACAAAGTACTGCGGTAAAAAAGACCTCCTTCGTTGCCCTTGGTATCACGGCAGCTGACTTCAGTGCGGGGCTTGTGTATTCCTTAGGTGTTCTTGGATATTTATGGTCATGAACAATTGCCATTGGGGGTTGGTATAAACAATAACCCGAAATTCCTGCACATCGACCTTCCTTTTTCCAATGTCAGACCTGAATACAAATAATAATTGCCATTAATCTTTAAATAGTTATTCATCTCTAAACTATTTCCACACATTAGATGTGGATCTATAAAAGGAGCGTTAGGTGACTAGTGTACCATTCTCAGCTGGCAGTACCCTTGGACATTGTGTATATTGGAGGTCTTTTTCAATAAGAAACAAGGTAAGTAAGTACAGATAGACGTTGTTCTTTTTGCAAAAAAAATCATATAGATTTTTCAAGAATATTTGAAATAGGTTGCTTTTTTAAACTGTTGAAAGATTTGGAATATTTCCTTTGGAATACAACTAATGAAAAAAAAATATACTTAAAGCAATCAGTTAAAGTTGTATTTATGCAATTTTGTATCCTCGATGTGTAATTGTACATGGTAAGGGACACATAAAAATAAGAGTTTTATTTTAATTTTTATAAACATTTATGAAATCTGTAATACATACAAAGTTCATAAGCTTCATAAAATAAGTTGTACCAGGTCAAAATACACAAATATGTTTATACAAAGTTAGGACATTTTATGTTCCAAAAGTTGTGTAGGATCCTGTTTTGCAGGACACACCAATGTGTGATACAACAATGTTATGTACAGTATTTTCTTCTGCCTCTCATGCAATCAAGACTTTGGACCAACAAATACAGACAGGATAGCGAAATATGTTGAAAAAATTAAGAAAAATAAATCTTGAAGAATTTGGCAACATTACATTTAGTATGGGATGAATGCCTTAGTTGGTAGATTAGCTTGCTTTTTGAAATATGTGTATAGAACTTTGTAGCGCCCCAAAAATAAGGTTTACCATGTCAAGATCCAGTCCAAGCAATTTCAGAGCTAAAGCGTTTAAATTTACGGTTGGGCTGTCTATATGTCATACCTTTGGGACGTCAATTAAATTCTCGTTGCGTTTATGTCACCCTGAAATAGTTGCCCTTAAAAGGGCCTTAATATTTTTATATTCAACATATCCAGGGTAAGCTATCGCTACTTTCATTTGAAAACGTTGATGGTAACTTTCTGGTTTGTATAGGATAGATTGATGTCAAGTCCTTTTTCTTTCACTGATTTGTCAACTAACAACACATGACGAAATTAATTTCTGCTTGTTGTTTCTCTTTCACGACATATAGGTCCAAGCCTTTTCCTTCTTTGTTTTCATCCTCCCCTTTCTCCTTGTCGAAAAGTGCGATTCATTCCTTGCTGAAAATACAAATAAGCTTGTGAGAATATAAAGCTGAACTTGGGCATAATAATAACAACAAATTGACACAAAGATTTTTGACTGAATATGTAATTCCATTTAACGCAATGGAAATGACGGCTTTAAATGACCCTAGAATTTTTCATATGCAATATATCTAGGGTTAGCACTCTCGCCTTTATCTTAAAATATTAATATTTACTTTTTGATTTATGAAACCAACAGAGATGTTACGTTTCTTGCATTCGGATGTACATTTGAGATCTAACCACACACGACGAAATCTCTTTGGTCCAGCTGTTTCTTATTTTTCTTCTAATGCACAGTACATGCCTTGATGGAATAGAAACAAGCTAAAAGGACATAAAGCTAAAATCATGAATAAAAATAAAGACAACTTGTTGCAGGAAAATCTCGTAAAAGTTAAACAGGTTTTCCAAAAGATGTAATTGAATGTTACTCAATAGAAATTAGAAGAGGTCAGATATTTTTCTTACAGTTCGACGTTAACAATGCGCCTGCAGATGTTGTGCTTGGTTTTGTTGGCATTGGGGATTCTAGCCATGAATCAGAATACGGATGCTGCACCTCATGGTCACTCTAATCCCATAGAATCCCAGTTATGGCCAGCTCTAATTCCACTCATTGGGGTTATTGCTGGAGGGGTTAGTCAAGCAGTCGCAGAAGGCTGAAGCATCATCAAGAAGATCAGGATGAAAGGATGAAGAGAAATTTATCAAAGGAATGTGCCCGACCTAGCAACATAAAGACTGAATTGTAACCACGTACCCATCAACTTTATTTAAGTTTATGCGACAGCGCATTTGATTTTCCGTTTGCTTTGTTAGGTAATTAAAATAAATAAAGAGTTAATACCAGGAACTTAATACGATGAAAGATTCTTCATCCATCCAAAAGTACCCATTCTGCGGTAAAAACTCTTAATTGAGGCCCACTGTACTAAAATAAATTACTAGAATGCAATATATATACTTGAGGAGTTGTTTTTTGTACTTCGGATTCGATTTTTATTGAAGACCTCATCCCAACTGAATTGCTGCTGGTATGTACACCTAGACGTTTAACAGCCGATCTCAGCAATTTGTCGCCTACAGTGGGTACTACGATCAATGAAATTCAATAAATGAATTTCGAGGCATGTAAAAAATGAAATGAGTATCCGCATGAGTGCTCAAATTTTTATTTGCATGTGATAACAATGTGTCCCAGTTGTTTTTTTTTTTTTTTTTGAAAAGATGAATGCTTGCGTGACATTCAGTTTAACACTGACCACACCATTAAAAATGAACAAGTTTACATGGTATGCATCCTGGCTTTGTCATCTTCCTGTGGAACACATACAACACAACAGAAGGCCAATCCAGTCAAGAAACGTGTTTTTATAAGTCAAATGCTCAATTGCAGTTCATGAAGACAACATCTCTTAGTTTACTGCTAAACAGACCAATCTTTGTGTTTTCTCGTCTGTATTTCAGAAATCATCCACAGTTTACTCTTGTTTGGAAGTAACAAAATTTATAGAGTTTATCCCAACGATCATGACGTCTACTGGTCCACGTGAAAGGATGTGCTGGTAACCCCCATGACTCCAATGTCGCGCGGAATTTTACACTACAATCAGCATAATGCACTATAGACAAGAAAGTCTTATAATCCAGTGAAACAGGTACATTAAGAAACCCCTTTATTTCTTTTATACATGAGTAAAACTATTGCTGGGTCCTGCAAATCAGAATTACCCTAGCCCATCATCATGCGTAAGTGCGATTTTCGGAATCGAAAATATTTTCTTCTTGAAGTATTAGTATTTAGAAACACTTCTCCCTTAACATCTTTGTTGACAATTTGTAATTTTGTAGTTCCAGCCCAAGGTGGGCCAATTCTGTTTTCGAGTTTTTCATCTGTCCTCACCTGGTTCTGGTCGTGCTGCAGTCTGCAGCTCCGTCTATCGACCATTTATTTAAGAACATGACTTTTTCAAACTGATAAGTCACCTGAATTTCATGATTACGCAACTGCACTTTCACACCTTTTCTTTACTTGATCACACTCTCGTGACATTGACCTTCAAGGTTACAGGACACATATGTGTGGACAGGCGGGCCCTTAGCCAATGCGTTTCATATCGGTATCTCTTGTTCCGTTTTCGCCGATTGTTAACAAATTTAATACTATATAACATGCATAAATAAGTTAGACAATATATCTTGTAAAAGGACCATAGACTTAAAAATCAGTCGTGGGAATTCGCCCTAATCATACTGCATCAATATATATTTATGTATAAAGGACCTCTCATGAAATGTGCACTAAGGCTCGAATTATCTGTAGGTAACTTGAAAACTGCATATTATTATTATTATTATCATGATGATGATGATGATCATCATCATCATCATCATCATCGTCATCGTTATTATTATCATCATCATCGTCATTACTGCATTTTCAAACCCTGAAATTCTAAAACAATAGAAAAACATTCAGTAAGACTGCGTTCAAGACGACGCAGAATGGATGTATTTCTAAAAGTCTCTTTTTTAAGAATACACTTTACGCCAAACTTGTTTCTTTTCACGAGAAATGTAAGCACAAGGTTTGAAGCAGACACTTACACCCGGCCAGCTTTGAGCTGCAAACCGTCAAACATGAAAGGGAATGCTGTTGTGACCAAAAAAAATGCAGATATGATAATATATCATATCTTTTCATGAGAAGACGTGGGTCACACAAAGCCTGCAGTTGTGCATCTTTTTTTACAGTTCTGTTAAAGGTTGTCTTTTTTCCAAAACCGCAAAACAGTTCATATTTTACTATTGTTTTTTACGGAAACCGGTGTTGTGTTTGTTCATCTACCACGCTGCTTTTACTATTAGATTTTTTAAAATTAAAATATAGTGGAACCTGTCCTTGCGACCACCTGACTAATGCGACTTCCTGTCTTTTGCGACAGTCCCCTGATATCAACAAGCAATATCTTTTGTTTTCACCTAATGAATGCAACCACCTGTCTAGTGCAACCACCTTTCTAATGCAACCACTGTCTAATGCAACCACCTTTCTAATGCAACCACCTGTCTAATGCGACTAAGGCCGTCATTTTTTAATTAGTACTTAGGGTACTAAATTTCATAACCCACCTCCCTCCTCCAATGTTGTACTGAAAAAATGATGACTTTCCAAAATAATCACACCAAAATTGCACAAAATAGATTAAAAATTGACCATCATTTTCCATATTCTGCGAAAGTGTACAGACCCATTTAACCCCACTCCCCCTTGCGTACTGTAACTACTAATTAAAGCATGATGAAAATGTTGAACCATCTCGTGCATTGCGCGATGCCATCTTCCTTTTTGTTGATTTCATAGAAGTAGACGAACCCGAACTGTGTTTCTATTGCAGGCATGAATGTTTTTGTTTTAAAGACATAGAATTAATTTTGTTTTGAATATAGACAAAATTTATTATTTCAATTGTTTATCATTTAATTGAAATGAAGCGACGGGAAAGAGTTTATGTTAACCTAATAACTAATGATTGGCTTTGAAAGTACTACAAATGAATAACAATAGTAACAATGTTTGTTTTTATGTCATGGGGATCATTGTACGGTCCTTGGTATCCGATTTGTGGCCCTCCTCCGGGCGCAAATGACCACTGTCGGGCTGCAAATCGAATACAGCGGGCCGCAAATGATCACAATGCCCCCAAAACAAACATTATTGTTATATTAGCGTCCACTGGAAAGGCACTCAAATGCTGCTGCTCGACTTTTGCTCGACTTTCAAGGATTTGTTGTTGTTGTTTTCAAATTCTCATTGATCCTAACAATCAATGTAAATGCATTTATAGCGCATTAAATGGTGCCAACCGGCTGCCGTATGCATATTATAGAATTAAAAAAAAGAAAGAAAAAAAAGAAAAGTACACCAAATTCCGTTAATATTAAGAGCCAACATGCCTCTTTGCTCTCTCTGTCTCTGTATCCGTCTCTGTCTCTTTCTGTATCTCTAGCTCTCGTCGCCACATGACAAATGATATCTTCGTGCAGAATTATGCAAATTAGACTCATCAGTTTATAGTGGTCAAACTGTTTTTCTGTGATTTGACAACACTGTCTGCCGGCGTTGTAGGTGCACACAGCCATGAGCGCCTTTTCCACAAATGGCATGACTTTGACGTACGGAACGAGACTAACATTTTAAACATTTTGATCGTTTTTTAAAAAATATTTATTAAGGTACTTTTATTGAGAACCATTCAAAATGTGCATGATTGAAAATTAGTATATTTGTAATTTCATATTTGTGATTTTTGGGACCTCGTCTTGAAAGCTTATTTTCATTTTAACATTTCATTGTACCATCTTTCTCTGGTAATCCAAGCTCTTATACACTATGTCAAATTAAGTTAGGTAGCCCCAGTGATAATGGACTTCCCAAAGCCTTAACTGGGTCAACCTGACATGGTTTGAGCACAATCTTCATGTATCTATTATACACTTAGTGATCCCATTACATGCCTTGAAGATACTGTACTCTGTACACTGGGATGTATGTCGCATAATGCTGGTCTGAATCCTGAATCTCTACAATGTATAATAATGAGTTCGGTTGCTTCTTGTTTGTTTGTTCGCTGGTGTGCTCTTTCAACCTTAGCCAAGCTCTTTGTAGGGTACATTTGATTGGGAAGAGCAGTTTGAAGGTTGGATGATAGAATACAGCATGTGGGGACAGGAGCTATAAAGGGAACATAGACACAATCAAAACTAGCTGGCCAAGCTTGTATCAAAGACGCGAAAAACGTAAATTAATACAGGCATACAATGTTATTAATGATCCGGCCCCTCAAAATCTAAAGGATTCTCCACTACAATTAGTCAGAATTACAACCTCTTAAAATTTTCGCAGCCAGCATAACTTAAGCCTTTCGGACCTGAACATCAGGCCACAACAACTCTTTCTTTCAACACAACACGTTTGTGGAACCAACTTCCATTGATTTGAAGATCAGGAAAGCCGAACATATTACAAATTTTAAACCCTTGCTTGATAAGCATTATAAAGTAGTACCCAAAAAAGAAATTTTATTTAATCGACAACTGGAGAATAGCATCAATCGATGCAAAATTTCGCATGGGCAGCATCCAACTGTATGTTTATTGGAATCGAATCGGTGTCCGTAAAACAAGTGCATATGGCTGTGGTGAGAATAAAGAGGATGAATTTCACTATTTATTTGCATGCCCAAACTACAACAATACATCGTATTAACTTACATGAAACGGCCATAAGACTCGCATGTTTTACTCTAGAAAAATGTTATTTGGCTCAGATGATAGGGCCCTCAAAAACAATGTCAAAATGTTTGAAGCTCTCCACGCCTACACAGAGCAAAGACAACTATTTTTGAACCTCCGTAACTTACGAACACGTCACACCACAGATTTTGGAGTACTCAATCATTGTCTGTCTCGTCTCGTGACTGTGGTACCTTAACTTTGTTTTCTGTACTTTGTCACCACATCATGTCTTTTTGAATAGTCCCTATCCCTCTAATATATCGATGTATAAGAGGAATTGACATAGGGGACACCCTGTTTTCCAATTGTTCAATAAAATATTTTTTGAACCAATACAGCATGCCCAAAGCAAATTAATTGCTTCTCAGTTTCTGTTCCATTAAATATATTGGTATGAGCATTCTGCCGCCACTTTCTCTAAAAGATTGACTTAGATTGAAATTCCACATTGACTACGATGTTTTCTTGTGGGTCTTTTTAAAACTACATTTGAAACAAGACGACAGGAACGCTCAGAAATGAGATCGTATCTCAACACTCCGAATCTTATTGACCAAGCACCACAAATCTCCAGCAAAAAATGATCTTTATTGCTTTGAGATGAAAAGAGTTTCAAAAGCAGCCATGCATATTAATTTCGCGCCACAACTTTAACTGCACACCTGCTTGTCTTAGTAACCATAGCGTCGCTTGGTAAGATACGCGCCGCTGCATATGGGGGGGGGGGGGAAGAGCGGGTTATTACTTACATTTTGGAAATAACACTTATTACAGGCAGATGAAAATATGTTCCTGTAATCAATCTAGGAAGCATAAAATGAACATGACTTTGGTATTTGTCAACTTCATTTACCTAAAAGACATTAATTTTGTGAGAAAGAGGTGTCTGGCCCTGTCTGTGACAGTGATATTCCCGTGTGTCCTCCGTGATTGACAGACGGGAACCCCGTACTTTGTGGCAGGAAATTAACATGCATATCTCGTATTACACATACCAGGATGCGAATGGGAAAAGTCCGGTTGAACTGCTATTCAAACAAAATAGGAATTGAAAATTCTCCGGTTGAAGATCAGTTCCACTATTTCTTCATATGTCCTGTATATAACAATTTTTTAATAGACCTTCATAAACAGTGATTTGTCCACCACATTTTACCTTGCGACTGTTCTGTATGGTTTAGCAGAATGCTCGAAACAAGAAAATGTCGAAATATTTCAGGCATAACACACTTTCATAGAAAAATCAGAATACTTCAAGCCACCACTCATTACCGAGCCATTACTCATTACCGTGAATTCTCGTGTCGTTGTTGAATAAAGAGTCGCTACACTCGTCACACGTCGTGGTCTTTTATTCAATCAGACACAAGAACTCACTTCTACTCGTGGTGTCTCCTTGTCGTAGTTTCACATCGAAGCTGGCAGCATTGAGAGCGAAAGGCTAATCTGGTTAACCAAACGCAATGCATATTAACAAAATTTTTCTGGCAAAACCCTGTATTATAAGACCACATGCACTATATGCATGAGACCACTTTTCGTAGGGGTTGTCTTACATAGCAGGTACCATTACACTGCTTTTTAGCATTTTGCAAAGGTCATTCTAAGTGTATTTAATACCATAATATACTGAATGATGATGATGACGACGACGACGACGATGACGATGACGATGACGATGACGATGACGATGACGATGATGATGATGATGATGATGATGATGATGATGATGATGATATGTTCCGGAAAACAATTACCCTTTTACACCAGGGCACCGCGAGCGAGACCTGACCAACGTTGCGTCCAATATACACAAGCATATCATATGAAGAAGCTATTCACACGTTTTTCTAAAACCGGGTAATCTAAAAGCCGAAAAAAACTCTAGAGCAATCTCCAAGGTCTCTGCCATTCATGTGTCCTCAATCAACACATAAAAAAGATATTTTCCCTATTAAAGACGATGCCATGATTGGTTGTCCGTGCTGTGGATTGGCAACGTGATGCAGTTGTTGAAACAGGCTTCATCAGATTCTTGTGTTGCGAAGTTAAAAGCAGGTTGTAATATTTGCCTTTTTCGCTTTAGATAATATACTTGTTCGTGCTTGTATCCCAACCAAGAAATTATGACCAAAATACAGACTGCAGACTTTTTATTTAATAAACCTACGTGGTGATGAGTCCGATAAAATAAAGACTTGGGACTGTCTAGCCTGGAGGCTGCGCAATACAAAGCATATTGCCTGATGACTACGCATCATGGCGTTTGGAATTTAAGCTCGTCTCGCGTGAGGGGCCCGCCTAACACACTGAGCATAGATGTGTCCTCCACTGGTTGCTGAAATGTCACAGTGACGTCCGTTGTGTGCAGGAGACGCATGGTACATCTGAAATGTTAGCGAATGAATGCGATGCTTAAATTTTCTGTTCTGATGGTGCAAGCAATATCAAAGGCGTTGCCATTCTGTTGTCCAGCAATTTAGCTGTCAGAGTGCAGGAGATGATCGGTCATGGATAACATTAGATAGTTTGACAGATTACACAAGGTTTATCCTTGTTAAGGTATATGCTCCCACTAAAACTCAAAGAAGTGATTAATTTGAGTTTATAAATAATTTGCATGAAAGGTCTTAGAATATCCTGGAGAAAATGTATTAATGGGAGGGGAGTATAATTCTATTTTAGACTCTAGGCTTAATAAAGGAGGAGGGACTGTTTCACCTTTAACAGGATACAGACTGGGAATCCCAATTCGTAAGATATATGGCGACATGGAAATCCCGATGTGTTCAGCTTTGTTTGCCTGGCAACATAGGAACCCTCCAATCCAAAGCAAGTTATTGGTTCATTTGATCTTTTATCTCCTCTGTTATTACTTCCCACAAAATCAAACTACCAATAGACACTGACCACAGCCTCAAGTCTCTTCTCATACAGGTAATGTGTGGGCTACACCGGGTCTGTGGAAATTCAATACATTATTACTGAAAGATGTGCCATATGTATGCACATTATCAATAATTGCAAACATATTAAGTTAACAATACACAAGATAAAGGTCTCATTTGGGATACGGTAAAATGTGTAATCCAGGGGATGAGTACAAAGTATTCCTAACATAATTCTTTTATGAGTTCAGCTCAAAAAAGTAATCAACGCAAAGAATTGGGACACTTGCCAAAGCAATTTTAGCAGATAATGAAAAGGAATGGCTCCTTGAAATGTAATCAGGCTTGAAAGAAAGAAATGATAAACAAACAAAGGATGTATTGTTACTTTTACATGCAAGGTGAACTGAATGGAGGGAAAAAGTTCAAAATATTTTTTAGGGTTGGGAAAATGAAATATCAAAATTAATGAATTACAAAATTGACAAAACAACAATATATACATCACTAATCCAAAAGACAAAGGTGCTAGCCTGCAACTTCAAAACGTTTTGCCATATTTACTTAAAGAGGATCACACTGGCGACATAAGAGGGGCTTTTATTGCTGAAAATATTCTGCTTGTAGCTGATATTATGCATTTTTATAAGAATGATTATATATCTGGTCCCCTCCTCGTGATAGACTTTGAGAAGGTCTTTGATATTATCGAGATGCCGTACATATTTGAAGTTCTTAGAGCCTTTCCAGTTGAACGGACTGACTTAAATAATAATGATAATAATAATGTTGATAATAATGATGATGGTGATGATGATGATGATAATAATAGTAATAATAATTCGAAAGAAAGAAAAAATCATGTCAGAACTTACAAACTGGGGACCAATCTCCTTGTTAAATCAAGATTATAAGTTAGTTGCCAAATGTATAGCCATAAGGGTGAAACAAGAGAAACACTTTTTCATGTATATTAATGCTGAAGATAAGGTGCGTCATAATGTTTTTAATATTTTATGGTTATAGGAAAAATTCAAAACAGTTACAGGACAAATTCAATATAACCTTTATTGTCGTATATACAAATTTATGATAAACAAATATAGCGTTTTTTAAAACATATATGGTATTATACTGTGATGTATACTCATTTGTAGACTGTCATTTCTCCTATTTTACCAGTATGTGCTAGGAACGACCCTGTCGCAAGGGCCCACCAGTTGTAAGGGACCAATTTTCTCTGTTCGCATGGGAGGTCCCTAAAGGCATGTTCCAATATATCTTAGTAATCTACAAAATATAAAAGAGGGCTCTTGTCAATTACACAGAGACAACGTATTCGTACACTTCTTCTACAGAAAAATAAAAACCTATTGGAACTTAAAAACTGACCTGGCTCCTTGTTAAATCAAGATTGTGAATTAACTGCTAAATGTATAGCCATAATTATGAAACAAGGTCTAGAAACACTCATTCATGAAGATCAAACATGCTCTTTAAAACACTGATAGATTGATGAAGACAATTACCATGTACAAGATTCAATTTTTCTCTGGACTAAAAAATGAGAAAAAAAGAACTTTTGTCAGAGCAAATAAAAAATTGGGAGGGGGGATAATGAAAATAAAAATGTGACACAATAAAGAAAAAAATTTAAAGTGCTTGCCCGACACTCGAACCCGAGAACGTTAGATTAGGAAGTGACCGGCCTGCCACAGGCCCGCGGCAACTTTAAAAAATGCATTGATATGAACCACAATAGGGTCTAATCTGAACCACGTGACAATGTCGTCATAAGAATAATGGTGCCCGTCTTGCAACGAAGCGACAAAATAAAAGTTTCAGAAGAGAAATTAATCTGTCTAAGAAGTTTCACCAAAACGAAGAAAAAACCACGCTCGGGGAGGAGGTAGTGATACAACCAGAGAATATGGAGTGAAACCGATGCTCCATTTTTATATTTATTTTTTTTCTTTACAACACTGTGTAATAATAATTAGATGATAATAGTGACTGATTTCTTTCAAATTGATACTGAGGAATATTGATTTATATGTAAGAAACCTTGTGCAAAATTTTTTACAGTCTCTTATGTGTTCTTACTGTAATTGTGAAGCGTATTTGAATATTGGTCAATTTTATTTCCAAGAGTTATTAAAGATGAAAAAGTGACAGAAAATTTTTGTGCACGTGGTTGATGCCAATGTAAAATGGTACTTTGAACTGAAAAAAGAGAATGTCGTTGATTCATCCTACAGGGGGGTTTATATTGCTTTTTAGCTTATGTACAATCGTGTGTTGTTGATAGGAGTTACTGTGAATTCATTTAATTTTGCTGTATTCTTTTTCCTGCTTATTTCGCTGATGCGTCGGGATGGTGAAATTAAGTACACAGTGAAAAGAGTTTTTAACATGGCCTTTATTGGAAATAAAACTAAGATAGTGAATTTAAAGTCTCAGTGAAAGGTCAAAAATGCCAAAACCGTGAAAGTAAATGCCCTTGAAAATAAATGTTTTCACATTACATGTGCAGAATGTGCGAAACCATAGTATGAAACTGTGTCAATGCATGGAATTTTATTGGTTATCTGAAACGATTCTGTTGCCTCTTGTGTTTGTGTGCCATGCCAAAAAAGAAAGAGCATCGCGCATGCGTCAAAGGGACATTGGGAATTAACTCTGTTGCTGTTGTGAGAGTTTTTACTATGGCATTGGGCTATGGGTTTTGATCAACTTGCAAAAGAACAGCTTGTTATACTTTTGTATGTAATCTTAGGCCCTCTGATTACCAATGCTACTGTTTTGGAGATTGTACTTTTTGATCAAATGTTATAAATTATATTCCCATGCCGGACACATTCTACTCAACCACGGAGAAGACCAAGAGCCCCGCAACAAAGTAAAACTGCAGTGTGAGATGCAGTAGATAGTTTTTGTTTCAAGTATTTATTGCAATAATTATTTTTGTAATCACATGCAGGGGACCAATTGATTTATTTTATGCTTGTCGACAGTGCAGCGACAACTCAAGATCTATCCGGGAACTGGTTGTCTGAAGCCTTTACTTTGAATTTGCCCCAGCGGATGCTGTTGGTACTAATGAAACCTTATATTGAAAACCACAAGTTGGAAGCCTTGCATTTGAATCTTTGCATTGTGCATCACAGTGGAACATTGTTTTATTTTCTTGATATTTATGCATTTATTTCAAGTCCTTGGACCTTGAAGTAATTTTGTTGTAGTATTACATAAAAACTACATGTACTTGAAAAGTCACAGCAAGATGGCTGAAGCAGAATTGAAGGGAGGCTGTATGAGGAACTTTAAGCCTTGAGGCAGAAGATGGAAAACGTGGATGGTGACGTGAATATGGTTACGACAGACTTATTAACTACAGTGCAGTCCGAGTTGACGAAAAAGACCAGCACGGGTAACGTAGGTTTTTTTTATCTATAAATGCATTCTCGGGCCTTGGCCATGAAGATACTCTCACTTTGATGGAACGATGACGATTTTGCTTTAAGGGGAGACCCACACGTACTCCAAGAGAAAATGGGGTTATTGGAAGCTAGACCAGCGACACTTAACTGTCAAAGACCTTATCTTATCGTCCTTCCACCACAAGGACTGAACAGGGATCTCCAGTTTGTGACAGATACAACCAACGGGGATGGGGGGAGGGGGGGGCACACTCGACCTTCGTTCGTGTGCCAAGTCCGTGCGAGTCATTTGTGTGGTTTTAAGGGTCGTATTAATTTGGAATGTAGAAGACCAAGAATGCAAAAATCGGCCTATGGTCAGAATTTTCGCCAGCAAAATCAAAGGAGTGCCAACAGGAAAATACTAGATAGACTTAGTTTTGTTAGTGAGGGTCAGTCTAGATCTAAGACAGATGAAAATGTAGAAGTTGAAGATATTTGTACATTCTGGGAAGCCCGTTTCAGAAACAATGCTATCAAAATAATGGTAGAAAATATAACTGTTTGGACTCTGTCAGACACTGGGGCCAGTTTCCATTTCAGCTATGAGCCTATAAAACTTTGGACAACAAAATTATTAAAAAAAATTACAAAATAAAAAAAATAATAATAAAAAAGGAAAAAAACATGCTCCATGTTGCCAATAAGACAGTGAGAACTGCATCTGGGACCCCTATTCCAGTAATAGTTATGGTGGATTTGATGACTGATTTCCCAGGACAACCAAAAAGAGTTAAACTCTTTTTTCCGGTAATTGATCGATTGCATTATGATGTTTTGGATTTGATTTCATGGAAGATCATGTGATGGAAATACATTTTGAAACCCGCATGATAAGACTGCGGCCAAGGTATCAAGATCAGAGTGAAGAAAGATATTATTCTCCCACCCAATGCTATAACAGTTTTGCGGGCAAAATTTAAAGACAAATGATAAATGCGTTTTGGTGTACAAGGTATTTTCAAGGGTACTGTCGGTGTGTTGGGTCAATCCTCTATATGCATAAGTCCCTCCTTAGTAATGAGTCCTAAGCTTGCGGGCGACTGACTAACAAAACGAAAATAACAATTTCTATTTTTGCGGTACATCAACACATTCTGGTTAGACAAGGGACGCGGCCAAATATTCGCGGGTCTTCCATCACGTCACAGATGTTTGATATATCCTGCTTTATCTACTTTAGCCCTCACGAGTTTTCACAAAAAAGTTATGGGTTATATTAACTATCTTATTAACCAATACAGTAATAAAATAGATGAAGGTGAAAGGAGCAAATATCAGTACTATGATTATATCAAAATATATTTTAACATAAGCTATTATTGTGCTCTTTCACAGTTGCCTTAACATTTCAATTATTCTTTATATCCATACCACCACCATCAGCGTCATCATCATCGTTATTGTTCTTGACATCGTCATTAGCTTCATCATGACTTAGCGTCATTATCATGGTAAAGGCAATCTCCACCTTAATCATCAGATGTAACTGAGGATGAAAGTTTTGTTAAACATGTTTCATGCAACACGTGTTAAGAATAAGAAACGGCTAAGGTAAATATCAAACCTATATCCTAGTATAAAACTTTGTGGCGTAGCTAATTAATACAACTAATGAAAAATAATAGTGTTGTGTTCGCAGAATGATTACAATCATGTCTAAAAATACGGCCTATATTTTTTTCCAAAGTTTTATCGATGTCCGTTATAACTCCGTATCTGAGTACGCAAAATATAGTCATTATATTTTAAATGTAAACAACAAATATATAAATCAAATTGATACAGAATAAGAAATAATTCATCTAGGAATTGTGACAAAATTAAACTAAACAAGTTTTAACACATTGTCAAATACTACCAAATCCACCCGCCACAATCGCCTCCCCTTAAGATGAAAACACGTCCTCGTGTTGACTACAAGAAGACAATTCTTGAAAATAATCAAGATTATAAGGAAAATGAAATTATGAGTAGATAAGATCGGCAAATCACCAAAAAATTACATACATATAAAATTCTTAATCAAAAACACCAAAGAAATATATCACCAATGTCAGTAGACGTACCACTGGACAGCAAAGGACATATAACACAGTCATTCCTCTCCTATGACAGGAAACCATGCACTATTGTAAAACAATTTTGGAATTCCAAAACCTTCAGTATAAGTGTAATTTTATATATATATATATATATATATATATATATATATATATATATATATATATATATATATATCAAAGTACTCTCCAAATTACGGCTCCAAGATTCCTCTCTTGTAATACATTATATCAATTCTAGATTAATTAAATTCCATTATACAATTCTGAAAAGCAATCATTCGCTTGAATGAAAGTAATCAAAATTATTATTCCATTCATAATAACCAAAATATGGTCCTACGCAATTATAAAAGGAAAATAGATTTAGAATAATATTTTTCTTAATGCAAAAATTTGTATAACGCCGACCAATTGTTGTAAATGATTAAATAATAAAAAAGGGAAATGTGAAAATCTTACCATAGAAAATTTCACCGGTATCTTTGTAGATTTTACCATTCTCAAGAGGAAAAAGAAACTGATCATACTTTCCAATACTTAGACTTAAGTCTTGCAGAAAAAGCAACTCCTTCTTTCATGCGCTGTTTCGAGGACAAAACTAAAATAAAATCCTGTTATACTAACATTTATCCACTATAGCACGGGTCAATGTCGGTCCATCAATACCAAAAATAATTTCCGCTTTCTTCCTCTTATCCTGAAAAAAAAATATAAAAACTTAGAATTTGAACGCGAAAATAAAGCTAATAAACGTAATTCATCAGGTGTATATTTCCCACCCATTGTAATAAATATGAAGTAAAATGTATATATTTTGAATAAGCAAAATTAGTAATAAAGTTATGACAAATTTAAGTAAGAACACAGCCTAAAATGTCGATTTCATGATTGTTGTCTCCGAAAATCAAGCATATGTTTTTATTAAATAAAACTGTATTCGATCGTGCCGAAACAAGAAATGATTGGCAAAAGACAACAATCCTACCTTAACTAGCTAGTTTAGGGCTCCAGTGCGCTAAGTTGGCATAAATAACCCCAATGATATATTACTGAACTGTATTATATACATTTTACTTGAAATTCGAACTCAAAGTAAAAACTGTACATTATATATGAATCCAAATTACTCCCAACTCAACAAAGGTAAGAAAAATCTAAATTAATAACAGATTACCAACGCAATTAAGGTAAGCAATATGTTAAAATTATGGGATAATACTCAATAAATATATTCAATCATATAATTACATAAATTACATGAAGTTATTTAAAGAAAAATACTGTGCATGCTAACGTCACAGTAGCAGTATCTTCACTGACTTTACCCAGTCCAGTGGCTTCACTTTGAACACAACACAGTTCTATGTTATCTGAACCTCTTATCATAGTCGTCAGGAACACCACTTATATAACAGCCCTACGCAGGTACTCACGTGCCATGTTATCTGTATATTACTCTCATAAACATAATCATCACATCGATATATATAATTCCTCATCACCATCCCATAAAATTCATTCATAATCACATATTTCAACTCAGTGCCTAGGATTTGTATATCCCATTACTAGTATGAGTGAAATCGTCACTAGTACGAAATATATAATATAAAGCGTATATGCACAATCATGCCACAGATAATTTCTTAGTGTTCACATATCATATAACAAACCATTAACTTCATCACTTCACATCATTACACAAAAATATTTCCAAAGTTCATGAAACACTTCAACATATCTTAATTGAAGTGGATGTGACAATTATATTGTCTCCCTCGTCTTCCGTTATTTGTCTCATCAAATGCTCTCCTTCCTTTTTATAGGTAATGGTGGCCACGAGTCATCAATTCAATATTTTCCTTAAATTGCGTCAATGCCGTGCATGTTCACTACCCATTTCATTGTCATTATCTGTTATCCTCATAGGAATTTTGCAAAATGTTTCTGGCTTCAATGCAATAGCATTACTTGTAATCTGTTATTATAAACAGGCTTTTGTCTCTTTAGTCTATCGAACCACAATGATCATAGCAATGGCAGTAAGATTCACTTTCGGTAACACAAGTGTAACTTGTGGTATCATTGAATTCTGTATTGTCTATGATTCATATGCTGAAGCATCTGTTTCAGTTCCATATGCGGTAATGCCTTCTGTGACCAACTTTGGAACCTTATGCAAATCATGAGCTACCACAATGTCCTGTCCTACCAAATTATTAAGTTTCTTCTGTTCAACCCTCAATGTTGGTGAATTCAATGTCAAAAGCATTGATTTCAATCGTGGTATGTAACATAAGACAACATCGAACAATTAAAAATCTGATAAACACAGAGCAAATTCAAAGCATGATCAAGTGTAACCTCTGTCTTTTGTGGGCAACGTTTTAAAGTAGATGGAATTTAAAATGTTTGAGTCCTCAATGCACAAGCACGCGGCAATTTCAAAAGACAATATGGACAAGACTTCAACTTTACCGGCGGTCTTCCTTGACATTTTTTTTCAAAAAGAAGTATTATTAATACTATCTTTAATATGCCCATGTCCTAAGTCTTGAAATTGTGAAATGTCAATTGTATCGCACGAAAAATGTGGTTTCACAAAGTTTCTTTACTCCTCGTAGATTGACAACGGATAAGGATCATGCACAAGATTTTGCATTCCTGTCTCTGATAGGCAACATCCCTGTGCAAGAGGATCCTTTTCTGTTGTCGCTCAAGTTCAAAAATTGAATATCATCTATTTCCGTATAGAAAACTTTCCGTGACTTCAAAATATGAAGGTAATTTGGTAATTCTTGTATTTTTCCAGTGGGGGTATGACGGAACTAGAAATGCTGTATTTGAAATAGATAAATTCTAGTACCAATAACATCTAATGGGATTTTCAACTTAATGTAAACTTTCCCATCAGTTTGCAGGATATCCTTTGTTTCATAGTGGTAACCAACTTCAGTATGGGCTATTTTAACTGTCGGAAATATCCTTGTCACACGATTTATAACTTTCTGTAGAACTTGTTTCCCGTACACCTGATGTAGTTCGTACTGTTCCATTTGGTCATTCATATGTTATAAATATTCGTCAAACTTGTCATATGATTGTAACATTTATTTTTGTAAGAGTGGACAAATGTAAAATATTGATACTGTCTGAGATATATATGCATGGCTTTACATGTACTTTATGATGCCCATAATTGCATTGTAACTTGCACGAAAAATTCAGTAAAGAACAAACAAGTAAACGTGTTTGCTTTCGTTTTTTGTGGATGTACAAGGGTAAAAATTTTCGGACTTGTTTGTAGTTCATTTAGTTTGATAGTGCTAAAAGGAAAATGTCTATCATACATTCACAGGTTTGTTCAATCTTATCATCTACACCAGGAAACCAGTTGGTACCATAATCTTCAATTGAAATAAAATAATCTTCATTCTACTTTCTATTAGCCTCGGTGACTGAAAAAATATATAATGTGGCAATCAAATGTTTAGCCTTACATTTGTCGATTACTTGAGCAATTGCTTCTTTCCGAGTAATACATACATACACACACACACACACACACACACACACATATATATAGTTGAGCTTTTTACATATTTATGTGGCATATATTTTGCTACACCTTCGTTTGAAATACCGATTCCCTGCATATATTCAGGTACAGACGCAGATGGGAGCACCAGCAACGGCCCCTCCCCAAGAGAAGGAAGGAGATCGAAAATAACTGGAAAGAAGAAAATGGAAGGACCTAAAGAAGAACTAAGAAACATTTCACTCATCGTCACGACAGATATGTCTTCTGATACGCGTACAGGCTTACTGAGAAAATTACCCCCCCCCCCCCCAGTGTATTTTAAATATTTTTCCTGTCTTAAGTAAACACCAGCTTAACAGGTCCAGAGCCAGCCAAAACCAGTCCCAGCAAGCCCTTTAACCGCTGCTAAGTACTCAATGCTTTCTTTTGGTCCTTGTATATTCGTACTAAAAGCAATTTAAGTCACAATGTTTCTAATATTTTGATTGCTAAAGGACATTTTCATCACACGTTTTATTTTTATGCTTACACATAGAAAAGTATCCAATAAACGAGGAAAACAGTTCCTTTTTTTAGCATATATGGTAATACACCATGAAGCATACCTATTTATTCTCTTTTCATTTATGTCACCATAATATGCCAGGAGCAACGCTGTCTTAAGGACCCATCTGTCGCAAGGGACGAATTTTCTCTGTTCCTCTGGGTGGTTTCTTAAAACAGGTTCTACTGTATACAGTTCTACATAAAATTTATTGCACTCTATGAAATGTTCTTTTTGACACAAAAATAAGAAGGTTCATGGAATAGTTATGTCATAAATTGCATTGAAACTAATGCTATGTTCCCATAGAAACAGTAAAAGAGAAACTTTCAGTTTACTTATTAAAACTAATTGGATTAGCTGTTGGTTTATTTACATTTTATAAAGGTTAACTAAGCAGTTTGGAGGCAGACCGTATGAACACAAACGGTTATGGTGACAAACACGATCCAGTATAACTGTTCATAGGCAAACCGTATCATTTCATCAGAATTTTCTGGGATACTTCAGCTCGAAAATCTACCAGAATGCATCAAGTTGCTTGCATCACATTTTCTAAAACGTCTGGCAGCATAATTGAATATCTTTATTGTGGGGACCAAATCAGCATATCATCATCATCATCATCATCATCATCATCATCATCATCATCATCATCATCATCATCATCATCATCATTGGGGCCATTAAATAAAACACTGTCTAGACATATTGAGAGAATGAACACAACTCGAAAAAAAATCCTATGAAAGTATACGTTTAATATACCGGTAACTGGCGAGTATGTTGTTCCAGGTAACAGCACAATGATATTCTAATGATTTACGAACAATGTCTACCCTCCTCCCAAACAACAACATCCAGAAAATGTAATTCTGGTATTATAATTAGCTGCATCAGATAAAAGGGCTGTGGGTCAAAGGTATAGGTCTAATGAGATGCTAGACCATGTAAAGCGTTAACAGATCGAAGGCTGCATGACCCAATTTCTTAACCAGATGGACACCTCTGACGTCAGTAAAGGAAGAAAAAAACAGTAATGTGACAAACAATTGCCAGCGACCTGCAATAAGACATGTCATGTCACCGACCAGAACATTCATGTATCTGTGTGAATATTTTTTCATGATATTTTTGTGGCCTCATCATCTGCTATCTTATCGTCAAGTCTTTTTTTAAGCACTACTCTTCAGAGGTTGCATGATACCTGAACATGATCATTATTTGAATGTCAGAACATTTCATAACACATTATAACACAAAAGTCCCATGTAGATTTCCTTTTATTTATTTTTTTTTATTTTATTTTTTTTGCGATGCCTCTGCTTTGTATTTTTTTTAAAAATTACATCTTAGTGTCCGTATCATTTGCTATCTCATCGTCAATTCTGTCTCTTGGTATTAATTGTAAAAGTGTACATTATCTTGTATTTAGTGTGCATACCAAAGTCCAGCACACAAGATATCAGATGACATAAATCAAAGATCGACATGTTGGTTTGTTCTCAACCTGTTGTTTGAGATGCTTCTTTGATATTATTTATGTGGCTTTATCTTCTGTCTTTATTTCATCCTGTTATTATTACAACCATTATTATAATATCATGTCAGTAAACGGCGCATTTTGTCTGTCTGTTACAGCCGTGTCATCTTTGCAACCGGAATCTGCCAATTTTGTGTTGATTGCTCAGCATCTGGTTCTTCATCTTGGACCTCCGGCCTCAATCAGGCAGCATGCAATCTGTCGTGTATCGTCTGGGTGGATATTTGTATCTGATGAGGACGGCCATTTGCAGCTGTTGCTGGATGTCTGGAGAGGTGTGAGTCCTGCATCTTAGTACTGAATTGACAACAAATTGGTCTTGTAGTCTGCTAGTCACCCTTGGTCATCCTCATCGTGGAAGGATCAGAACAGTATTCGTTTGACGAAATGATATTTATTTTTAGTTACAAAAGTGGAGACCGGTATTTTAAGTAGTTTATAATGTAACAATTTCTTTTTGAGCTTTATGCTGAAAACTTAATATCACACTACGGTTTTATGACTTTGTCCAGAATACATTTGTTAAAATTTCAAAATAAAATCTAATCTCTGCCATTGATATTACATTTCAATATATCATTAAAATTGTTGTATCTGATAACAAGCAAAATCTTTCCATCCTCTTGCACCGCCACTTGGACATAATCTTGTAACCAAGCTTCACTGAGTGCTTGGTTTTATGACCTGATATGAATCTTGTTTAAATAACCTTTTCCATTAGAACCCATAATGGCACTACGCTTTATCTTTATCTACTCCATGACAAGTTATATGGCTTGGGCTAATGAAAGGCTTCACTTTCGCTGGTAAGTGCCTTTCCGATATTGGAACGTTCAATGGAGTCAGATCAAAACTTTTGGCCTGGGTCGGTTGCCTAGGTTTAAGTAAAGACTGTGCCAGATAGGGTATAGCCAATTAAACTTGGGGGTTGTGCAAGCAAAGAAAAGAAAATTTTCCTCATTTTTATGACTATGTGGCAAAGTAAACCATGTGAGATACGTCAAGGTATTTGCTTATGATGAAAAATTCACTAAGAGATTACGGCATGGAGCACTTGTGATAAAAGTATGTGGACTTGTCTCTGACAACAAAACTGTCTTTTTGGTGAAGAGGTCTGTTCGTATGGGTATAATATTGGGTCCCTGTTTGACCTGACTTGTAAAACGTTCACTGAAGCGTGGTGAGAGCCACTTGGTCACCCGCCAGATCCAACCTGATTTTTAACTTTTATGTAAACTAGATTTTTCCTTGTGTGTGTGTGTGTTTTTTTTTATCTCTTATTACTCATATGAACTTTTGTTGTGTCGCAGGTCATACCTTGCCTGTGGCTCCCTCTATGTAAAGTGGGAGTACCAGCGATCATTTTCATACAGTAGTTTTTCTTCTGTCTTATGAAATAAGAAGTTTTGTTATGTTTATATTTTGTTTAAGCTGTACTTGGTAACGGCTGCCATGAAAGGGATAAGTTGTGATGAAGATGAGGTTTTGGTACTGATGAAAAATTATGCTCAGACCGTATGTTAAACTAATATTTCAAATTCTGTAGCGATAATTTATAATTTGTCAATTTTGAAATATCTACATGCATCAAAACCCCTAATAACAGGAACACTTATCCAATTAAATCTATGGGCAGCATTTAACTTAGAATTTGTGTTTTTAAACTAACTATTGGCAGAATTTCAATTTTGTTCCAAATTAACTTTAAGTACTGAATATTTTTCAAATTTTGACACACTCTGATCACTTCTTCGAAACAGTTCTGATTTGCCCTAACCGTCAGATATTTATCACATGCATATTGATTTATCTTGTGCTCTTTATTCTGCATTTTGATACCTGCAGTATTTCCACTTGTCTGATAATTGTAACCAGAAATTCCCCACTACTCAGAAAGAAGTATGGTGATGGTGGACACCCTTGATACACCCTGCAGAACATTATAATGGTTCATAAGCCCACCCATTATTTACAACCGGACTACTTGTATCTTGACATGTCAATCCAGTGTTTAATGTTTGGCCAAAAATTACGGATATATGGTACGTTATGACACAGCTTCATATAACACCCAACCATGCCCAGAATCCTCATTAAAAGTGCTGCAGGGTGAACTACGTATTTGTTTGTACTAAACCATGTCCGGTCTTGAAAGATTTATAATTTTAGGGTAACAACACTTTGGCATGACACCAAGGGAATAATGTATGATGACCTTAACTTGGAACGTAAAATCAGTTTTATTGGTGTGTCAATCTTGTACATAGGGAGCAAAATGGTATTAATGAGCCGTTGGTAGTATGCCCTAGGTTCAAGAGTGAAATTAAAATTCATAATAATGATTTAATGTCAGTCAGTACATCCAAATAAATTACTCATGTTAGTAAACGGTGAGTTGTTTTTCTTTTTGTTTTTAATTTTTCAGCACTTAGAGGTATCTGTATAGTACTGTGTTATTTCACTTTTCAATCTACACGGTTATATCTATGTGTCAAAAATCCTTTTTAGTCCCCTTCCCTCCCTTGAAATTAAATATGCACGGAAGGGCCTGAGTTCAGGACAAATAAAATGACAAATCTCGTCACAAGAATGTCAGGAATTAATATCACAAGAGATACGTTTACTGTCAAATCATTTGTGTCAGAATGCATCACTCGGTTTTTTATGTAAAAAATGCAGATGCCATCATAATTTCCTATCAAACGGTATTTACTTCACTTTGCTTTAAGACACTTTACTTTGTAATAATAATAATAATCCCATAGCGGCAGGTTTAAACCTGTATAAGGGCACTCTGGATGCACGGACACCAGGACGAGGCTACGAAAAGTTGTTGACTAAAGACGTAAAGATACGCCAGTGTTTCCTCGGAGTTGCAGAAAGTTACATTCAATATGTGATATGTTTTATGATAGTGTCCTCTATAATTTCCATTCTTATATTCGAAAAAGACCCAGGAGAATGGAAATAATATGAGAAGATGACACCTATCTTAACTGGCGTTCAGCTTGGAGTAATTTTTAACGACAAAAAGATGAATGCCAATGCGTGTAAATCACGACTTAAGTCAAAGAGGGCTTGTAAGGATACTTGTTTCAACTGGAAAAATGTGATTTTGTGCTGGATATGTGTTGTTGAGATACTATAATACGTCCAGTAAGCATGATGGACAGATAAATGCATACTGTACTGACCAAGCAAATGACCCAGAGTTAAAAGATAAGGTAACTGTATTAAGACAACTGACTATAGTAGGACTAAATTTCTGACATACCTACCTGCAATGAACCATTGTTTTTCAAGAGTGGGCACTTGGCACAGTGTATATGTGCGTTTCCCACTTTTGGCTAGGTGGTTGGTGCTGTTTCGAGACCCGGCCGTTCTGTGGTCACCAAACAAATATACTTTCGTTGCATCTTTGTTGCTGGTGGACCTACATACATGTATGTACAGCCCCCGAGTAGAGACAAGTCCGAATTCAGTACAGTACACTAATTGAGCTGGATCAAATACTATGAACTGGGCCGTGTCGATTATGACATTCATGCATACCTACTCGAGTCGAACCATCCTTTTTTAAGAACGTGGATTAGGTGTACAGTGGATATGTGCGTTTCTTGTGTAGGTGGTTGGTATCGAATGTTACTGGTCCGAGACCCGGCTGTACCATGGTCGCAAAACAAATTATTTAGATGAAATTATGGAATTTAAGCCTTTGCAGAGACAAATAAATTTACCCAAAAGGTGACAAAATCAGAGGATAGGCAAAAATTAAGCTTATTAGATATTTTTATTAAAAAAAAAACAAGGTGGATGGTTTTCGTGTCAATTACGGTACATTCAGCACACACTTCCTACATCCATGTATCAACCTTTGAAAAATGATCTAGACACATTATTTGAAGAGGCACACCTGTGAATGATGTAACTTTGCATGCATAGAACATGTTAAAGCATGAGCAGTATTTTCAGTAAAGCATGTATCACTAAAGGGACACCATGGTTGCCACTGTCATGAAGGATTTTGCTCTTACTCGTTGTTACCTGGCACATTTAAAGTTTTGATACGCCAAAGATGTATAGAGTCTCTGACCAGCTTCCAAAACACCAAAGTATCACGACCCCTTGGTTCCAAATGTTAACAGTTATTGATGCAGAATTTCCATTATCTTCGGGGTTTGTTTTTTTTTTTTCAATTGCTGTAGCACCTATGACGCTGCAGCCATTGAAATACAGAAGGTGGTGGAAACTACAAATCAGATCCACCGCGCATACTTGCAGGTAAGCAGCCATGAATGACGTCACGATGAGGGTATAGCATATTGTGAGCCTTGTTTTGGAAAGCCGATACTTTCGCCCTCGCCAGGTGGTGCTGTAGGTACTCGCGGTGCATCCATATTACACAATCACATTCAGTTTTTTTTTCTCTATTTGGGGACATAACTAAGGGAAGGGCATGGTAGGCTCTACCACCTTAAGTAAGACTGATAAGACAATGCGTTAATAGCTCTTACCACTTATCATATGACAGATATGCCAAGCGAATAATAGATCTTTTGTGCCAAGGTGTCAACAGCTTTACTCGGCGTGCTTTAGGCGCAATGCATCTAAAGCATCCCAACAAAAGCTGTATATCTGGATCACTATATTCTATGCCACTATCGGCATGTTGGTACCTGAAAGGTCTTTTACAAAGAATATGAAAACAGTATCAAGTTGATAATTCAGTGAAATTTATTGTAAGTATTCCGACTTTAGTTGCAGTTGGCAGTGAAAGACAGAAGGCTGCTGTGAAAAGGAGTTGATATGTTCTACAATACAACATAAGGCTCATATCACAAGAGCTTAACCTGTCATAGCAACAAGCATTACAATGATACAGAATGGGGTTGATCTGTTGCGCTAATTTGATGTTAGACTGATAATGTGATGCAGAAGTCCTATTTGTTCTGCTAGTTGTAATGAAAAATGAAGTGATATGACAAAAGTTGACCCCCTCTACGTATTGAAGAGGGCCGGTATGGCAACGGCTGATCCATTCTATGCACTGATAGTGCTCTGATATTGAACCATTTGGCTTATTGACATGTGTGCTCTAATCATTGACAAGTTTGACAAGGGTTTGGTGTGCTTTGCTTATTGGCTGATATGACAGGGAGTTGTTGTGCTCTACTCATTGGTCGATATGACAAGGGACTAGTGTGCTCTACTGATTGACAGATATGACAAGGACCTTATGTACTCTACATATTGACCGATGTGAGAAGGGTCTGGTGTACTCTACTCATTGACCGGTATGAAAAGGGCCCGATGCGCTCTACTTTATGACCAATATGTCATGCCTTTGGCGTGCCCTACTCTCTCTTGTTCATCTTATAGCTGTCCCACATTTTTGCAAATTCCTTGTAATCCAGTCCAGTGTCACTAGCGTCATATGACGTCAGTATAATTTTTACTTCCTGTTCGGTATATCCCAATGAAGTCAGTAATTTTGTAGCCTCTACAGGACTAATGAAGCCATCCTGGTCTTCATCTGCATGTAGAAAGACGTCCACAATTTTCCCTCGCCTACAAAATTGTAAAAGTGCAATACAGCTTACTGAATTGAAATATAATAACACCACCACGGAAATGTTCTTCAAAAGACTTCCTTTTCAACACCATGTTATTTTAATCAAAGTGAAGGACATTTAAGGAATTCCTTTTGGCAACATTAAAACTGCATTCATTTGTTTACCTTAACTTTTGAAGTTAATCATTTCATAATATGTTGAAACTTTACTGGCATATGCGTACAGAACATATGTATGAACCATATTGAAAGTCAAAAGAAGTTTCTATTTTCTCTATGTACGAACTGGTAATATAACAAAATGATAGTATCAATGCTGGTGATATCACTTTAAAATTCGCAAAAAAAGGTGTTTTTACCCACAATATTTAATCCCCTGCCAGATTCTCGAATCACCGAAAAACACAAAAGCTAATGAGGCGCAAAATGACGGAATTGTGACTCAACAATGCATTTTATTGTGCGTTAAGAGTGTTACAGCAACCAAGCAGCAACTAACAGGGAAAAGGACTGAATTCACTGTCATCATAAAGAAACACGAGAAATTAGAAACAAAGATGTTATTTTGAGTTTTGAGACTTTCAAATCTTTTAGCATGGTGCAATAATCAAGTCAACATAAGATTAACTTACTCTTTAAGAACAGTAACATAGAATCGTTCAAACTCCTCGAAATCCAGGCATTGATCTTGGTCGTCGTCAAACAAAGAGGCAACGGATACCGCTTTGCTGTAACTGTACCCCAATTCGTAGCGCAGAATCTTGACTGCGTAGGTCAAAGTTAAATATCCGTCTAAATCCGGGTCCAGCTGGATAAATCGTTTCCAGCTAACTGCTCTGCTGCAAGTAGAATAAATGTGCTTTGTACGTAAACGTTACTCATTGCAGCGACTCCTTGTTACTTGTTATATGTGGCATGGAATTTTACTCTTTCAGTGCCAATCACGACTTCAGTCAATCTACTTAAATGAAACTAGTCTGAATTACCACACGAATCCCAGATTCGCAACAAGAACTCTCATTCAAGTACCAGTATGCCTATAGTTCCAGAGGGAATATCCCAGGTCAACAGCTTTTCTTGGCGCGCATCGGGCGCATTTTGCGATCAATGAGGGAAGAGAAAAACTGCTGACTCAGTCCAAAATTTGGCACTGAAAGAGATTAAATACATCTTTCCTCTATCGTATACCAGGGAAGGCTGTACTAATGGCTTATAATCTTTGAAGACAAAAAATAACAATCAGGTCTTTAATAGAAGCCTGCATATTGTGCTTTGTGGACACTTGTGTATTTGTGGATACCGTTATATTGTGCATTCTGGACACTTTTCTTGGTATCAAATTTAAAAGAACAAAAACAAAAAAGAAAAAAAATAGGCCTGCTGACGCAACCTATGACACATGGTAACAAGGCATTGCTTCGACGTCGGTTGGTTGATTGTGTATCCTGCGGTTACGCCTGGACAAAACGTTGCATGTTATTCCTAGACCAATAGGCAAGGGCCAGAACATATGGTCCCAGAACTGCCTAAAAGAGGGCACTGCAGTCAATTGCGGGCTAGGGTTGTGTATTCCTATTGCTATATACCGTAATTTGCAACTTAATAACTTTAAAACTACTGCACATAGAAACACCAAATTGCTGACAGTAAATTTACATGCATAACTATACACCTCACAAAAATCACATAACCACAGCTACAAAAGTGACTGGCTTATTTAAGTTTGCTTTAACATACAAACTAATGGGAATACACAGCTCTACCACTCCAAATGTTTGTGTATTCAGTTGTGCATTGGGGCGAATACACACCTTGGAGCTAATTCTGACCTTTCCTATTGATTCATTGTTCGGGAACTGGCTTTACACTGATTTAGCCAAAAAGGTCTGCGCTCGATCCAGATAAACATGAAAAAGATGACAAATAGACACAAAGTTGTTGTCTTAACAGATAACTTTAAACATGTTATGGTCATACCGTCAAAATATATTTTGATCTTTTCACTTCTGATTAAGTTGACGGTTTGCTAACATTGAATCTCCCATCACTTCTTATTCCAACGCATAGATTGTGAAAGATTGATCAAATATTGCATAGCTGGTAGCTATAGCTCATGACTATGTGAGCTTTTTTCCATTTATTGCTGCAGAGGTATACTCAAGTGTTCCAGAAAATCACAACCCCTTTCTAATGGAGGCAATTTCCCCCGGTATCCACGTGTTGCTGCTGAAAGCACAGAGGGGTAAGCAAAACCTGTTTCATTCATTGGATGAGAATGTCATGTGACTAAGGACGTAGCTCTTGGCACTACCCATAGTCTTGTGTCTGACATGCACTTATGAAAACTTTATTAAATGGCATTACCGGTAGTCTCTTCTCATTTCGTAAAAGTTTGTCTGCAGCACAACTATGACGTATATTGCAATTTTTGTGGGGTAAAGAGTTACAGAAACAGACCAAATTATTAAAAATGGGGAAAAAATGTGGCGCCATATGTCCAGCAAATTAAAAAATAGGTGCCTCGAATGGTGTCCCGAAGGACACTTTCGTAAAGAGTGACTCATTAAATACACCTATAGTGCAGTAAAATTAGGCAATTTTAGACCAAATATTGGGGACAAAATAGGGGGAAATTGAAACTTGGCAGATTATATCCTGAATATGTCCTGAGTAACATACGGAATGTCCCCAGAAGTCCGCGTTCACCATTTACCACCAGGAGAGCAAAGCCAAATTTGCCATCAATCCACCAATATTTTCCGCATTTCCATTTCCATGTGTTCGAAAAACGTTGAAGGTCCACATAAGTTTCAGGATACCACGCAGCGGGCGACAATTACAAGTCGCTCACCAAAACTTATTAGTACAGTATCACAATCAAGTGTCACACACGCTGCAATTTTTCGTGCTGAAAAAAGTGGTATTAGGATGTTGCAACAAGAGGCTGTGCGTGAAGCGAATAAATATTTTCATGAAAATGGTCATTCGGCATACACCAAATATGCCCAATGGCACCTCCAAAGTGCATGAGTGAGGTATTTTTGTGATTCTGTGGGGTGTGTGACCTTGGTATGTATACTCCAAGACTCAAGATAAGCGCTGTCACATCCACGTACACGAAGGATTTTGAATAACGGTTCTGCTTTAAGAGAAAAAAAAGTGACCCTACACAATTCTGAAATTTCTCTCATTTAAACTAACGTTTTGGCTGCTACTTAATGTCAACCGTACCTAATATGCAATCTTAACGGTTAGACTGCGGCATATTTATGTACATGTGCTAGTGGTTAAGCACAATAGTCCTGGTCTCCTTTCAGAGACAGCCTCTATGACAGGTCCAAGAGTGACCACACAAAGCAGATGGCCTCTCATAGGATATAGAGTAACATGGAAAAAATCAAAGGGACTTGATAAATGTGGTCTTAAAATGCAGATGGTCTCTCATTGGAGTGGTATCTCATAGGATGTACAATGCGCGAGACCTAATTATCATTAAAAAAAACCCATAAGATAATAAATGACGGAGCGATAAGTCCAGCTTTCTTGTTCCTATCTATTGTGCACTATTCGAGCACGTGCTCAGTCTTGATTATGAAATAAGTGACCATCCTTAATGCAAGGTATGCAAATTAATGTCCCGCCTTAACTACATACCTGGTTGTCTTAGTAACCATAGTCTTGCCTGGTGAGATAGAGGTAGTTGCCTGTGCGGGCAAGCTAGATTACTGATATTTTGGAAATAAAGAATACTTAGTACAGGTAGATGAAAATTCATTTTTATATCCATTTTAGGTAGCACCAAATGAATATGACTTTATCATGTGTAAACTTAATTTCCCTAAAAAAAAACTACATTTTGTGAAGGGGGGGGGGAGGTCTGGCACCCTCAGTGACAGTATCATGCCCGTGTGACTTCCGACGTGAACCCCGTGGTTTGTGGCGGGTTATTTATATGCATGCCTGGTATCCAAGTACCGCCGTTTTTCTTTTTTCATAACGGTCATTGAGGGAGCGGTTAGACAATTCAGACGGCCATATATAGATTCCGGACTAAATTTGCTGAATCTTAACCCAGTTGTTCCCACGATGATAGTCACCGTAAATTTCTGTGCTATCGGCCTATTTATACGGCTGAAAGAAATATCAGGTCCTGTTCCAAAAATTATTGAGTTTATTGTTTTATAATTCTGATCAAAATATTTATCAGCAATCTCTGATAACTACAAGTTCTGCATGAAACGCGCTTCATAGTAGTAAGATAAGGATAGCGGAAAGATTTTAAATCCATGACCATTCATGGGCTCAACTACATGTATAAATAGTACCATTGATGACACACAAGACACATGGGTGGGACCAGCACAATATGACCACTTTAGACGTAAGACACAGTATAATAAGTATGACAGCTCCCAAGTTTAACATGGATAGTTTCACCATAGAGGAAGAAAATATGTCCTCCTCAACCCATATGGTTTCGTATTTTGATCATTTCTTTCTGTCTCTTAAGAAAGCCAGGCTCCATGTTATCTTAAACTACGTTTTGTCCGCGACCCGAATAAAATATTTTATTAATAGTAAGGGTAATACTTAGTAAAACTGCCCAGTGTCTTGGATTAACAGGCCAGTGAGGAAACTGATCATATCCCCTTGGCTATTGACAGGATGCGTGCTCCATTGCATTGTAGTCTGTTACCATGTCAACTTAAGTAGACCAATCACGATTTGAGTTAATTTTTCATCGTATTGATATGGACATATGATGGACGAATCTTAATCAAGAACAAGAGCAACAAGATTTTTCCCGTGAACTGCCTAATCGACCTAGCTAAACATGGAATGAGAGTTATTGGTAATGCATAACTGATTTGACAATCATTCCGGTCATGTAATTTGGTCCTAATATGCGTGTAATAGATTATGTAAAATATTTTCTACACCCAGTAACCCAATGACACCGACCAATACTTGACAGCCAATACAAGTACAACGGACTCTGAACTGTGGACTCTCTTTCATTCATTATATGATTTGCACAACAACGTTTGTTTGCAACGTGGTTTGAAATATATCAAACCCTTTTCTTTGTCACAATATGTTCTACTTTGTTCATTTACTAACCACATCCTTGCCTTACTCAACAGATACAGTCTAAACAATACACATGTACTTACAAAAGTGTATTTCTTGTATTCGCTGTGCTTGCTGATTTTCTAAAACTATTTTCAACTCACGTTAACAAAAACTTTATCTATTTTCATGATGACAATATCAATTTTTGATACCATCAGAATCAACATAATTTCATGTTCAAAATATATTATGTTTGCTCCCTGTAGGTCAATAACTTTGTGTGCTATATTTACCTATACTCATTTCCTTGTCTTAAGTGTCATTAAAGTATTTCTCTTAAATCGTTCCCTTTTTGAGGAAAATATTCTTCTTCCCACTCTTTAATCATGGTGCAAATATGTAAAATTCGTAAACAAACAGTGAATCACCGCGCCTTAAACCAGTCAATGTAGTGTTTGTAAAGAATTTTATCATTTAAAATGCATAGGGTATAACTATGACCGTGACAAGAAATGGATTTGTCCTTGTTTACGGTGAAATCTGTCTTTTAATCATGTTGATGATGACGAATTCTTTTTTAATTACATATCTGAATCATGGTCTATTTTCTCTAATATTGACTTCACTTCTCTCAATGACATACTGTTTCATTTGAGATGAATGATGACAGACATAACATTCCAACTTACGATATAAATCTAAATTTCCATCATTTCTTTCAAACACATTTTATGAGTAATTTATGTGACAGCCAATATCATTCAGAAGATTCTTTTAACAATATGATAAATACTTTATGGCCTGATTCAACAGCGTTACCTTTCTTTCATTTAAATATAAGAAGCTTTCCTGAGCATATGTAATATTTGGAATATTATTTTTTTTTTCTATTTTAAACTACCAGTTTAAAATACTTGGCATGACAGAAACATATCTTGCACTGGGACAAATTATTAACTGTACCATTGCACAGAAGTCCTCATTATCTGCCCCCCCCCCCCCCCCGCGTCGAATTTTGCAAAATCAGAGTTGGGTTCACTCTTGACAAAATTGCTATCTCTAATATTACAATGCCTTTTAAATACATACTGCTCATTCCCACTGGCGTAGACTTTCAGAAAGGGCCACATAAATTCGTGGAATGGTATTTTTTCATCTCCGATATCAACTTTTTCGAAGTAGTCCTGCAACAGAAAAAGGAGGTGACAGCGTCACAAATATGATTCATGAGAGTACAAACCCATTAGAACAAGGAGAAAAATAAAGCTTTTTAGCACCTGGCTAAAATTATTCGTTTTAAAAATCAAAAGCATGTAAATGTGCACTTCAAAACAAAATATCCTCGGGCGAT